>LNAC01000086.1:1780369-1813605 GCA_002007465.1 Ailurus styani
CGCGCAGCCGCGCCCGCTCCGCAGCCTCTCGCCGTCGGTGCGCCAGCTCTCCCGGCGCTTCGACGCGCCGCGCCTGGACGACGACCACGCGGGGGCCCGAGACGGGGGCGTCTCCCCCGCGGCCGCGGAAGAAGCGGCGGAGGGCACGGCGCGCGGGGCCTGGCCCAGCGTCACCGAGATGCGCAAGCTCTTCGGCGGCCCTGGCTCCAGGCGGCCCAGCGCCGACTCTGAGGCCTCGGGGACGCCCAGCCCCGACGGTGCCCTGTGGGAGCCCGCGGCCCGCGAACCCCGGCAACCGCCGACGCCACCTCCTCGGACGTGCTTCCCCCTGGCGGGCCTGCGTTCCGCGCGGCCGCTGCCCGGCCCGGTGACCGACGGGAGGAGGCGGCGGCAGCAGCAGCAGCAGCAGCAGCAGCAACAGGAGCGGGCGCAGCGTCCGGCGGATGGTTTACATTCTTGGCATAGCTTCTCCCAACCGCAGGCCGGGGCCCGGGCCTCCTGCTCCTGCTCCTCCTCCATCTCCTCCTCCTATCCTGTCAGCCGCGGCCGGGCTGCCAGCTCCAGCGAGGAGGAAGAGGAGGTCCCGCCGCCGCCGCCGCCCGGAGCGCAGAGTCCGGCCTACCACGGAGGCCACTCCTCGGGCAGTGACGAGGACCAAGACGGTGAGGGCGGCCGCCGCTGGGGAGGGAGGCCAGGACCCAGGCCCGGAAGCTCCCTCTCGGATAAGGACTGTAGGCCGGACAGTTATGGGTTAAACCTGGGCGGCATGGATTCAGCTGGGGGAGCCAGGAGTCCCGAGCCCCCCAAATCTCCAAAAGCCTCTAATGAGGAAGGAGCCCGGGAGTGGGGTACTGGCTCGCCTCCCTGTGGACCAGGTCCTCAGGAGGGACTCCGGCCCACGTCTGACACTGTGGGGGGAGCTTTCCGCGTGGCCAAAGTGAGCTTCCCCGCGTACCTAGCCAGCCCAGCAGGCTCCCGCGGCAGCAGCCGGTATTCCAGCACCGAGACCCTCAAGGATGAGGACCCATGGGCTAGTCGGGGTTCTGGGGGCTGGGGCATGTACCGCTCCCCTAGCTTCGGAGCTGGAGAGGGGCTCCTCCTAAGGCCCCAGCCTCGAAGTCGCCCCAAGGGACCTGTGGGCACCACCAGGGCACTGAGAGATGGAGGACTGGAGCTGGACAAGAGCCGGCAGCGCAAGTCCCTGTCGAATCCAGATATTGCCTCAGAGACCCTGACGCTGCTGAGTTTCCTTCGCTCAGACCTTTCGGAGCTGAGGGTCCGAAAGCCCGGTGGGCGCCCCAGTGACCTTGGCAGCTGCCCCTTAGACGGCAGAGACTCACCGTCAGCAGGTGGCCCCGGGGCACAGCTTGGACCCACACCTGCCCCAGCCCCAGCGTCGCCTGGCACCCGCCCCACGCTCAAAGACTTGACGGCCACCCTGCGGAGGGCAAAGTCTTTTACCTGCTCTGAGAAGCCCGTGGCCCGCCGCCCACCCCGCACCAGTGCCCTGAAGCCCAGCTCCTCTGAGCTCCTGCTGGCAGGCCCAGGTGCCGAGGAGGACCCACTGCCCCTGGTAGTCCAGGATCAGTATGTACAAGAGGCCCGTCAGGTTTTTGAGAAGATCCAGCGAATGGGGGCCCTGCAGGATGATGGAAGTGATGTCCCCCCTGGAAGCCCTGACTGGGCAGGAGACATGACCCAAGGGCAGCGGTCCCAGGAGGAGCTTTCTGGCCCCGAGTCTAGCCTGACAGACGAGGGCATTGGGGCAGACCCTGAGCCTCTTGTTTCAGCCTTTTGCAGCCTGGGTACCACGGGGCTGTGGCGACCCCTTTCCTCATCCTCAGCCCAGACCAACCACCATGGCCCTGGGGCTGAAGATAGTCTGGGAGGGTGGGCCCTTGTGTCCCCTGATACGCCTCCCACACCAGGTGCCCTCCGACGGAGACGCAAAGTCCCTCCTTCAGGCCCTGGTGGGACTGACCTGAGCAATGGGGAGGCCGGTGAGGCCTACCGGTCTCTGAGTGACCCAATTCCACAGCGCCACCGGGCTGCCACCTCCGAGGAGCCCTCTGGGTTCTCCGTGGATAGCAACCTTTTGGGCTCGCTAAGCCCCAAGACAGGGCTTCCAGCGGCCCCAGCTGTGGACGAGGGCCTGACCAGTGGCCATAGTGACTGGTCTGTGGGCAGTGAAGACAGCAAGGGTTACCAGGAGGTAATTCAGAGTATTGTTCAGGGGCCTGGTGCTTTGGGGCGTGTGGTGGATGACAGGGTTGCTGGCAAAGCCCCCAAGAAGAAATCTCTGAGTGACCCCAGCCGCCGAGGGGAGCTGGCCGCGCCTGGATTTGAGGGCCCGGGAGGGGAGCCCATCCGAGAAGTCGAGCCCATGCTGCCTCCATCTAGCAGTGAGCCCATTCTTGCAGAGCGGCGGGCAGAGCCAAAAGAGTCCTGTCCTGCCAGGGGCCGGGCACAGTCTGAGAGGGCCCTACCCATGACCCCACCTCCCTCGTCCACTGCCCACCGTGACTTCCACCTTGACCCTAAACTGGCTGATGTTCTGTCCCCACGGCTCATCCGGCGGGGTTCCAAGAAGCGCCCTGCCCGGAGCAGTCATCAGGAACTACAGAGAGAGGAAGGCAATGACGACCAGACTAGCAGCCTGTCTTGGGCCCGGCCATCCTCCAAACACGTTCGCCACGCGAGTGTGCCCGCCACCTTCACACCTATCGTGGTGCCTGAGCCACCAACTTCCACTGGGCCCCCTGTGGCTGTGCCAGAACCCATGGGCTTCCCTGCCAGAGCCCACACTGCACTGCAGGCGCCGTCGCTCGAGGATGTCACTAAGCAGTATATGCTGACCCTCCGTGCTGGAGAGGTTCCTGCCCCAGGACCAGTGGATATGCCCTGCTTGACCCCTGGTGCGGCGCCTTCGGCTGAGGCCAAGCCTCCTGGGGCAGCCCGGGCCCCAGATGAGCCTGCCCCAGCCAGCAAGTGCTACAGCAAGCCACAGGTGGTGAGTCCTTTGTTGGGCGGCTTCGGAGGGAGGGGCAAAGAAGGGCCACGGGCGCTGACTTCCACAGGAGCCTTCTGAGTGTCCTCATTGGGTCGGTGCCCGGGTCTGAGGGCGCTTCCCTGGTCCTGGGATTGCCCAGGTAGTTTTAAGGGTGTTAATGACACAGGGCTCCTGTCTACTCAGGCCCCTAAGGCTTCTGCCGGTGCTGATGTCGAAGGTTCTTGGCTGCTGCGAGGTGTTCTGGGTGATAATTACAAAGGGTTCTAATCTAGTCCTTTAGCTGTTTCTCAGGGACTGCTTTAGAGATTTCTATCTGGTTGGTTTTTTATAAATACACAAGGAGGTGTGAGAGTCTTTCTTGAGCCGTGCTGCCCTATGGGCCAGACACCTTGTAGGATGTTAGGGCTTGGGGCCCACAGCTGACCCAGGTTTGTACTTCCTCATGTGACTCTCCTGGGGCAGATCGAAATGTGGGTTTGTCCCCAAGCCTGGTGGAATTGGAGAGGGACAGGCATTGCTTTACGGAGGAGCAGAAAACATAAGGGACTCTGGTGGACCCGGCCTTTCTCTATGCCTCGACCTCCGCATCTGGGAAAGCAGGGGGTTGTGGACAGGGTCCCTATGTCTCCGTCCAGCTGGTGCTGCCCAGATTTGGGAGTTCACAGGTTGGACTTGAGGCGCCCTTGGTACCTGAGGTCTGCCAGCGCCTCTTCTGATTAGAGTGGGGACTTGCAGGGGAGAGCAGGGACCAAGAAGAGGCTGCCCAAGCACAGCAGACAGGGGCCTGGAGAGAGCTGCAGAGGGACCCCAGCTCCCATAGGAGGGCTGCCTCTGTGGAGCAGGGTGGGGGCGCCGGCCCCCCATCCTGCCAGCTTTCATCTCTCCCTCCACCCCCTTCCTGCTGACTCTGAAATGCTTCCCCCTTCCTCTGCCAGACCCCTAGCCCTGGGGACTCAATCTTTCTGAGGCCCCCACGTCTGCCTTCAGATGTCCCTGGAGTGTTGGCTGTGGGTTCAGGTAGGTTCTAGGCGCCATGATGGCCCCACACCTGTACTAGAAGCTTGGTTCTGGGTTTTGGGTTCTCGGCCTAGTGTGGGGATGGCCCAGGGTTATTTCAACCACGGCCTGCACACCCACCGTGTTCCCTGCCTGTGTGAAGGGCCTGGAAGCCCTAAAGCCTGGACTAATTTGGTCACTCCCAGTTCCCAGCACTCTCACGGCC
The DNA here is from genome assembly GCA_002007465.1 of Ailurus styani. NCBI lineage: Eukaryota > Metazoa > Chordata > Mammalia > Carnivora > Ailuridae > Ailurus > Ailurus styani. The sequence continues at coordinate 1,784,602 of LNAC01000086.1, forward strand.
CCTCTGAACTCTTTCTTTGTTTCTCTTTCCTCGCCTCGTCCTGGCTCTAGTGTCTCTCACAGAGGCCGCAGAGAGAGCCAGAAGGCAAGGAGTGGGGAGAGGGGAAATTTTGGACCTGTCCTTCCTCGTGAGAGCCTGGTAGGACAGCTCCCATGCCCGGAACTCCAGGGCCTGTTGTCTGTGGAGCACAGGGGTAGGGGAGGGCAAGAGCAAGGGCAGCTCCTCCCAGGGGCCCTTCCCCAGCTCTTCCCCATAGCATTACCCCCTTCGGGGGCCTTGAAGGCTAAACTAGGGAAGGAGGCAGGAATGAACCAAGGGACTCAGGAAAACTGTGGGAGGGGGGGTGCTCCTAAGAAGCAGCAGCATTGAGACCCAGAAGGGAGGCGGGAGTTTTTGCAGAATTGGCTTTCGGTCTGCCTTCCTTCGTATCGTCCCCTTGTCCCCCCAGCTTCAGGGAGACACTTCGCCCCCTCCACCCCGAGAAGGCTATGAGGTGGGGCATGTCGGCCCATAATACCGGCTTCTCCCTGTCCTCAACAGAGCTGCTGTCCAGCCTCCAAACCTGAGCCCACTCTAGTCCTCCCTCCTTTCTAGGCCCAGCTTGATGTTCCCTCTTGCCTCATAGAGCAAAGAGCTAGTAAGTCTATATTTGGAAGAGCAGGGTTTGAGCCAAGGCTCCAGATCCCTGTGTGGCCCTGCTCCATACCTCACTTTCCCCTTCTGTAAAATGGGGGTAATGGTTTCTGCTTGGCAGGCTCTTGTAGGGTGAGTGGGTGGTGTGACCACTCCCTCCCTAGGGGCGGGAGAGAGGGGGAAAAACAGCCTCCACTTCCTCTGCTACTTCTCAGTGACCAGCCTCGGCCCCTGCTCCCTGCCCCCTCCTGGTTTCTGAACACAGGGCTGGGCACCCTGAGCCTCAGTATTACCAGGTGGACTTGAATGGGGTCAAAAGAGAATCACTATCCCTAATTCCCCAACCCCCTCGTAAAGCCTGGAAGCTCTCCTGTCCACTAGCCCAAATCTCTTCTTCTGCTGCCCCCTTCCTTCTGCCTCCAGGAAGATGGGGAGCAGCTGTTCACCCCCTCCGTTTGGCCTCCTTGGAAGAGACAATGTTCCCTTGTTTCGGGCCTGGGGCTCCAGTCACGCTCCCTGGGCTGTGGGTGGAGATGGTGTGGTGTGAGCTCCAGAATAAGAAGGGAAGAGAAGAGGCTTTCACACTTTGCTGATGAAGCAAAACCAGGCTAAACCCAGCCAGGGGTAAACAAGAGAGGCCCTGAGGGGCAGAGGTGGCCCCTGACCCAACCCCAAGCTTTGGGAAGTCCCTCACACTCAGGTGTCTCCCAACCTAGAATCTGCATTTGCCCTCTGCATGGCGTATCCCCATAGTGAGCAGGTGGCCGGGCCCCCAGACCTGGCTCAGCCTCTGACTCACTCTGAGACCCAGACGGAGTCATCTTGGGCCTCGATTTTCCCATCTGTACAGTGGGATGTTAGACAGCCTGGTCTTTGAAGCTCTGAGGGAGGACCGCCAGCAGAGTGGTCAAGGGAAACAGGAAGCGTTGGAGTGTTGCCGAAAGAGAAAGGCAGCTCTGGGCCACAGCTGCGAGAACCTAGGAGCCCAGGGAATGAGGGCTAATCGTGGTCATTTTATTCTCTGAATGCCCGCTTGTGTTTCTGCTGGGAGCCGGCAAAGCTGTTGGTGCCTCCTGCCCTGCCCCTGCCACACGCCTTGTCGTTGCCACTCAGACCCACAGTAGCCTGGATGATGGACTCTTCCTTCCGGGGCTTCCCCTACCCTGGCCCTCGAGTACAGAGTCTTATAGCCCAGACTTCTGCCCTCAGGTACTGATACCCCTTTGACAGATGTGACAACTACAGCCCAGAAACAGGAAGTGACTTGTGTCTCAGAATCACAGATGGATTGACTCACAGAATGTTAGCATCCTGCAATAGCAGTAACAGTGGCTAATATTTATTAAGTACTTACTGTATGCCAGATACTCTGAGTGTTTTGTTCTTCAAATGTGAAAGCTGTGAGAACCTTCCAGTGCTGGATTCGTAGAATGCAGGCTGGTAGATTCCTGCTGAGTTCTAGAATGTCAGTGTCTTAGATGTGAAGGAGCCCAAGTGATCCCTGTGTCTTGGTGGGATTGGCCCACTATCTAAGTAAGGGGAACAGGGTCAGGGGGAGTCGGGGGCTGTCACCTGCATACCCCTAACGGTCTGAACACCTTCCTGGTGGTTATTTAATTCACTGGGATCTGGGGGTGGGGTGGAAAGGACTTTGAGACTCAGAAAGGAGGCTGCTAGGTCTAAGGTCACACAACAAGGCAAGGCACAGCCAGGCCCAAGCACCAATCCCCTGCCCTGGCAGACATGTCCCCCCGCCACCCGCCACCCACAGCTTGCCAAGCCAGCTCCCTGCCTTACTGAGGAAGCCCTGGGTTGCAGCTCTTCATCACCTTTCTTCTCTCTGTGTCCCCTTGGCAGGGAACCTATGGGGGCGGGGGTTCTCTCCTTTCCTTCCTTGGCTCTTTGCTATGATTTTTCCATGGAAACTGGTTCTGGGAGGGGAAGCAATCAGGACATTTGGAGTTCTGAGCGGTACCAAATATCTATAATTAAATGTCTTGTCACCCAGTAGGAGGGTGGAATGGGGAGGACAGGCAGAGGGCTGTCCCTTTCTTCTGTTTATTCCCTGCCCCCCTATTCCTTCCTAAGGGCCCTGGACTATTGGAGGGCATACAGTCCAGGAATGGGTCCCTATCCCCACAGACATGGAAGACTTGGGGGATGGGCCAGAGTTGAGTCTTGACATTTTTCAGTCCCACATTTCTGGGACCAGCTGGCTTTGGGATACTCTGGGCTGCTGCTAATCCTGTCCCCAACACCCTTCCAGTGTAGGGACTTGCCCCTCCTGCTTCCTGCCCCTTCCCCCCTCCTCGCATCTGTGATCTCAGGCTACACATGGTACCCTGCAGCAGATGGAGGCACCCCCAGGCCTGGGGAACCAGACACTCAGAGTTCAGAATCTAGAAGCAGACTGAAGGGACTGTGGGATGGTGAGGAATCAGCCTGAAGGCTGGCAGGGGAGACTTCTTGGAGGAGGCTGTGCCTGGAGCCTGGGTTTGAAAACTGGGAGAGTTTGTATAGCCAGAGAAGAGAGGGTGGGGTTTGAGGAGCAGGGCACAACCTGCACAAAGGCTAGGGAGTAGGAAAGACCTGGCAGCTTGTGTATGATAGAAGTTTCTATCAGGGACGTGGGTGACCCTTGATAGAGCGATGCATTCATCCACTTAACAAATACTTACTGAGCTCCCAGACGTGCCAGGCACTCTCCCAGGTCCTGGGGATACAGTAACAAGCAAAACAAAGGCCTGGCCTCATGGAGCTTCCAGACTAGTGAGGAGACCTGTGTGTCAACAGATATATTATGTGTCAGGGAGAAGTAGGGGCTGGGGAGCAAAAGAAAGCAGATTAGGGGAGTAGAGACTGACAGGGAGGGAGTACTAGCTTCGATCAAGAGGTCTGGGAAAGCCTGACTCAGGAAGTGAGATCTGAGCAGAGGCCTGGAAGAACTGAAGAGCAAGCCAGCTAACTGTCTGGGGGAAAGAACATTCTGGGCAGAGAAGAACAGCAGGTGCAAAAGCCCTGAGGTAGAAGTGTGTTGGAGAAATTATCCAGAGGACTGTGTGGCTGGAGCGAAGTAGGGATGAGGTCAGAGAGGTAAGGGAGAGTGGGAGTGGATCAGTGAGATGGAGTAGGCACTTCTGGAAGGTTCTGAATAGAGCTGTGACCTGATCGGACTTAGGCTTTCATAGGTCTGCTCTGGTTGCATGGGCCCAGGGTGGAAGCAGGGAGGCCGGTAAGGAGGCCACTGGAATAATCTAGGTTAAGAGCTGATGCTGGCTTAGCCTGGAGCGGGGTGGTGGAGTACTGGGGTTCGGCTGCAGCCCAGAGGGTTCTGTGAGGGCCTGGACTCCAGCCTGGACCCCAACACAGCTGCTACGGCTCTCACAGCTGGGCAGTGTGGGAGGGGTTGATGAAGGTGGGGAGGGGGAAGCGGTCAAGCCCCCAGGGTGTCCTGGGGCTGTAGGCTACACTCACTGCCCTCCCCCGCAGACCCACACTGGCTGGGCTCAAAGAGCAGGAGGGTGGAGCCACCACAGGGCCCATGAGCGTAGTGACAGCGCCATGTCCCCCTCGCGTCTCCTCCCGAGCCACCATGACATCCGTCTGCTCCAGCTTGCATATCTCCTAGGACAGGGCGCTCCCGCCACCCTAAGATAACTCTGGCCCTCCCATCTGGTCCCCTAGCCAGGTGGGCATCGCCCTGGTCCCAATATCTGGATGAAGAAGCAGGTCCAGAGTAGACACAGTTTTGCCTAATGCCCTATGACTCAAGTATGGGATTTGGCTCCAGGTATCTTGACACCCAGGCCACACATTGGCCCCACCAAGTTCCCACAGAGCAGAGTTGGCTAGAATGGCGGGGGTGGGGGCGGAGAAGGGGGAGCCCAGGTTTCCCAGAAAGGCTTGAAGCCCTGGCGTACTGGTTGGGAAATGCGCCCAGGCAGCCTGGCGCCTCGCTGGCAGGCCCTAAAACGGGGGCTCTGGGTCCCCTGGGAAGCAGGAACCTATCAGAGCCAATGTCCCCGCCTTGGGAGTTGACCCTCTCCTCCCACTTCCAGCCTGAGCCTCTGGGGCATTCCAGGGGCGGACCCAGGCAGAGGACAGTGCCAGGCTGCCAGGCCCTGAGCAGTGAGTGAGCCCCAGCCGATGACATGCAGAGACCTGGGGCCTCAGCCAGGGTATCTGAGCTCCCAGCAGGGCATCCAGTAGCCAGGGTCACCAGGGCTGACTTGGGGGGCACATGGAGGTCTGCACTAGGGGTCAGGAGACAGGGTCCAGCCTAAGCCTCTCCAGTTTCCTGGGGTGTGGCCTTAAGCAAGTCTCTTCCCCTCAGAACCACAGAGTCCTCCATGCTCTGGGGCCACAGGATAGAAACCCCCATCGCAGGGCTGGTGGGAGAGGCTCTAGCTTTCCCGAGTAGGTCCCAATTTGTAGACTGGGGAGCTGGCAGTAGGCAACTGAGGAGACTGAGGCTGAGTGGTGCTGGGCCTCAGCAGCTCTGGCCCCCGAGGTCTTGCCCTTGCACCGGCGGCTGTTCAGGGCTCCACCATGCACACGGGTGAGGCCTGTCCCCACATGGGTGGCAGGCTGTGAGGCTCAGGCTGGGGCCTAGCCCTGGGCCAGGATTTTTCAACTCTGTCCGGGGCCTGGGGCCGTCACGTGGCTCTGAGACACTCCCGAGGCAGAGATGGAGGGGGAGGCTGCCTGGGCCCTGAGGTCACAGGGACGTGCGTGGATTCCAGTCCAGGTTGGTGAATGGGTGGTGTATTGGTTTCCCATTGCTGCTGTGCCAAATTGCTACACATTTAGGACTTAACACAAATACTATCTTACGGTTCTGGAGGTCAGAAGAAAAGGGTTTCACTGCGTTTAGAGTTAAGGTGTTAATAGGGCTGTGTTTCTTCTGGAAGCTTTAGGGGAAAACCTGTTTCCTTGCCTTTGGCAGCTTATGGTGGTTGCCGGCGCTTCTCGTGCTGTGACCCCTTCCTCAGTCTCCAAAGCCAGCAGCATCGCACCTGCAAATCTTTCTCTCATCCTGGACCTCCTGCTGCCCTCTTGTCAGGCCCCAGTGATTAGATCCACACGGATCATCCAGGATAATGTCCTCCTCTCAAAATCCGTACTCTGCAAAGTCCCTTTTGTCACGTAAGGTAACATATTCATGGTTCCAGGGACTAGGATGTGGACATCTTCGGGAGTCATTATTCTGCCTCCCACAGGTGGGCAGAGGGCCAGGCTGTCAACTCCTGAGATCCAGAGTCCCTGGGAGGCGCTGGGCACGAGGCGGAGCCTGTGAACACAGGCCCGCTGCATCTATCCTGCATTCATTTCTTCCTGGGCTCATTTGTCATTTGTCGTTCCTTCATTCGGCGGTCAGTTGTTGATCCCCTTAGGGGGCAGCGGGGACACACAGGGAGAGCTTGGACACCATCCCTGCCTACCAGGGCTTTTCAACAAGGGTCCTCGTCCCCTCGGGTGGGTGGGGTCCACAGGGCGGCTGAGCCCTGGCCTGGTGGGCGACGGGCAGAAGTGCCAGTGAGTCTTATGGTGGGCTTGGCTTTTAGGGGCGGCTGGCACTGAGCTTGCTGACTGAAAACTGGGATGAAGCAGCTTCCAAGAAGGGCTGTTGGCAGGGCAGTCCAGAGCCAGGGCAAAGAGGGTCTAGGCCAAAGAGCCAGGGTCTAGAGAGGGAGTAGGAATCCCATGTCCGCAGAGCTGCCCTTGGTGGAGCTCAGGGGCACATGGGGAGGATCCACGCTGAGGACTGGTGACCCTGGTGTTGTGGGACCAGAGGACCTGTCAGGCCCCTTCATGCCCTGAGAGGCCGAGGCACTTCCCCGGGGCGGGTGGGGGGGAGCACGTGGAGGGCAGGAGCGCGCCCCGGATCCTTTCTTCCCCTGGGCTGGCTTTGGGACCCAGGTCAAGCCTTTACCCTCGCTCCACCAGGGATTATCATTAAGATTAACTGGAATCAGGCTAAGAGGGCTTGGCACATAGTGAGTGCTCAAGGAGTGCTAGTTCCTTCCTTCAGGACGGAGAGGCAAGGAGCTAGGATTCTAAGATTCGCATAGATGCTGACTCCAGGGTGCTCAGATTCCCACCATCCTTTTCCAGCTTAAAGCAGAGGACTAAGCTCTGGGCAGGAGGGCAGGCAGGGTACTGACTAGGTAGGTTCGGTGGCCCCGTAGCCCGGGCCTTTGGAGATGGGAGGTGGGCAGCGGAGAGGGCTGGGCGTTTGGGTGGAATCGAGTACCCACGCCCCTTGCTCTTCTCTTCAGCTCCTCCTCTCACTTCGTTACCACAGCCCCAACCTGGGAGGCTGAGCAGAGCCAGAGCCCTCTCTGGTTAAAGCCCCAGACCCATTGGCGCCTCTGAAGCAGGGCTCAGTAGCCCCTCCAAGCCAGGGAGTCTGAGGGTCTGTGTGCCTGGTGGGCTTGGGGGTCAGACCAATGAGGGTTAGCATCTCAGAGCAGACTCTGACTCACTACTTACTGGGCAAAAACTCACAAGTCATTTCATCTTAGCCCAGAGCCCAGTGTCCTGCCCTGTCAGCCCAGATCCCCGGGTTTAGAAGCTCTCAGAACAGTGGCCTCTTTAAGAGCATGTACTTTCGAGATTGCTAGTTCAGAGTGTAGAATCTTGTGGTTTCAGGATGAAGGATTCCGTTTTTTCCCCAGGAGTCCATACCTCTTAGCTTGATTTGGTTCGTGCATTTGAGATGGTTACTTCTTGGTTCTGAGATTNGGGCCGTGGGGGCGGGGGGGGGGGGGGGGGGCACTGTGTTGGAGGGGGCCAGGCTGAGGGAGCTAGCGCCAGGTTGGTGTCTGTTTCCTGTTTATTGGTTCCCAGGGGGTGAGCAGGCCCTGCCCCAGAGCAGCAAGGAGCAGGAGGGAGGGAGGCGGGGTGTCCTGGCCGCCAGCCAGCCAGCCAGCCCCACAGCCCGGCCTCCTGGGACTGCTGAGACCCCTCCCCCTGAGCCCCCTTAGACAAACATCCAGTCCTTTCCCAGGACAGGGCACTAGAGGTCAAGGAGCAGATGTGGGAGGGAAGGGCTGGAAGGACAGGAAGGGACCCTTCCCCCCCAAAAATCCTACTGACTCCATCTTTCTTGGCTGCCTGTGTCACTGAAGTCTCACTCCTGGTTTCTCACTGTCCCCTTCTGTCTCTCCTGTCTCCCTGGGAGGGGCGGGGTGTGGTTTGGTGGTGGCATAGCCAACTTCTTGGCAGGCCAGGAGGCAGGAGGAGGAAGAAAAGGGACAGGGCCCTCCATCCCAAGAGGTACACCTGGAACGATCTTTAGAAACCAGCTGTGTCAGGACACCTGGGTGGCTCAGGCGGTTAAGCATCTGCCTTTGGCTCAGGTCATGATCCCAGGGTCCTGGGATCAAGTGGCGCATGGAGCTTCTTGCTCAGCAGGGAGCCTGCTTCTCCCTCTGCCTGCTGTTTCTGTTGCTTGTGCTGTCTGTGTCTCTCTCTCTCTCTGACAAATAAATAAATAAATAAAGTTGTTTTTTAAAAAAAGAAAAGAAATAAAGAAACCAGCTGTCAGCTGTGTCTTCTAACCATCCCTTACCCCAGCATTATTCAGAGGGTAAACTGAGGGCCAGCAAGGGGAGGGGTCTTCCCCAAGGCCGAGACTTAGTGGACCAGGCCTAGCTGCCTGGTGCACCTCACTGCTGTGCCAGCCCCACACTTGGACTGCTGCGTATAAGGAGCCACTGGGAATTCTTGAAAGGGGGGATGGCATGGATCACTTGGCATTTTAGGGAGTTGGACTGAACCAGGCAGGAAAAAGAAGCCTCGATTTGTGTCTGCAGAGAGTTCTCCGTTTGACCAGAGCAGACAGGGAGAGGCTGTGTGTGAGCAGGTGCCAGGCCGAAGGCCTTAAGGGCCAAGTTAAATGGGCCAGGCTTTGTCCTGTGGGCAGTGGGGAGCCATGGAAGGTTAGGAGCTAGGGAGGAGCATTGCCAGATGGACACCTTCAAAAACATCCTCTGGTTGTGGACTGGAGAAAGCAAGAGATGAGAAGCCCCAGCTAAGGGGTAGAGGTAATACAGGGATGGAGAAAAAAGGACTTACTAGGAAGATCATTTGGAAGTAAAACGTGACAATTTAAATTTAGGCTCAGGTACCCTATCAGAAACCGGGATGAGGGGAGTGGGGCCCACCTCCCTTGTTTGAGTTCGAGAATATGGCAGTGGGACAGAATACGTGGTCGTCTGAGTCATCCCCCTGCCCAGGGCAGAATGTTCCTCTGCATTTCTAGAAGGGGAAGGGGGCTCTGAGCCAGCTCAGGTCCCTGTCTCTGTGCCTCATATGCTTCCTGTCTAACTTCAGTCCCTCCTGCTCCAGCAGAAGCACCTTTTTCTCAGTGGGGTCACCAGACAAGAGCAGAGTTCCAGGCTACACCCCCAGTCCCACTCCTTCTGGGATTGGCCTGGGTAGGGACAATAGGGAGGCAGGAGGCAGGAGCAGGCCTGTGCTGCTTTGCTAGCTATGACCCAAGACCAGTCACTCAGTCTCAGTGTCGGTCTCCCTGCTCTGTGAAGTGGGAATCCCAGATGAGGCAGAGGCCAGGAAATCTCCGGACTGTGCAGGCTCTCAGGAGCTGAGGGTGGAGTGACTGGTAGGTGGACAGGCAGGCCATCTTGCTAGCAGTGCTCACAGAGGATCCTGTAGTCAGAGACAAAGTATCCTTATGATATTTGTACCACCAACCCCAAGACAAGAGCTGATCTCTGGCCCTGCAGTCCTGGAGGCCTTCCTGGAGGAGAGTAGGGCAGGCCTCAGGGAGAGGAGTAACTCAGATCTGGGGCCTGATCGGAGCCTGTTTCCTCATCGGAGCCTGTTTCCTCATCGGATGCCTAAGTACCCTTCTAGCTCCTTGCTGCACCCGGTCCTCTTCTCCCCTCCTCCTGGACCAGAGCTTTCAGGCCTTACCCAAGGCCAGCGGGGGCGGTGCCTGGGGCGGGTGAGGAATTTCCGAGGGAACAGCTAAATTCAGCCCCGGCTAAAAATAGGCCTGGGCCTGGCCCCAAGGCTAGAGGGGGAAGAGGAGGAGGAGGAGGAGGAGGAGGATCTCGAGGCAGGCCCTTATCCTGGCTGCCCCACCCTTCACCTGGACCCAGGGCCCTGGGCTGCAGGCCACCTCCTCCCTCCTCACTTACACCAGGCCTTTCGCTCACCAGCTCCGTGCTTTCTTCTCTCCTCCCTCCTCTGTTCCTCTCCCTGCCCGCCTCCCCCAGCCTTGCCCCTCTGGCTGTCCCTTTTCCCTGTATCTCCCTGCCTCTGACAGAGCCAGACAGGGGCCGGTGGCCAGGAGCAGGCCTTCAGAAGAGGGCCTTGTACAGGGAGACGTCCCGTTGGCATCCCAGCCTGCGTGTCAGGAACCACCTCCCCGCCGCTGGCAGCTGATTGCAACCCCTCTCTTCTGGGGCGGGTGTGAGGGGATGACAGACCTCAGAGGTTCCGAGGTGTGGAGATGTGGGTGGGGCCCCCGGTTCACCCCGTGACCTGGTACATGGTTCTGGTCAAGTGGCCCCACCCTCGCCAAGCCCTCCTGTTCCTGGCACACGGGGCATCAAAACACATTTATTAAATAAATACCATGGAGGGAGTGGGGAAGGCAGGAGCAGGAGAGCAGGGCCCTGCCCTTGGGGAATTCCCAGGCTACTCTGAACTCTTCCCGCCACCCCTGTGCAGCCCTGTTTGGGCTCGGCCCTGGAGATGACAGGCCTGAGCACCCAGGCAGGTGAGAGCTGGCAGAGGGGCAAAGGGTACCATCCCGAGTCAGTGCCGAGTGGGGGTGGGGGTGAAGTGGGAACTAGACACCAAGGCCCCGGGAAGCTGAGGTTCTTAGCTCAGATCGCAGAGCTCAGGAGAGAGGTGGTGGGATTAGAACGCAGGCTGGCCTCACTCCAAGGCTTCGGGAGTCAGTTTGGCCTAATGTAGCAGAGAGATCGAGATGGAAGTGGACGGCAAGTCTTGGGAGATCTGGCCCATGGTACTTGACTGAACATGGTGTGAGTCAGGAATGGGGGTCACAAGTAGCAGCAGCAAAGCGCGTTGAGCTCTCTCCGTGTGCCAGGCGCTGGTCTGAGCCGTTGCACGCAGCCATTCACTGAATCTCACGACCACCTGTGGGGAGGTACTGTCATCCCTGTGTCTAGATGAGGAGCCTGGGGCAAAGCATGGTGAAGTAGCTCGCTGGGGTTAGGGAAGCTAACTAAGCGGGGGATCAGAGTCAAAACCCAGCCGGTCTGGTTCCAGGATCCCTGAACGTCCCTGAGGCTCATGGCTTTCAGGACTGCCTGGGTGGGTGGCGGTGCCATCACGGGTATGAGGGAGGAGAACGTGGATTCCGCTTTGGACGCGGGAAACCCGCTGCATTTGCAGTCCGAAGTCCTAGCCCCGGGGAGGAGCGCGTAGCGGGTAGCTCAGTAAATACTAGCTGCATGGCTGCTTGAATATGAGGGGCCCTTGTGCTGCAAGAGAAGGTGCTGGACAGGCAGAGGGGAATGAGTGTTTCCCCCACCATTGGCCCAGGGACCTTCCTCTTGGTGCTAGAGTGCAGCTAAGGTGGGTGTTGGGCTCCTTGCTCATGGAGAAAGCTTTGGGTTGGAAGGGTGCTGAGATGAACCACAGGCCAGGGAAGGAGGGGTGGGTAGGGGCAGGCCAGGCAGTGCTGGCGCGGTCCTGCCTGCAGTATCTGGAAAGCAGATCTCTTGGGCCATGGCCGGCGTGACTCAAATGGAGACAAAAAAACCTTCCATATTTGGACAAAGAGCCCAGAGAGGCCCGGACCCGCAGCCAGCCCAAGCCGCCTCCCCCACCCCCGGTCTCCCTCTGGGCCCCTAGCCCTGAGCCCTGTCCCATGAGTTTAACTCTTGGGCCTCAGGCAGCACTGTGGCCTCCTCCCCTCAGTCATCAGGCCACCTTCCGTGCGGCCAAGCCTGGGCCGTGGGTGCTGGAGACGAGATGCCCAGCTCTGGGCCCTGAGCTTGGGGTAGACATGCAGAGAGGAGTCCTGAGAGCCCGCAGGTCGGAAGGGGCATACCCACTTACGCAGACAATTCACATGCTGTGGGCTGAGCTAACTATAGTATGAACCCAGCATGGCGAAGCCTGAGGTCTGCAACACGCAGGGGTGTACACACGCACGCACACACATCCACACTCATACACTCATTTCTTTTCGGTCCCCAGCCGACTTCCGTATGCACAAAGACCTCTGTGCAGGTATCAGAAGTGAGGGTCCTGCCCGAGAACCTCTCACACCTTCCCCAGAGCAAGCTTTGATGACAGCAGACTTAGAGTAGAGAGGGACAGCCAGATGTCACCTTAACAAGCAATGTAAATAGGCATCATCCATCTGGAGAAATGCAGAGCTGTCCGTCCCTGCACTGAAACCCCGAGTCCCCACTGTTTGGGGCTGGCTGTGTTGTGCAGCGGATGCCGAAACCAGGCCTCAGCCCACGTTCTGCCTGGAGCAGGACCTCATTCCTGGAGGGGAGGACCCAGATGCTCACTGTCACCGGTCGGGTAGCTGAGCTGACTCCACAGCTGCTCCTAGCTTTTCTAATGAGCCCTGGGTAATTAACTCTGGAATCAGCCCGGGTAATGGGTTTGGAGAGCCCAGGGTAACCTTTAAAATTCAGTTCCGCTGTCGCCCACTGGTACCTATATTTGCAGGGTTAGCATGTGGGCTATAGGACAAACAGACAGAGGTTCCTGCCCCAAGAAGAGGTGGGAGCCCATCTGAGAACCAAGGTTCAGAAGGAGGCCAAAGTGGGGAAGGGCAAGGGAGGTGAATGTGGCTGGAGACTTGAAGAACCAGCAAGACTGACTGGCAGGGCACCTGGGTGGCTCAGTGGGTTAAAGCCGCTGCTTTCGGCTCAGGTCATGATCCCAGGGTCCTGGGATCGAGGCCCGCATCGGGCTCTCTGCTCAGCGGGGAGCCTGCTTCCCCCCCCCCTCTCTGCCTGCCTCTCTGCCTACTTGTGATCTCTCTCTCTGTGTCAAATGAATAAATAAAATCTTAAAAAAAAAAAAAAATACTGACTGGCAGAAATGGGCCAGGCCTTTCATTCAGAGAGAACCAGGAAGGCAGAGGCTTGTGATGGAAAACCCCACTGTGTCTGGGGTGCCATGAAAGCCTGCTGGTTCTGGAAAAAGTCAGGTGGGTTTGGGAAGTCTGGAAGGTCTGCCCTGAAAGTCTGGAGTTCATCCCCAGGCAGGAATTTCCAAACTCTTAAAAATAGTGGGGTGGGCACCTGGGTGGCTCAGTGGGTTAAATCTCTGCCTTCAGCTCAGGTCATGATCTCAGGGTCCTGGGATTAAGGCCCGCATCGGGAATCCCTGCTCAGAGGGGAGCCTGCTTCCTCCTCTCTCTGCCTGCCTCTCTGCCTACTTGTGATCTCTCTCTCCCTCTGTCAAGTAAATTAAAAAAACAAAAAAAAAGTGGGGTGGCGCCTGGGTGGCTCAGTCAGTTAAGTGTCTGCCTTCATCTCGAGTCATGATCCCAGGGTCCTGGGATCAAGCCCCTCGTCGGGCTCCCTGCTCTGCAGGGAGCCTGCTTCTCCCTCTGCCCCTCCCCCTGCTTGTGCTCACGCTCTTGCTTTCTCTCTCTTTCTGACAAATAAATAAATAAAATCTTAAAAAAAAATAGTGGAACCCTTTCTTCTAGAGAAATCTTGACACTGAACAGTAAACCAGGTCAGCTTGGAATCTTGTTGCTGTAAGTGAAGGTGGGGCTTATCTGCCTCTTGATCACGTCTCCCCCATGTCCTTCCATGGAGCCCCCTGGGACTCAGGCAGAGAATCCCTGTTTGGGGCAGAAGGGCCCTGGTGGGGGGCATGGAGGTGGGTTGAGAGCAGAACAAGCCTCTCCCTTCAGCTTCTCCACAGGCTCAGAAGTTCCACCCAGCCAGGCTCCCTGAGCAGCGACAAACCCTGGTAGGGCCATGTCTCCAGAAGCAGCCAGGATGATGGAACATCCCACTCTGAGGCTCCAATGAGCAGGCGATGTCCCCTACCATCGGGCCTGTAGAGCTGGGCTGGGCCCTGCTTGATTAGGAAGATGACCTTTCCGAGTGGTGGGAAGGGCCTGATGCTGACTGCTGCTTTCCGGGAAGGCACAGGCCCACAGAGGGAGGCATGGGCTAGCGGCTAGCCATGCTCCCAGTGTGGGCACGCTGTCTGGCCCAGCTCCATCACTGACTGAGGACAGGGGGAGGCATCTGTCTCCTCTACAATGAATCAGTGATGAATCGATGAATCATCGATGAATCGGGAAGGCTCTCCCGGAGCTCGGAGTCAATGGAAGTGTGAACAGCTATTTTCAGGAGAAAGCCTGAGCTAGGAGCCTGGCAAGTCCGAGGCCCTTTAGGACCCAGGCTTTAACCTCAGCACTAGACTACCTGCCACCTAGCTTAGGCTCCCACTTCTTTGGCTGTCAGAAACATGGGTGGAGTCAGAAACTATCCAGCATAAAGATGGGGAATGACGCCCTTGCAGAGACCAGCAGATGCCGAGGCCTGGTGTGTAAGAGTGTGACGGGCTGGTGGAGTCACTGTGACCAGAGCATCATGCAGCCAGAGTGGGACACGGGTGGGGAGGTGGGGAAATTTAACCTGATGCTAGTGTGTCAGCAAAAGCTGGGTCACCCAGAGTGTTGGGGGCAGCCTGAGCGCTCACATTTACTCCTACATCCAGCTGTATTGGTGTAATGGCTAGAATAGACTGGAGCCAGATGGCTCAGTTTCAACTCCTGCTCTTCCTCTTAGCTGTAGGACCTGGAGCAAGTACTTAATCCCTCTGTGGCTCAGTTTATGCACCTGTAAAATGGGGTTGATGGTGATGATGGCACTTGTTACAGGGTTTTTGTGAAGATTAAAGGTGATAATGCATGTGGTGGTGGGGCCAGAGCACTGACCACAGGGGTCAGTGCGAAGTCATCAAGTTGCAAGAGGAGGGTAGTGACCCGACCTGGCTGAGGAGAGGTCCCAGGGATGGCGAGAAGTGGATGGGGTCACCAAGAACAGCTTAGAGTCATTTCTAAGTCAAAGCCCGGCTCTGAGGTTGCCTGACTTGAGGAGGCATGGACGCTATGAAGGAGGAATTTGACAATTCTCTGCAGAAAGGACTAGGAGCTTCCTCTCTGGCTGCGGGGATGGGGGGTAGGGAAAGTGCCCTGGAGGAGAGCACAGATGACACTGCAGTTGCGCAAGAGAAGACAGAGTAGGAAGCTGAAGGGACAAAGCAAAGAGAAAGGCTCCAAACTCAGGGACCCAGAGCAACCCCCTCCTTCTTTCAATATCTGGTTTTCATTCACCCGGAGCCCCCTTGGGATTTGGTCCTGTGCGCAGGCTGGGAACACAGGGCAGTGCCCAGAGGTGGTCGGGGGCCTCTGTGGAGATGCCCAGAGGTCAGGGGAGCCCAGAAAGTCAGTGTGCAGAAGGGACAGTTCCTGGGGAAGAGACTGAAGCTAAGCCTTTGATGGATGAGACAGATAAAGAGGGTTGCAAAGGCTGAGACCGGAGCCTGAAGCAGGCAACAGGTGCCAGGTGGTGAGGTGAAGTTTTTAAATATTAAATGTATGTATTTAATATTTTGAATATGTAGCATACTTATGTGGTTAAAAAAAATTAGAAAGGGAGGGGTGCACCTGGGTGGCTCAGTCGGTTGAGCATCTGATCTTGGTTTCAGCTCAGGTCATGATCTCAGGGTCCTGGGATCAAGCCCTGAGTCAGGCTCCACACTCAGCTGGGAGTCTGCTTGAGATTTTCTCTCTCCCTCTCCCTCTGCCCCTCCCCCTGCTCTCGTGGGCACTCTCTTTCTAAAACAAATGAATAAGATCTTAAAACAAAACAAAACAAAAAAAAAAGGAAAAAAGAAAAATCAAAAAGGGTAAACTGTCTCTTTCCCACCAGCTACCTAGTACCTGCCCTACCCCACCCAGGACACCTGGTTATTAGTTCTTGTGAATCCTTCTATATGCAAATGCACTGTCTTTCCTCCACTTTCCACGCAGACAGAGGCACACCGCTGCGCACTTAGTGAGATCTCGGCCCAGATCTTCCCTTCTCAGTGCATGAAGAGCTTCCATATTCTTTCCCACACTGTGGGGTGTCCCATCACACTGACTGCCGGATCTGTACTTAACCCCACATTAAAGGATGTTTAGGTTATTTTCAGTCTTTTGCCATTACAAACAGTGCTGTAGCGAACAAGCTTGTAAGTCGGTTATTTTGTATGGGGGCTGGCGTATGTTTAGAGCAATGTCTTAGGAGTCAAATTGCTGGGACACAAGGTATATGTGATTCTGATCTGATGCTCCACGGAGGGGCCCGCCTCCCCAGTAAGGAACCTGTGTCCCCACAGCATCACCAAGTTGGACCTGCGCTGTTTTCCCGGTCTGAGAGGTGAAATGGCATTCATTGTATTTTAATTTGCATTTATTTTACATTGAGCAAGGCTGAGCATCTTTCCACCTGTCCAGGGGACATTTGGATTCTCTTTTCAATGAACTGTTCGTCTCCTCTGTCCATTTTTTCTGTTGGATTGTTGGCTTTTTGTTTTCCTTAATTTCTAGGAACCTTTATAATATTAAGGAGTTTACTATTGTCTGGATTATGAGTTGTAGATATTTTTTCCGGATTTGTCACTCGAGTTTTGACTTTGTTTATGGTATATTTTTGCCATGCAGAAGGTTTTGTTTTTATGTGGTCTAATTTATCAAGCTCTTATTTTATGGCTTCTGTATTTGGAGTCACAGTTAGAAAGGCCTTTCCCACTCCAAGGTTATAAGGCAGTTTCCCTATGTTTTCCTCTGGTGTTTTATGTTTTCTTGTTTTGTTTTACATTTAAATCTTTGACCCATTTGGAATTTATCGTGGTGTGTAGTGTGAGTTATGGCTCCCACTCTGTTTTCTTTTTTTTTTTCCCCAGAACTAGAGTATCTTTTTGGGGTGAGTATGAAGGCCAGAGGCTATAGCTATTGGCTGTACCAATGGCAGAGTGGTAAGAAAGGCTTGGGGGCAAAACCCATATATTGTGATAGGCAGTTGGAGATGAGGCCTTGGCTGGGGGCATAGCATTCCCAAATACTCGTCTTTGCTGCATGACATTAGACAAGTCCCATCCCTTCTCTGGACCTAAAGTATACCTAGAGTATAGCTGAAGGGGCCCTGGATTTCACCCTGAACCCAAGGGCTGACTGTGAGGGAGGTGATGGCTGGCAAGAGGGGGCGTCCTGAGGGGACGCAGAGGCCGGCCGTGGGTCCGGCACCCGTTCAGGCTGGGCTGAAGTGGAGGGGGTTGGGGGGCTGGCAGCAGAATTCACTGTGTTCTTGGAGTGGGCAGGCAGGAAGGCAGAGAGGGGCGGGCACCCATTTAAAAATACCCAGTGCCGCCTGGCACTGCAGGCAGGGGTGGGGGGCAGGCCCTCTGCCAGCCCTCTGGTTCCAGGAATGCTGAGGGTTGCTGGGGCAGGCACACTGTCAGTTGTCTGAGGACTGTGGACCCAGCCCAGCCGTTCCTGGAGGTCCTCTCCCCCGCTCCATGAAGCAGGCATCCTTGTCCTCTCCAGCAGAGAAAGAGGGACAGACCACCCTCTGGGGTCTAGTCCCGGACTGCCCTGGACTTGCTGTGTGACCTGGGGCCAGTCCCTGTCCACTGGGGTCACTGTCCAGCAAAAGAGGCAACCGGACTTGCCTCACATGCTTCCGCCATCGCTGGCCCTCACCCAGATTCCAGTTCGGATTAGAGGTGGGGGGGAAGAGCCTGAGGTCCTTGCCTCTTCCCCCTTTACAGATGGGGAAACTGAGGCCATGGAGGGGATGCTGACCCCTGCCCGGCCTTTGCTCTTCTTGGCTTTCCTGGGCCTCTGGACCCTCCTCCCTGCCCCCACAGGGCCTGTACCAACTCCCCACCCCCACTCCTGGGCCCCAGTGGTCAAATTCCAGGGCTGCCATTGCCGTGGCAACAGCCAGCTCACAGGGCCCCTCCTCTCGGGGGTTCTCCACCAGGCTGTTGTCCAGGGAGGAGGCAGAGAGGGCCTCCCGCCCCTAGGGGACTAGAGGGGTTGGGGGTGGGGTAGGGAGGAGATCAGACCCAGCTGGTTTCTCATTTGTTTTCCAAAGGAGAAAATGGAAAAGGCACAGAGTGCTGCCAGCAAATGCTACTCTGTTCTCCCAGACACAGTGGGAGGGACAGAGGTGGTCACCTGGGCTGGGGACAAGGGAGCCACCCAGAAAGACTCTTGGAAACTTACACCTGGAGAATCGCCCCATAAAAGGATTTGGAATGGGAGATGGAAGATCCTTCCTAAGGTCACCACCACCCAATGCTAAGGCTGCCTAGGGACTGAGGGGCCCATCCTGTCTTGGGCTTTCTCCCAAGCAGACATGGCCCATTGTGGAAGGAGTTCCCATGGTACCCTTGGAAGGGGGTGAGCTCCTCGGCCCTGGGGTTATGCAAACAAAGACTGCCAGGGGAGGGGTTGGTGCACTCAATTTCTGAGATGACCTGCCTTCTTTTTTTTTTTTTTTGTTAAGATCTACCTATTTTTTTTAGAGAGAGAGAGAGCAAGAGAGAGCATGCGTGCACGTGCACACGGGGTGGGAGGTGCGCTGTGGGCAGAGAGCAAGGGAGAGAGAATCCCAGGCAGACTTCCAGCAGAGCAGGGAGCCCGGCCATGGGACTTGATCCCATGAGCCTGAGATCATGACCTGAGCTAAAACCAGGAGTCGGACACCCAACCAACTGCGCCACCCAGGCGCCCCTGAGATCACCTGCCTTCTAAGGTTCTCTGGTTATTCTTAATGAGTCAGTGTTTATGGAGAGCTCGGTTCGGGCACGATGCTAAGTAAGCCCTTTTTTTTTTTTTTAAGATTTTATTTATTTATTTGACAGAGGGAGATCACAAGTAGGCAGAGAGGCAGGCAGAGAGGAGTCGAGCAGCGAGCCCAATGCGGGCCTCGATCCCAGGACCCTGAGATCATGACCTGAGCCCGAAGGCAGAGGCTTTAACCCACTGAGCCACCCAGGCGCCCTGAGTAAGCCCTTTATATCCCGTGTTGTATAGATGAAACTGGCACTGACACGGGCCTCCTGGAGGTTGGGGTGGCCGTCCGTGCAATGTGGTCTCTGGCTTTGCCCTCCTTCTTCCCGGGCCCTCACCCTCTGTTAACTTTCAGGTGTGTGGTGTATTTGCTTCCAGGCTTTTCTCTTTGCATATATGCAAATATATGTAGATACATACTATATGTCTATATACGTACATCTGTCTCATGATGTGGCGATGGTGCAGTATGTATGCTTCTTGCTTCTTTCAGTTAATATCGCACTGGACAGTTCCCAGTGGCCCTTTAAAGAGCTCCCTAGGAGCACGATTCCCGTGGCCTCTCGGTCAGTTCCCACTGTTGTGAAGAAGGCAGCGTGAGTGTCCTTGTCGCCCCCTGCGGCTGCTGTCCCCTGGGCTGGAAGGCACCCCCTCCTGCCCAGTAGAACAGATGTGGATAGACATCCTGACCCCGGGGTTCCTCGTGGGCACACACCCTGGCACCATGAGACCTTGAGCCCAGTCCTTGACTTCTCCGTGCCCATCTCCTCTTGTGTAAAGGCAGGGTAATAATAGAGCCCACCTAGGAGGTCTGCCTCTAGGTGAACATATATACCTGTAAGCAGCACTCAGGAACTGCTAGAGAGAGATGAACTCCTACTTGTACGCCATTGCTCTCTTCCCGGCCTCAGGCACTGCAGGTAACCGACAGAGGGCAGGATTGGCGCCCCAGCCTCACCACCTCCATCTTGAGAAACTGAGCAAGTTATGACTCCTCCCTGAGCCT
This sequence comes from Ailurus styani, assembly GCA_002007465.1. Taxonomy (NCBI): domain Eukaryota; kingdom Metazoa; phylum Chordata; class Mammalia; order Carnivora; family Ailuridae; genus Ailurus; species Ailurus styani. The sequence goes on from LNAC01000086.1 coordinate 1,804,083, forward strand.
TGCAAGGATTCCCCCCTAAGTTGCTATGAGGCTCTGATGAAATTAGGCCCTACCAGCATTCTGTAAACAGTGAAGTGCTGGGTGAGGCCACTTAGTGTCAGTGTCAGGAGGTCAGTGTCCGCAGGTTGCAACTGTGGAAGTCTAAGGTGCTTGGAGTGGAAGGGGAGTCGTCAGATCTGGGGTATTAGGACAGCTTCCTGGAAGTGATAGTCCTGGTCCTGGGGCTTTGGGACAGTGGAGCCTCGGCCTGTCTCCAGCTGACTTTCAGCTCTGAATCCTGTGGCGTGTGCACATGCACACCCACATGCGTGCACACACACACGGGTGACTGTGGCGGCCCAGGCACTAGGACTGGTCACTAGTTGTCGATCCCGAGCAGCAAGGCCTAGAAGTTGAGGCTGCCTCTGGTCCGCCCAAGGTGGAGACCACTTCTACCAGCGGGACTCAGACCCAGTGACAGCCCCCTGGAGGCGGGGTGGAGGGATTGTTAAGCAGAGCTTGTTCCCTGTCCCCGGGCAGCTCGACCACTCTAGGCTTATCTGGTATGATGGCAGGGGCTTCCCTGGGCTAGTCTAGGTTGGGCCAGAGCACCCAAGGCTTACTTTAGAGCAGGAGAGACTTACTGATGGATCGAACTTGCTTCTCTCCTGGGGTGTCCCCTGGGTCTTGGTATAGGGTAGGGGTAGGGGAGGTGGGGGCCACAATACCTCCTAGCAGGTTGGGCCCCTTTGGGCAAGATTTAGTGGAAAATCCCCATGGGCCCAGTTCTAGCCTCAGCTGACTGCCTGCTGCCCTGGGGGTCTCGAGACACTCTCCTCTCTGAGCCTCCATGCCTATCGGTAAAATGAGAAGGAACGGACCTTTCTCTGGCTTCCTCCTTTATACGGCAGACTGGAGCATGGGCATTCTAAGCTTGCTGGGCACGTTCATAACACCGAAACTTACTTTCATTCATTCACTGATTCACGAATATGTACTGGGCACTTAATGTGGGCCAGCCTGTTCTAGGCATGGATACTGAAGTTTGCGAGCTCCAAAGGGGAGGGATCGGCAGCATCCACACCTAGAACAAGGTCAGATTCGTAGGAGCTGAGAACACCTCAAGCTTCCCTCAGCCTTTGTTGGTTTGAGTATAACTTCTGGCACGGCTGTAAGTGGGGAAGATTGCCTCTTTTGTCTGCTTGGCTTTGAGAGCTCAAAGGAGCATATCTGCAGCTCAGGCAGGCCCTGCTCCCCCCTCCCTGCCTCTCAGCTCCCTGGGGCTCTGGCCTGAAGCTGGCCTGGCCTTTCCCAGGGTGCCTGGCCCGCAGCCCAGTGAGTCATCTTCCGCTGTAGAGGCAGGACACCCCATCCCACCCCAAAGGCACACACAAATGGAGCCCACCCCCTCCCTCCCCCCAACTTGTGCCTGGGTCCGAGAGAGGGAGGGAGCAGAAGGGTCTGGAAACAGACACTGGATAACTTCCTTTCCCACGATCCCTCACCCCAGCCTCCCTGCATGCTAGAGAACTGGGTGGAGGCGAGGGAAGGGAGCCCTCCTTCTCAGAGCATCTACTGGGCAGCAGGTGTTCACCCTCATTTTCCAAGTGGGGAAACTGAGGCCGAAGGGAAGGGATGTTTGGAAGAGCTAGAAAGAAGGTGGTGGTGCAAGAGCTAGAAGAAGGTGGCCCAGATGGTCTGGGCCCAAATCTCTGCAGTGTCCTCTGATGAGCAAGGTTGAGATATTAGATGGTTTCTGGAGTTGGGAGGGGAGGGCTCTGGGAGGTGACCTTCTACACAGGTTCTGAGCTAGGACTGGGACCACTGGCAGACCACTGTTGTGGGCAGAAGTGTGCACAGGGTTGGGTGGGTGCATTTCCTGGGAGCTATGGTTGCCAGATCTAATGAATCCTACTCTAAGGCTTCATCAGATTCCTACTGATGTCCTTGTCCCCCTCCCCGGGCCTCTAAGGGGGGGGGCAGCCTGCAAGCTCAGACTCACATGTGGGACCCAGAAGATCTGCGTTTCACTTTCTCTCCCTGAAAAGTACAGATGACAATCCGAGCCTCTTAGGCCCTGGAGATGAGGAAATTCAGAGCATATTAGCTGGTCAGGAGGTGTTTTTCACATCTGTTGGGGTCTCTCTATCCACTTACCCCTCCCCCAACGCCCCCACCTCCCGCTTCCGGCCATTATCCTTGATGTTGAGAAACTCTTCCTTCCCAAGCTGGAAGGTCCGGCTGTATCTTCTTGAAATTAAGCGGGGATGGGGGAGGGCAGAGAAGAAGAAAGGGAAAAAACCCACATGAAAAAAGACCGGTTAAATTCAAACCACATGCACCACAGCCCCTGCCATGCAGGCCTCTGCTGCCATCTGCGGGTCCCTGCTGGAAGTGCAGTTCTGGAGCCCAGCTCTCTCACTAAAGCCAGAAGGCTGGATCCTGGCGCCTGAAATCTAGGAGGATGGGCAGGCTGTCCGTTGGCTGTCTCAGGCGTGCCCTCACTTACGCACCTCCTTCAGGGAGCATGGTGAGGAATTTAGAGTCCACCTGAACCCTCCTTCCTTCCCCATTTTCTACAGAGGAGGAAAGAATCCCAGAGTGGGGAGTGACTCCGCTAAGTTACGGAGCAGTTAGTCATTCAACACATATGTATTGTTGCACCTAGTGTAGGTCAGGGACACAGCTATGAACACAGAGAGTCCGGGGCTCTGCTTTTATGGACCTTTTTGGGGGAGGGAGTGCCGTGGACACTGACCTTCCTCTTGTTTCCCTCTCTCCTGTTACTGCCAGTCATCCAAGGAAGAGAATAGAGAGCGTCACCATCTACTTCAAGGTGTCCTGTGTTTGGCTTGATTCATTTATGCGCTCTGTGACCTTGAGGAAGTCACTCACCTCTCTGTTATGCTGATTACTTGGGGCCAAATCCCAGCTTTGCCAAGTCCCAGTTTTGCCACGTCCAACTTCTTGACCTCAGGCACATTGCTTCAGTTCTTGGAGCCTTTGTTTAGTCATTTGTGAAATGGAGGAAATAGTTATACATAACTTAGAGGACTGAGTGATATAATACATGAGAAGCAGCACCTCACTGCACGTGAGCTGGTCGTAAAGGCCAGACCCACCAAGAGTGTGAGGAGAGCAAGGCCCTCCCGGAGGTCCAGGAGCGGGTCAGGAGTGCAGAGGGGGAGGCGTTTCTTCTGGGTTGAGTGGAGGCCAGCACAGTTCATCGGCCAGAAACTGGGCCTGAGCCCCCAGCACTGGGAGTGAGAGCTGCCACCTTGAACCTCCTGTTAGCCAACAGGGTCAGTTTCTAGAAGGTGAGATCTTCTAGTGCCTCGGGGATGAGGGTCCCGGCTGGACCCCTCTGGGCCAACAGGTGAAACCTAGGTCTGCGCGGAAATCATCCCCTTGCTTCCCTTCTCCCTTTAGGACATTAAGGACCCTGGGTTCTTAGCCCAGTTCTCACTTCCTGGCTACACTTGGCTTCGTTACCTCTCTGAGCCTCAGTTTCCCCAGCTGGGTAGTTCTCTCTCAGTCTTTCCTGCAGTTGCTGCCGGATAGTGACTGGGCTGGAATCCCCTTGGAGGCTTCCTCGCTCAGAGACCTGGCCGTCCGCACCACTGTCTGGGCGAGACCTTTTCTGGATGGTCAGCTCCTACACATGGCCTCTGCGTGTGGCCTGGGCTTCCACCCAACGTGGCAGCCTGGTTTCAGGAACGAGGGACCCAAGACAGCAAGGTGGAAGTGCATGGCATTTTTATGGCTGAGCTTTGGATGTCACATGGTATTGCTTTTTGCTGTCTTCCGCTCACCGAGGCAGTCACAGAGGTCACCCGGTTGCAAGGGGGAGGGGACCCAAGCCTCCGGGCTACGGAGGAGTGTCAGTAGCACACTGTAAGACGAGCAGACAGCGTGGAGAATACACAGGTAGCTGTCTTCAGAAAGTGCTAGCCTTGTGCCTGGCACATGGCGAGTGCTCAGGAAACAACAGCTATGGCTGCTTTTGATTGTTACTGAAATGGCCTTCACTGTTCACCTTGGCCACAGAACCCCACGGACCATCTCCCCCCGATGGGCTGTGCGGTCCCGGGGTCCCGGACCACTGACAGGGGTATACACAGACACACGGGTGAGTGCACACAGATGGGACACACGTCGTGTCACTCACGGTCCCACCTAAGCAGGGCAGTGGCCTTCCCGTGGCAGGAAGGTCCTGAGGCCCCTTTGGGCCTCGATCTCTCCTTCCCACTCCCCAGAATTCTGGGGTCCTGTCCGAGCAGCCAGTCTCAGGGGAGCCCTGTGGTTTGGACACTGCCTGGGAGCTCTGTGGAGCCTAGGGAGGCTCCTCCTTCCGGAAGAGAGGGCCTGTAGGGGACAGGCCATGGCCTGGGAAGGCAGGATGAAGGGACAGATGATGGGAGGAAGTGGGAAGGGGTCTCAGACAAGAGCAGATGGAGAGACTGAGGCCCCAAGAAGAGAAGTGGCTGATTGCAGGTCACATTGCCACCAAGCGCTAGAGCCCGATGTGAGCCCAAGCAGTGGCCTCAGAGCCTGGCCTCTTCATTTCTGTGCCAAGAAGTCCCTCTCTTGGAACTTTGGTCTCAGTGATGAACCCGAAGCCCTGAGGAGCACAGCACCAGCCCGGAAATGACTAGTGCGTCGGGTTGGGGACATCCAGCACTAGTCCGCGCCGGTGGAGACTAGTGGGGTCAGGAACATCAGACGGTCCTTCTGGGCGGGCCATTAGCCAGGGCTTGGCTCCCAGGGAAGGCAGTTCTCCCTGATCCCAGCGTGGCCTGTTGACGGCATTTTGTCTTCCACCAAAACCACCCTGGGTCAGGAGAACCTCTTTACATCATAATCTTGGTGCTAGTGAGGCCAGACACAGGCAGTTCAGGCAACTGGTGCACTGGGAAGGTGGGGGCAGGGGAGGGGGCCAGGCTGAGGGCATGGGCTTGAGGGACGGTGGAGAGAGGGTGTCCTGTCAGAAGAGGGGGTGGGCTGCAGAATATGGGCCCTGCAGGCTGTCACCTCAGCGTCACACCCTATCACTTAGGTGACTGCCCTGAGCCTCAGTTTCCTTGTTTGTAAAGTAGAGGAGAAGCAATAACAGAGCCCTGGAGGTCGTGCTGCTGTGGGGATTAAAGGAGCCAGAGCTTGGAAAGCAATGGTGGAGGGCTTGACACCCGAACCATATTCCGACAGCGTTAGTGATGGTGAGGATTCTAAGATTAAGGTGTTCCCAGTCTGGTGTGGGCAGCCCTGGGGTCCAGACCTTCTGCGGCAGATACTTAGAGCTGTGCGGATATAAAAGGCTGGCGACCCCTCCCCACCCCACAGGGGCCCGAGGAGACCCACTGCCCCAGAACCTGAATTGCCTTTGTCATTTCTTTTTCAATTCCTGTCTTCCCATTTGGACTGTGGTGCCCAGCAGGGCATGGACCTCTTTCTCTTCCCTGTAAAGCCCCAGCACAGTGCTTGGTACCTGGGAGGTACTCAATAAATGTTTGTTGAAGTAATCAACAAATGAATAAAATAAAAACTCCAGGCATTACTCATCCAGGGAACCATGTGTCTGCGCATCCATTCATGTGTTCATTTGTTACTGATACATCGTTCTGTTCACCCATCCATTCATTTATTCACCTGTCATCATCCCATCCTCCCACTCAGTCAGCCCGTACTCATTACCCATCCATTTGTCCATCCATACGTCCTTTCTCATCCCCGGCCCCCAGTTGGTCCGGTACTAGCTGCAGGACCAAGTGGGCCCAAGTGGGCAAGAAGCCTTGTAGGAGGTCTTGGTGGGGCTCATAGCAGGAGGTGTGTCTGGAGGCAGGTAAACAAGGTATTAGGCTTCTCTGAGAGACAGGGAAGTGTCAGCTGACTGAGCGGAGGGAGGGAGGGGGAGTTAGGGGTTCCCCAGGACCAGCAGAAGGGTGGCTCCACCCAACCGGGTGCCAAACCTGCTTCTCCTACAGTGTGGTGGTGGCTCGGTGGAGCAGAGCCCTTTTGCCCCTCCCTGCCTCTCGATTTCCCCTAAGGAGGACGGAGCTGCTTGGGGGGAGGAGGGTGGTGTGTGTGTTGTGGTGGGGTGTGGGGTACGGAGAGGAGAGGAGGGCCCTAACCAGCCACTTCATACGCTTGTAAAAACGATTACGAGCCATACCCACGCCCAACAACTGCAGATACCCAAAAGGAAAAGAGACATCAGCGCCTAAAAGGCGGGGGTGCATTTCAGCCAAACAAAAGAAGCAGAAATGAGCAGGGGTGCTCTGAGCATACATGGTGTCCCCAGCGCCCATCCCAGCTGACCTCACCCGAGCGGCTCCCATGCCTTGCTGTTGAGGGGGTGATCCCTGGACACCCTCATTCAGCAAGCTGTGTGCTCATGTTCCTTCTCTCAACTTCCTTTCACTTCCCCACCCCATCAGCTCCCCTGTTGCCATGACAACGGACTTGGATGTAATTAGCCATCTTTAATGAAGCAGCAGCAGTAAGCAGTGCCTCCGTGCCAAGCCCTGCCCCCTTCTCCAGGGCAGCGGCCTCATGTGAACTCTGCCATCTGGGCATGCACGTGCCTCTGGATTTTTTGACCTTGGGATGCTGTTCAAAGCCCGCCTCCTCCAGGAAGCCCTCCCTGAATGCCCCCGACCCACCCCCAGGCAGAGGTGCCTCCCTTTGCTGAGTCCTGTGTATTGTCTGGCAGCTCCTGGATGCCAGCCAGAGTGTACTCGTCTGTGCAGGGCCTGGTCCTGCTGAAGTGAGGCCATAGACGTACTTCACTAACAAATCCAAGCTATGCACAGCCCCCCACCTGCTCGGGAGATAAGGCCCCAGGTCATGTAGCTGGAGAGAGGGTCCAAAGGGGGAGGAGGTGCTGAGAGAAAAACCAAAGGTGAGTTAAGTAGCCACAGTGATCAAGCAATGGGCTAAAGATGGGGGGCTCAAACCGCGGCCCTCCTGCTAGTGTGGGGTTATCTTTGGGACCCAGTATTTAGATTTTCCCAGGGGTGTGTCCAACCTCTGTGCTTAAGTCATCACTCTGCTGTCAACTGGTCTGGTGGTCCCAAACCCTCCTGCAATGTGCCCAGCCCCGAGAGGAGGAGGAGGAGGTACAGGCCTCACTCCCAGGGAAGTCCATGATCCATCCCATAGGGAGGGTAAGAGGCAGTTGGACTCACTGGATTTCTTGTTTCAAACTAGAGGTAGAGGAGGGCTTGGGCCCCTCCTGGGGGACCGTTGTTCTCCCAGGACCCAGGAGGCTCCCAGAGCCTCCCAGGACCAGAAGGGGCTCGGCCAGGACCTGTGCCCTAGGATGGGATGTGGTGGTCAGGGAGACTCTAGGCCTTGAAGGCTCTGTGCTGCCAGTGGACGGATCGCTGGGCCCCCCAGAGTTTCAGGTCTGTAGAGCTGTGTGTGTGCGCGCGCGTGTGTGTGTGTGTTTCGGGGTGGGGAGGTTGAGAATGTGCATTTCCAACACATTTCCTGGAGGTACACAGGGCCTGCACTTTGAGAACCATTGTCCTAGAGAGACCAGCAAGGGAGCTGGTGCACACCACTCACTCATGCTTTCGTTCATTCTTTCATTCAATAAGCAGGCTCAGGAGTTACCCTGTACCAGGCCCTCACGGGACACAGGGGAGACAGATGGGCTCACCAGCCGTTCAGGGCGGCACAGACTTAGCAATCACCTCCCAGGAGTCAGGCTCTGCCCCCTAGTGCAGACTCGCTGCTCTGGGAGCCCCTGCCAGGCGGGGTCACACCTGTTTTCTCTGGCTACGCTCTCTTGGAATTCTCTGTGCCTGTTTTCATTGTTGACTACTTTGGGATTGTCTATTGGGAAGTTATAATTTGAGCATCGGACATTTTGGACACTCTGGAAGCCAGTGCTGCTAGGCCCATGTTCTGGCCTCTCAGGAGAGGATAAGGAAGAGTTCCCTTGGGTGGGGCTGTGGGGTGTTGATTCACTGGATTGAGGGCTGAGCAGGGGAAGGTGGCAGGAGGCTGCAAGGGCCAGCAAGGGGTTGATCCTGTGCCATGGGGCTGCCAGGGAAGGTTCGTGAGCAGGGTTTGCCTCCCCATGATGACTGCTCAGTGTGTGGGGAGAAGGGAGGGGGAAGAGTTATTGGAGTTTTGTTTATTAGCCAACATCTATGTGCAGAGTGCTATGGTTTACAAAGGGCCATGGACCCTGCCCTCGGAGAACCTATAGTCTCCCGAGAGGAGATGCCCATCAATCTAGCAATTGTTCAAATGTATAATTACAAACTATGGTATTTGGTTAAGAAAAACTGAGAATCTTTGAGAGCACAGGGCAGGTGCACTTGACCTGATCTCAGGATCAGGGAGAGCTTCCTGGAGGAGGTGACAGTTGCACCAAGATTCATCTTAAAGGAAAAGCAAAAACACTGCTAGGAGAGGGAAAAGGCATGGGCCAAGGCCCTGAGGCAGGAGAGAGCCTGATCTGTTTCTAGGAGTTAAAACAGAAGTGGTTGGAGCATATCAAGCAAGGCAGAGAGAGGGATGGAGGGGACTGGCTTCGGCGATGGGTCAGAAGGTGTCCACCGTGCCGGAAACCTAGTGGAAAGCAGGTTTGGGGGAGGGCATCAGGAGTTTGGTGAGTGTGGGATCCCTCAGTACACTGAAGAAGCATAAAGTCAGCCAGCGCAGAGACACAGGGGAGGGACCCCCAGTGAGCTGCAGGGTGCTTCAGAGTCCCCTGGTGGGAGGTGGGAGCTGGTACAAAAACAAAGTTCACCTTGCCCCCATTCCTGATTAAATGGGTCTGGGATGTGTTCTGGCATCACCTGCAATTTGAGGACCAGGTCCTGGGGATCATGCTTGGAAACGTTCTGGAGCATCATCTGGTGATGGTGGTGGGGTTGTAAATGCCTGAGCCGCCCGCCACCACCATGGTGAGGGATGGGGTGGAGAGGGCTAGGGCTGGAATTCACTAGGATTGTCTCGAGTATAGACATAGGCCAACTGGGTGGGGTGGGAGTAGGCACGACTCAAGGTGGGCCCTTTCCTCTCTCAGGCACTAATGCTCTGCACACCGGCCCCCCCCCCAGGAGGACAGTGTCAGTTTCCAGGGATGTGCATGTATGCTCATCCTTAAATATGTGCGCCCGTTTGTGCCTGGCTATAGTTGTGTGAACCGGAAGCATGTGCCACCTTGCAGCACTGGGTCGGGTTTTTGTGAGTCAGGGCTCAGGTCTGCCTGGGACTCCGTCGATGTGGGTGCACTTGGCCTTCAACCACACCTGTATACAGATCAAGGCCGGAGGGCAGGTTTCCCTGTATATGGGCCTTTTCCGTGTAGATCCGTGCATGCCCTCGTGTGTGCCTGTGTGGGTACAGGTGTGGACAAAAGGTCATGTATCCCAGTGTACTGGCCTTTGTCGACCGGCGTGCACCGACTTATGTCCTCTGAGGGGGATGGGTCCGCAAGGGGAGGCCGCGGTGTGCGGGAGCGGCGTGTTGGGGGGTACCCCGCGGCGCGGAGACGGCGGGCGGAGCGCAGGGGAGGCCGAGGGCGGGG
>LNAC01000086.1:1823298-1913948 GCA_002007465.1 Ailurus styani
GCCTAGGAGCTGTAACAGGGAGGCTGCCTACCTGTCCCCTCACCGTCACCCCCTGGCCTTTTAAGAATCCCCAGCCAGGCAAGAGGATTCTGTTGAGCTTGACTTTCTCAAGGCTGTTGTATCAAACAAGCCAATTTTTAAAAATGTTTAATGTAAATTTTACCACAACATTGCATTAGTTTTTCAAACATCCTCATTTCTTGGGCTTGTAGTTAGAGTTTGGGCCAGTAGAGGGAGACCGCTCCGTGAGCTCCCCTGCCGCGAAGCCGGGCTCTCCATTCTCAGGAAACTGCTGCGGTGAACGCAGATGTGAGGTGAAAAAGAGGAGTTTTAATCAGACTTGACTGTAGACCTGAGAACCATGCAAACAGTGCTCAGATGGTGGCACTAAAGGCCTCCCAGGCCGCTCCTTGCTTTATTTCCCTCACAGCAGTTCTCATCTTTTAACTTTCCACGTGTAACTGATTCTAGGATAAACGTCTCTGAATTCCAGGTTCATCCTATAATTGATGGCGTATGATAACGTAATTGGCAGCAATTTTTTTTCTTTTATTTATTTATTTATTTATTTATTTATTTATTTTAAAGATTTTATTTATTCATTTGACACAGAGAGAGAGAGATTACAAGTAGGCAAAGAGGCAGGCAGAGAGAGAGGAGAGAGGAGGAAGCAGACTCCCTGCGGAGCAGAGAGCCCGATGTGGGCCTCGATCCCAGGACCCTGGGATCATGACCTGAGCCGAAGGCAGCGGCTTTAACCCACTGAGCCACCCAGGCGCCCAGCAATTTTTTTTTTTCTTAAAGATTTAACCAAATGTGGTTTATTTTTGTTTCTCTTATATTTGTGTGTTCTATCTGACTAGATTGTAAGCTCTACTAGGGAGGGCGTTTGGTCTTCCGTGCTCACTGCTGACCAGTGCCTGGCACACAGTGAGTGCTCAGTAAAGTGTCTGCTGAGTTAGTGCGTGTGGGTCTCCCAGGAGCCCAGTCTTCTTGATTTCCTCACTCCAAGCTCTGCTGCTTCATGCATTCAGCAAACCTTTCCTGAGCCCAACCGCCCCCGTCTTGTGCCAGGCCCTGGGCCGCACAGTGAAGGCACAGGGAAGGGCCTTCCTGTCTCCCTCCTAGAGCTCTGAGTCTAACGAGGGAGATCCGGGAGGCATGGCCATTGAGTCACAGGCCCAGGTGATTTCGTGTGCCCCTGTGCCAATGGGTTGGGGTGCCATCTCTCTGAGGGTACCCGCACTGACCTGTGGGGGACCCCTAGGGCTACATGCAGCCGCTGAAGCAGCCAGAGAACTCCTTGCTGTGTGACCCATCGCTGGTGGATGAGATCTTCGACCAGATCCCCGAGCTCCTGGAGCACCACGAACAGTTCCTCGAGCAGGTGCGGCACTGTGTGCAGACCTGGCACGCCCAGCAGAAGGTGGGAGACCTGCTTGTCCAGTCGGTGAGTGGCCCTGCTGCCCGCTGCTGCAGCCCCCACAAGCCTGGGCCCTTCGTGGAAGGGGCTGGCTGCTGCCATGGACCCCTTAGCGGCACCCACTCCACCTGGACGCTGACTCTGATCCCAGGTCCAACCCCAGAACCTGGGCAGACACCGGCATTGACTCTAGCCCTGGGGTTGACCTGAACCTGGGCACCACCAAACCCCAGAGCTTGGCTGGACTCTGGCACAGACCCCAACCCCAACCAGTTACTGACCTTGATCCTGGACCCAGCTCTAGTTGCTGGCACTGACTTGACCCTAGTCCTGACCTTGAGCTGGTGCTGACACTGACCCAGACCTCAGTGGATGCTGGTACTGACTTCAGCCCTTACACTGACTAGCTCTTTTCTCCATCTGGCATTTTAATCGGATAGCTAACTACTTGGCAATTATGTGCTAGCCATTATTCTAAATACATTACATAAATCCACAAGCCTAGGAGAAAGGTGCAATTATTCCCCCGAGTCTGAAGTGGATGACGCTGCAGCACAGAGAGAAAGTAACCTGATCAAAGTCACAGTCAGTGAGCGGTAAAGGGTTCAACTCCAGGACATGCGTGTCCAGTGCCCACAGTCTGCCCTACTCTGTGCCCCCGTTCACCACAAGCAGACCCCCACCTGTGAGCTCTTCAGGATCCTACCATGGTGAATGGGACCTCAGAAAAGGTATTGGCTTCAACACTCAAAAACAACTGTAAAAGCAAAACAAATAAACATTTAATTAAATGTCTGTAAAAACATAGCATGCCATTTTAATTGTTGAATATAGTATTCGTTTATACGAGCTTAATTGCACTTGAAAAAACTTAAGTTACATTTTCTTATTTGGCCAGAATTCTCAAGAATGCATGGTGATGGTGACGACTGACAAATCATAGCCAAACACAAGCTAAAATGGGTACTCAGAGCCAAATAATTTCAAAAGCAAAATTGTAAAACTCCTTCCAAAAATTGTACTAGCAAAAAACCCCCCAAAACTTACCTATTATTGTGAGATGTGGATGTTCTTTCACGTGTTTGTGATGATGTGGGTGGGACTTGGGCCTAAGAAGGTCTTAGAAGATGTCTGCTGACCCGGAACTGATGCAACAAGAGCCCTGAGGGGACCCCCGCTGGGTGCTGACACCTGCAGGCCAACGCCACCCTCAGTGTCACCAGGCTCTTCCCTTGTCTGGACTTTGATGCTGACCATGGTCTGATGAGCAGAAGCCCTGGTCCCAGGGAGGGGTCAACAGAGAATGCTCTGCCCCGGGGCCTGGGGAGGGGGACAGTCAGCACATTAGAGACACAAGGGCTGGTGGGCCCAGAGGGGACAGAAACAAATACCATCACAGGTCCCTTAGTCCATCCATGGTGCAGCTGACAGAGGAACCAGGGTGTCCCAACTCCTGGCCAGGGCTTCTGCCCAAGAACTTCCATGTTTATTTGGCCCAGCTGTCAACTGGCCGTTGGGTGCTAGCCACCAGCTGTGTGCCCCCACTGGACAGGATGGGCATCTCTATCTCCTTGCAGAGGGGACACTTGTCCCCAGGGGGAATCAAGGGAGGCCAGAGGCCAGGTGTGGTTACAGGAAGAGTCCTAGTCAGGGCAGGGAGGGCTTCCTGGAGGAGGCATGGTTGGAGCTTAGCCCTGAGGGTGGATGAGATCTGGATGTGGTAAGGGCATCTGGTGGAGACAATTACATGGGCAAGGACCAAGAGGCTGGAATGTCTGTCTCTCAGAGGACAGTGAGGAGGGAGACCTCCTGGCTGGACTTAGTGGGGTGGAGAGCAATGGATGGAAATGCCCAGTTGGAAATGGGAGAGCCTGGTCTACAGGACACATCTAGGCATATGTATGTCCATGTACACACAGACTCTAGGTAAGATATGTGTGCACGCACACACCTGCTCACATGGTCACACACACAATGTGTATATACAACATAGCAGCACATGCCCCATCCCTTAGAGACCATATCATGTCCAGTTGGAGGGAAAGGATGTTGGCTTGTGAATCATTGGAAACCAGGACAGGGTGAGATAGAGTAAGGGACACCTTGAAGGTCCCCAACCTGCCTCTTCACCCACAGTTCTCCAAGGACGTCCTGGTCAACATCTATTCTGCCTACATTGATAACTTTCTCAACGCAAAGGATGCCGTGCGTGTGGCTAAGGAGGCGAGGCCTGCCTTTCTCAAGTTCTTGGAGGTACTGTGGGCTAGCTCAGGCAGATGGACATGACCCTCACCTTGGGCCAGCTTTGGGAGGGGGCAAGAGCTCTCAGACTAGGCACCACAGCCTTAGCCTGGGGTTCAGTCTTTGCCCTTGGGCTGGGCAGGAGGGACTGGCTGGGGACCTGTCCCTGGACATTCCCTTCTTTGCGTGACATTCCTTGCAGCACGGGTGCCCATCCACTTTGTTTCTGGTTTCAGCAAAGCATGCGTGAGAACAAGGAGAAGCAGGCGCTGTCTGACCTCATGATCAAGCCTGTGCAGCGGATCCCACGCTATGAACTTCTGGTGAAGGTGGGCATGGGGGGCGAGGCTGGGAGGGATGTGCGGCTGCGGGGGCCCCTCCTCGGTCGAGCCTGATGTCAGAGTCCCAGAGGTCGGATAGGAAGAGAAGTCCATTCTGGAGTCTCCCCGTAGTCCCTCCTGCTCCAGCCATCAGTGTGGGGCTCCCGGGCATGAAAGGGGCAGCTAATAAGCAGGCGTCTTATCCCCATTTCCACCCCAGGACCTCCTGAAGCACACACCCAAGGACCACCCAGACCACCCACTCCTGCTGGATGCTCAGCGGAACATCAAGCAGGTGGCCGAACGCATCAACAAGGGTGTGCGGAGCGCCGAGGAGGCAGAGCGACATGCCCGTGTGCTGCAGGAAATTGAGGCTCACATCGAGGGCATGGAGGATGTGAGTGGCCCCCCCACCCATGCCTTCGTTTGCACCTGTGGTCCCCTGCAGTCACGGTCACGTCCATCTCCACAGCTGTCTGCCAGCGTCCCCACCTGTCTCTGTCCACGGCCTTGTCCTCTGTGTCTCTTTCTGGCCGCATGTCCCGCGGCCTGAGCGCACAGCATCAGGAGGCTGGAGGGGCTGCTGCTTCTACTGGCCTGGCCCGTGGAGTGGGGGCAAGGGGTCCCCGGGGTCTGGGGAGGAGATGGGATTAGTAATTGGCCTTCAGGAGGTTTTGTCTCTCCTGCCCTACAGCTCCAAGCCCCTCTGCGGCGGTTCCTAAGGCAGGAGATGGTCATCGAAGTGGTAAGAAGTGTCCCGTTGTCTACCCACCTGTTCCCGTCTCCCCACTTTGTTTACACTGCTGCTCATACCTGCTGCCCTTGGGCCTCCCTGCTCTTCCCCACAACAGGAGTCCCGGGCCAAGTCCCAACTCTGCCTCTGGGCATCTGGGGCAGAGCCCTCACCCCTCTCTGGGCCTGGCTGTCCCCTTGGGCACGGTGGGCAGGAGGGTGGGCCTCTGGGCCTGAGTCCTGCCTCGGGCCCCACAGAAGGCCGTTGGCGGCAAGAAGGACCGGTCCCTCTTCCTGTTCACGGACCTCATCGTCTGCACGACGCTAAAGCGGAAGTCGGGCTCCCTGCGGCGCAGCTCCATGAGCCTGTGAGTGGCTGGGGCAGAGCTGGGCTTGGGCAGTGGGGGAGCAGCTGTCCCTCCCTGGGCCCCACTGCCCCGGCCTGGCCAGAGCACCCCCTTGGCTCCCCACAGGTACACGGCAGCCAGCGTCATTGACACGACCAGCAAGTACAAGCTGCTGTGGAAGCTGCCGCTGGAAGATGCGGACATCATCAAAGGTGGGGCTGGCCCACGCCTGCCCGGGGGTTCTGGGTGTCCGGGCCCTCCTCTCAGAAGCCCTCTTGGAGGGTTTGCACTGTGATCAGGCTGGCTGCCTGTATCCGTCTGCGTTTCTGTTGTGGGGCCTCACTCTCCCAGCCAGTGTGGGGGGCGGGTGGCCTGCAGGGTCAGTGTGCCCGCCACAGAGCCACACCAGGACCTGTCCATGTAGACCACCTTCTGACGGGGCAGGGACCTCGCCTAGGCTGGGGCGGTGCGGGGGGCGCAGACACACGTGCCACTAGCCACTGACCACGGCACCAGTGTCCTATTGACAACGACCCGCTGCTCTGGTCCAGCAGTCTTGCTCTTTGGGAACAGAGACTCACTCAAGCCAGTCCGAGCAAAAGGCTGGTTGGAAAGATCTGTGTTGTTTGGGGCTGAGGTGCTTTCAGAGAGCTGCTGCTCCTGCTGTGTGCACATGTGTGTCTATGTCTCCATCTGCCCGTCTCTCTCTTTCTCTCTGAGCCTGCCTGTTCTCACTGCTCTTAGCTTTCTCTGCTTCCTCCTTCCTTCCAACTCCTGTGGTCCCTCATGGCCTGTTCTGCATCGTGGCCTTTCTCCCTAGCTTCTCCAGGATCCGAAGTTTACCTTTCTGAAGGGGGCAGTTGGTCCAGGATGGTGACGTGGGCACCTCTGGGCTGGCAGGCAGTTCGGGTCTGGGCTCTGTCCCTAGGCTCAGCTGCGGTGGCCCCCAGGGCAAACCCAGGCCTGCCTCACCTGGGCCACTGTGGAGGAGTACAAGCTGATGATAGGTCCAGTTTGTCTCTTCTCATTGGAACACAGGCCAGTTGATAAAATGACTACCTTTAGATCAGATGTCTGCTCTTGGTCCCACTGAGTGTGGTCAGAGTGGGGCAGGGTCCTATGGAAGGAACCAGGGCTGCCCAGGCAGTGAGGTTGTCCGGGCGCCGGGGGCGGGGGGGCGGGATGTCCTTCAGAAGGAATAGGAGAAAACCCAAGCCTTAGCTTTTCTTTTTTTTTTTTTTTTAAAGATTTGATTTATTTATTTGACACAGAGAGAGAGATTACAAGTAGGCAGAGAGGCAGGCAGAGAGAGAGGGGAGGAGGAAGCAGGCTCCCTGCTGAGCAGGGAGCCCGATGCGGGCCTCGATCCCAGGACGCTGAGATCATGACCTGAGCCGAAAGCAGAAGCTTTAACCCACTGAGCCACCCAGGTGCCTGCAAGCCTTAGCTTTTCAAGTACATTCCACTGCTGTCTACTCTGTCCTTTGGTGGGTTCCTGGTCCACGGTGGACACCCCCGGCCAGGCAGTGCTTGGGTGTGGGGATGCTGAGCTGGCCTGTGGGTCCAGCTACTTGGCTGTGGTCAGGTATGGGGTAGGACTAGAGAAATCCAGAGCATCAGCTCATTTTCCCTCCTCTGTCGGGGAACAGAGTCCCTTGGTCAGCAGATTCGACTGCCTGAGGCTCTGGCTGCCGGGCCAACTGCCCCATGGGGGCCGTACCACCACGGCTTCTGGTGTCAGTGGGAGGCACCGAAGCTGCAGGGCCATCTGCTATCTATTCTGTGAGCTCATCTTTGGGGCTCTCCGAGGGACCAGCCCCCTGGGCCATGCGGCTCTGAATCAGGCCCAGTCCCCTGTTGCCAGGCCTGGTGTTTCTCTGCGAGCCACCTGTCTGTCACTCTGTTCCTTGGGTCTTGGGGTTGACAAGCTTTCGGCTTGTCAGGCCACTCCCCACTCTCGACTGCAGACTATGAGGGAAGGGAAGACTGTCTGTCCAAGCCCGACCTTGTCTGCCCTGTATCTGCCCATGGCCCTCCTCTGTCTCCACCAGGGGCATCCCAAGCCACCAATCGGGAGAACATCCAGAAGGCCATCAGCCGCCTAGATGAGGACCTGACCACCCTGGGCCAGATGAGCAAGCTCTCAGAGAGCCTTGGTTTCCCCCACCAGGTCTGTGCCCTCTGCCTGTGGTGGGGGGAGTGGGGCGGTGGGGGTTCCCAGACCCTATCTGAGGGAGGGAGAACAGCCTCTTCATTGCCTGAGGAAGAGGTCACTCAACTCCGTCACTTATTGGAAGGGGACAGTACAGCCTCACGGCAGCCGAGGGAAGAGATGAGTTCCAGGCCTGAGGGTGGAGACACAGCTCAGTCCCCAGCTGAGGGAGCAGAGAGGGCCCATCGTGTCTGTGGGCGGAGAGGCAGGTCCCCACGTGCCTTCTCAGGGCAGGAGCAGGCTTTGGGGAGATGTCAGGGCCTGAAGCTGGGTCCTCCTCCCCGCAGAGCCTGGACGAAGCACTGCGGGACCTCTCAGCCGCCATGCACCGGGACCTGTCGGAGAAGCAGGCGCTGTGCTATGCGCTGTCCTTCCCCCCTACCAAGCTGGAGCTGTGCAGCACGAGGCCTGACGGGACGGACTCCTTCATCTTTGAGTTCCCTCACCCTGACGCCCGCCTTGGCTTTGAGCAGGCCTTTGATGAGGCCAAGAGGAAGCTGGGTAAGCCAGGCCCACGCTGGTGTCCTTCCAGCACCTCCGGGTAGTGGAGCAGGCATTGTATGCTGCGGTCTGGGAGATCAGGAGCCAGAACCCCCGAGACTGCTGTGTTCTGCGCTTCAGTCCCTGCTGAAGGGAGGGTGGACTGAGACTCCCTCAGAGAAACAGGGCTTCCCCAGGGCCTCACTGCCAGGGAGGGGATTCAGTGGATGGAAAGGGTGAAGTTAGGGCAGGGATGCTGCTGTGGAGAAGAAGCAGGACCCTCCTCCCTGCCTCCCTCCCCCGCCCCAACTCTGAGCAGGCCTAGAGCAGGGAAAGCTATTAATCAGAGTCTGTGGCTTAGAGGATCCTTAGTGACTTCTGGGTCTGCCTCCTGCATTATACAGGTGGGAAAATTGAGGCCAGGGACAAGCAGGGCATAACCCACAGCCCCCTTGCTTTCCCCTGAGAAACCCTGACGAGCAGGGGAGGAAGGGCAATGGTTGAGGGGGAGGCGGATGCTGAGCAGTGTTTGTCCACCTCCCCTACAGCCTCCAGCAAAAGCTGTCTAGACCCCGAGTTCCTGAAGGCCATCCCCATCATGAAGACCCGCAGCGGCATGCAGGTGGGGGGCCCCGTGTGTTCACACGCTTTTGTTTGGGGTCCATTACATGCCTGTCTCGAGCATGGCAGCCGCCCCCTGTGTCTGTGAGTGTACAACTCTGCACACGCACATGGCTACTACGTGGGTCACGGGTGTGGCCACGCACATCTGTGTGTGCGTGTGAGCAAAGGCTGTCTGGTCGCCGTTAGGTGTCTGAGTCACACGCCTGGGTCTGCCCACATCGGACAGAGGTCACTGCTTTTCCCATCTGTTACCGCGTATACGTGGGGTCGTATTCAGGGTTTCCACGTGTGTGGCTCTATGTGTATACGTAGGTACTTGCGGGGACGAGACCGACATCACACGGGCATATGTGCCTCTGACCCGCAGAGTGGCCCGTGCGCTGTGTGTGTGTGTAGACGCGTGTACAGAGCGGTGTCCTGGGAATTTGTGCCCCTGCCCCTCAGCCCCAGCTCCCTCTGCTCTGCCGGCTGGCTGGAGAGCGGTGGGGAGCAGGCAGCCCTTCCCATGCTCACCTTCCCCTGTCTGTTGATGCCGTCTGCAGTTCTCGTGTGCGGCCCCGACCCAGAGCAGCTGCCCCGAGCCCATGCCCGAGGTGTGGGTGTGCAACAGTGACGGCTACGTGGGCCAGGTGTGCCTGCTGAGCCTGCGCGCCGAGCCCGACGTGGAGGCCTGCATCGCCGTCTGCTCCGCCCGCATCCTCTGCATAGGGGCTGTGCCCGGCCTGCAGCGCCGCAGCCACAGGTGAGGCCGGGGACAGCAGTGTTGGCGGTGGGGGGCAGTGGTGGGACAGATCCTGTCCCCAACCCCACCGTGGACGTGGCTGGAGTCTGGTGGACGGGGCGGGGCCTAGGGGGCTTGCGGCCTGGGGGTTTGCAGAGCTCGGCTCCCGGCGGCTCTCATCCCCACTCCTGCATCTCACAGGGAGCAGCCTGCCTCCCTGAGGAGTCCCCCAGAGACGGCTCTGGAGACCCCCGGTCCGGAACTAGATGTCGAGGCGGCAGGCGAAGAAGCAGTGACGCTGGCAGAGCCAGGGCCCCAGCCCTGCCTCCACATCTCTATCGCAGGCTCGGGGCTGGAGATGGCACCAGGCCCCACCGAAGGGGACCCCCGTCCAGAATTGGTCCCCTTTGACAGCGACTCCGATGATGAGTCTTCACCCAGCCCCTCAGGAACCCTGCAGAGCCAAGCCAGCCGGTCCACCATCTCCTCTAGCTTTGGCAGTGAGTGCCCGGCTTGGGGCTGTCAGGCAGGGTGGACAGCACAGAGGAGGGGGCCCCTAGCAGGTACTGATGGGTGAGGAGGGACCAGCCTCGGCCAAAGCATGGCATCAAGTCTCAGGATGTCAGCATACAGAGCAGGGGGAGCTGGCAAGGTGGGCGGGGGGCTGTGACAGCAAGGACCCGGAGGGCAGCGGGCCAGTCAGGCCAGATCCTGAAGACCCCAGAATGCCAGGTTAAGTAGGGAAGGTGGAGTAGGGGGTGGTTGATCCCCCGTCCACGACGTGGTGGATTGGCGTGTGTAGCGCTAAACCGTCGGCGAGCAGAATCACTAGGCCTGAGCCAGGCAGACGCCTCGGGGAAGGGCGAACAGGGGTGGAAGGCCCTCAGGATGGACGCACTGGGGACAGGTGGGGGCCTGGAAGCATGACAGGTCTTGGGCCCGGCAGACAGGAATGGAGGCAGAGACACTTGTCTCCCTCAGATGAGGAGACCCCGAGCTCCAAGGAGGCCACGGCAGAGACAACCAGTTCAGAGGAGGAGCAGGAGCCTGGCTTCCTGCCCCTGTCCGGCTCCTTCGGGCCTGGCGGTCCCTGCAGCACCAGCCCCATGGATGGGCGAGCCCTCCGCCGCTCCAGCCGTGGCTCCTTCACCCGGGGCAGCCTTGAGGACCTGCTGAGCGTTGACCCCGAGGCCTACCAGAGCTCTGTGTGGCTGGGCACTGAGGATGGCTGGTAGGGGCAGGACAGGGGCCGGGGACACACAACCCCGAGCTCTCTGCTTGGGAAATCACATGGTACCCTGAAGCGGGAGGGCTTGGGGTCCGACCTCAGGAGTACGACCAGCTGGGGCTGCCGTGGGGTCTGAAGCCCACGGGGAGGCTTCGGGATCTCAGTACCTCGGGCCGGCCCCTGGCAGGGGGGAGATGGTGGTGGGACCGAGGTGGAGGGCCAACTGCGGGGGCTGGTGGGGGCAAGCCTTGATCACAGGTGTGCCCCCCCTCCCCCCGATCCTCAGCGTCCACGTGTACCAGTCCTCGGATAGCATCCGCGACCGCAGGAACAGCATGAAGCTCCAACACGCGGCCTCTGTGACCTGCATCCTGTAAGGCCCTCACGTGGTCCTCCCGGTCCAGACCCTTCTACCCACGCAGGCCTCCTTCTGTTCACCCAGCTCTCCCTGCTCTACCGGCCCCTCCTTCCCGTGGAGGCTCACCCTAGACCAGTTGGGCCTCTCCTCCGCTGTGTGACAGTGGACCTGTTACTACCCCTTCCTGGCCTCGGGCCCCCCGCCCAGAGCGGTGGTCTCTCAGGCACCGTAGCCATTCTGTCTGGGAGTCCCTTGGCCCTAGGTGACCTCCTCTGGCCTCCTGAAACTCCTGACTGTTCCTCCTTTGCCCTGCCCAGGTATCTGAATAACCAGGTGTTTGTGTCTCTGGCCAATGGAGAACTTGTGGTCTACCAGAGAGAAGCAGGTGAGTGCCCACGGCTGGTGGCTGGTGCAGGCCCTCTCCCCAAGGCCCGTGAGTCCGGAGACGTGGCTCTGGGCACCTCCCAGGCCCTCTCTGGGCCTCGGTGTCCCCGTGTACAAATGGCGTGCTTGGCATTTCATTTCAGGGTGTGGGGTGAGGCTCCAGGGCAGCACTGGACTGAATTTGCTGTTTTCCTTATCCCGCTCCCACTCCAGGCCATTTCTGGGACCCCCAGAACTTCAAGTCGGTGACCCTGGGTTCTCAGGGGAGCCCCATCACCAAGATGGTGTCTGTGGGTGGGCGGCTGTGGTGTGGCTGCCAGAACCGGGTCCTTGTCCTGAGCCCTGACACACTGCAGCTGGAGGTACTGGGGGGGGGGACAGAACTGGTGATTTGGGGTAAGCCTGGCCCATGAGAGAGGGAGCTGAGACCGTGGGGGCCATAAGAAAGCATCCCTCTGTCCAGGGAGGGGCCTGTGATTGATCCGAAAACCCTCCAAGCTCTAGTATTCTCTGATCACAGAATCACTGAGCTGCTCGGGAAAAGGCAGCTCCATTTTAATTCCTGAGGCCGAACTGGGGGGCTTCGGCGAAACTGGGCCCTGACAGGTTGGTCATCTAGGCCAAGGAGCAAGGCCGCCTTTGCCGTCAGCCCAGGTGGGCTTTCTGGAGAGGTCTAGTGTGAACTGCAGGGGTGAGGCGGGTGCTGGTGGAGTGTGGGGCAGGGAGGGGCTGGGAAGGGCAGGCCCGCCAGTCACCCACGGCTCTCCCCCTTCCCCTCCCACTGCTCCGGCCAGCACACGTTCCACGTGGGCCAGGATTCCAGCCGCAGCGTGGCCTGCATGGTGGACTCCAGCCTGGGGGTGTGGGTGACGTTGAAAGGCAGTGCCCACGTGTGCCTCTTCCACCCGGACACCTTTGAGCAGCTGGCGGAGGTAGACGTCACACCCCCTGTGCACAGGATGCTGGCAGGTACTGACCTCCGTCCACCCCCATCCTCTGGAGCCCTTCTGCCCCTGCACCCAGGAGGCCGAGCCAGGGCCCGGGGGGCGGCCCCAGATCTGATCTGTGTCGCCCCCTAGGCTCGGACGCCATCATCCGGCAGCACAAGGCCGCCTGCCTGAGGATAACGGCGCTGCTGGTGTGCGAGGAGCTGCTGTGGGTGGGCACCAGCGCCGGCGTCGTGCTCACCATGCCCACCTCACCCGGGGCCGCCAGCTGCCCGCGGGCGCCTCTCAGCCCCGCTGGCCTAGGCCAGGGGCACACCGGCCACGTCCGCTTCTTGGCTGCCGTTCAGCTGCCAGAAGGCTTCAGCCTGCTCTGCCCGACCCCACCCCCTCCCCCAGACACAGGTGGGTTTGTGCACCCTCCCCCGGACCAGGGACCCGGACTCTGTTTAAGATCCCCCCTCCTCTGCCCTCCCCCACTATCCCACTAGAAGAGGTGTTTTGTTTTTGTTTTTTTTTTAAAGATTTTATTTATTTATTTGACAGACAGAGAGAGAGAGAGAGAGAGAGCACGCACAAGTAGGCAGAGCGGCAGGCAGAGGGAGAGGGAGAAGCAGGCTCTCCGCTGAGCAGGGAGCCCGATGTGGGACTTGATCCCAGGACCCTGAGATCATGACCTGAGTCGGACGCAGCGGCTTAACTGACTGAGCCACTCAGGCGCCCCCCACCAGAAGAGGTTTTTAAGAGAGAAGAAGAGTATGGTGCAGGGCTGGAAGTAGCACATATGACAGGAAATAGGCTCTAAAATCCCCAGAAATAAAACCTTCCAGGATGTGGGCTGTGTGTACACCTCGGTCCAGAAGTGTCACAGGAGGCAGGGAGTGAACTGTAAAAACTATCACCTAGGAATCAGATCGTGGCCCAGCCAGGGATGCAGACGGTAGGCAGCCAAAGAGGACCAGAAATGAGGGTCGAGGCCGGGCCTCGGGAAGTCTGGAAGTGCGGGGCAGAGCGGGGGACAGAGCAGCAGCAAGTAGAACACAGAGCGGCAGGCAGGACACACGTGGACTGGGAGGGTTAGCAAGTGAAACGTGTTAGGGGGTGGCATCCGTCAAGGAGGGCCACAGTGAGCCACGGCTTGCTTTGACGGGGCAGGAAACCGTATTCCCACGAGGGGGTGGCTGTGGGAACCCGAAGCAGGGAAGCGTCAGGCAGGAGAAGACCGCAGTCCCCCAGCTGGAAAAGGGCTGTTGGGAGCAGGCAGCGGTTTGAGGAAGACGGTGCGTGTGTGATAGAGAGGGTGGCGGCCTGAGAACTCAGGTCACTCTTGACTAGAACATACAGGTAAGAGGTAAGAAGTCATGTGACTGCCAAGAAGTGGGTATTTCTTCCCAAAGAAGTGCTTGGCTGACAGGAAGTAGGATTCCCCCACAGAAAGTGTGCCTGTCTTTCTTCCTATCTTCTGGGGTGCAGACCCTTAGGGGACAGCACAGCCCCCAGTCACCCCCTGGCTAACGGACCCTCTCCCTTCACCCCCCAGGCCCTGAGAAGCTGCCATCCCTGGAGCACCGGGACTCCCCTCGGCACCGAGGACCTGCCTCGGCCAGGCCTAAAATGCTGGTTATCAGTGGAGGGGACGGCTACGAGGACTTCCGACTCAGCAGCGGGGGTGGTGGCAGCAGCGAGACGGTGGGCCGAGACGACAGCACAAACCACCTCCTCCTGTGGAGGGTGTGACCCTGTCCACTGTGGCCCAGAACTTGCCTGCCCGCCTGCCCTCAGCCTGCTTGCCTCTTCCTAGCCCACACCTGCTAGCAGCCCCCGACCAGGAGCGTCCCACCGGGGCCGCAGCTGTGCCTGCGCGGGCCCCTCCCAGCCCCGCGGAAGCATTCCTGGTGGAACACCTGCGGGCCAGCGGCCGAGGCCTCTGCCGACCCTCTGGCTGCTTCGGCGCCCCCAGTCGTGATGGGGGTGGGGCAGGGTGCATGTGGGCTGCCCAGGACCACTGTCCCTGGAGCTTCTACCAAAGACACGGCCGGGCCTGGACCCCATGGGGCTGGGGAGGGCCATGTGCAATATTTGGAGGGTTTTCTGGGCGCAGTGGGAGGGCTGGGGACAGAATCCTTTCCCATGTACAGTATTTATGTTTCTTTTTAGATGTGTACCTTCCCAAGCACTTATTTATGCAATGACCTGGGCAGGGGGTGATGTAAGGAAGTCACAGAAGGGAAAAGACCCTATTCCTGCTCTGGGGGCCACCCTGGGACCCTAAGCGAGCCTTCCTGGAAGGACCACTCCCCCCTTCATTACATAACTCGCGCACACATGTGCACAGACACATGGGTACGCGCGTGCGCACACACACAAACACACACACACTGCATGTTCAGGGCACTAGAACATTGCCTCTTAACGTACACTTTCCATGGCCTTGTCATGATTGGGCTGCCCTCCAGGATCCAGAGCCAAGGACCAAGCATCCCCCGTCGTCCAGAACAAGGTGATGACTGCAGGGGGCAGTGACTCCCGTGTGCGGGCCTCCCCAGGCCTTGGTGTTTCCTAACCTGTTGGCAGTGCCTTTAGTCGTTTCCAGATTTGGTAACACTGACAGGGACTTGGACAGGGCTCTCTCCTGGCCTGAGCAGGGGAGAGGAAAGGGCCCTTGTTCTCCTCCGAGCTGCCCCCCAGCCCGTGTCTCATGCACTGGCACGAATGGTCACCTTGGGAGGGCGGGCCTGGGAGCCCCCTCACTCGGACCATCGAGACCCTCTCTTCACACCCTTCCTGACCGGGCAGCCCCTCCAGGAAGAACGCCCAAAGCTGAGGGGCGGACGTGGCCTCTTCAACTGGGAACCGCTTGAGGGCAGCCTCTTCCCTGCTCCTTTGGACGGCAGGAGCCAGTCTGACCCCCAGCCCCCTCGCTCCTTCAGCTGCAGCTCCAAAGGTCTGGTTTCAGATGGGGTTTGTTTGGTTCTGTTTTTGTTTGGGGTGCGTGGGTCATTGTGGTCTTAGATTATGTTTCTCCTGCTACCAAAAGTCATGTATTAACTTTCCTTGGGTGATGAGTTTTAAAGAGTCAATAAATAGAAACACCAAATGACCACTCCCCATCATCGGCACTGGGGCCTCCAGCCACCGGCCTCAGGCCTCCCCAGCTGACGGGCCTCCCAACACCCACTCACTTGAGCAGAAGGGAGGGCTCAGAGACCAAGAAGGGCGCTGGGAAGGCAAGGCCGCCACTCGCTGTGTTATCCCGGGGAGGTCGCTGCCCTGTCTGGGCTGTCGCTCTTTCATCAGGAACACAAGGCCTCATGCTCGCTCACGGCTTTGTAACCAGGGCGATGTGTTAGGATCCCTTACAGATTACATGTGTGAATATAAAGCATGATACATAATGATATGTCCATATAAGTATACATTCCCAGGCTCCCCACAGCTTCTCAGCCACTGGGCCCAGGATGGGGCGTGGGAGCCCAAAGCTGACACAGGCAGCACGTGGAAAAACAAGGCGACCGGAAGACCGTAGGGCCCCAGCAGGAAACGGTGTTCTGCAGCAAAGCCGCGTGCGAGGCTGGGGAATCTGACAGAAGCCAAGGTGACTTCACGCTTTAGAGCAAGGGTAGAATCCAAGTCTGTCTGATTTCTGGTCCAAAGTGGTGCGTCATTGAATCAGACATAAGAACGCAAGAGCCAACTCCATGGGGCCGGCCAGTCCGCGCAGGACAGATCCCTTCCCCACCGCGTACCCCCATGGAGCTCAAGATGGCGACCACCTGTAAAGGGCGGAGCAGACCCCTGCTCTGCTGAACACGTTGGAACATTTTTCAGCCTAAGTGATGAACACTTGACACAGATCAGTTGCTGAAGGGGGAGTGTAGGTGCATGCTTTGCAAACTGGTGTACACACCTCAGGTCTGCTGGGCCTGTAAGGCCACGGGACACGCATGGAATATTGCTCCGCAGCATCATTTCACTTGGGAGATCTGGGGAGGAAGGGATGATATTGAACACACATATTCCAGAGTGGAAGGCAACGCTCATGTGGAATTCATGGTGAAGCAGCAGAAAGGACACAGGCTTTGAAGCTGAACAGAAATCTTAGCTTTGCCACAAACTACCTACGTCACCTTGGAAGAGTTACAACCCCAGTAAGCCTTCATTTCCTCATCTGTAAAATGGGGCCAATAATCCTTTTCCCCACAGGGAAGAGATTTGTTGTGCCCTGAAATAAAGGGGGAGTTAATTAGTGGAACCAGTAATTCAAGAGTTGTCAGCACAGTGGCCCGGTTATCGGAGCTCCCTCTTAGGACGCCTGGCCCCTCCACCTTGAGACTCTGCTCCCTCCCTTGCTGCCAAGTGGCTGCTGTTCTCACTGCTCACAGCTTCTGTGGCCTCGGGACCTCTGTGCCTTCACATAGGAGCCCTGGCCAGACTTCAGTTTCAGCGCTGGGCACCCAAGGCCGGGTCTCTGGCATTTTCCCAGTTTAAGCACCTCAGCAGGACTGGGCCCGGCACAGCCAACTGTTACTTAGGAGGTCGCATCCTGGGGCACTGGTCAGCCTGTGGACGGGTGCTTGGCCCTGAGCCAGTCAGCTGTGGGCAGAGAGGTTCTGGGATGAACAGGCCACTGGCCCAGGGGAGAGTTCTGGAAGAATTTACTCCTCTAAAGCAGTAGTTCTCAACCTTGGCTGCACATTATAATCACCTGAGGGGCCCAGCCCACATCCCAGACCAATTAAATCAGAATTTGGAGGGTGGCCCCAGGTGCCACTATTTTTCAAGGGAAATGTGTTGAAGTATAATGTTTGTACAGAGAAGTACACAAACTGTTAGCATGTGGCTTGATGAATTTTCGTGAACACCTCCAGACCAAAAAAATGAATATTTCATCACCCTGAAAGCTCCCCACATGCCCCCTCTGAGTCTGCCCCCAAGGCTAACCACTACCCTGGCTTATGACACCATGTTTTAATTTTGCCAGCCCGAGATGGACCACCAGGGTATGACCAGGGCTGGCCATTGGGGTTGGAGGAAGTGGGGCTTGGGTTTAGTATGAAAATGGAACAGTCTGAGCCAAGGCAGTCAGGGGAGGGGAGGGCCTGGAGGGAGAGCCCACGGTGTAGGCCCAGCTGGAGCAGAGGAAAGGGCAGGGGGAGCCAGAGTGTGAGCTCTGGGAGGCGACTTCATTTTGTTCCTTGCTCCATCCCCAGGCTGCCTGCAGGGCCCCATACACAGTAGAGGCTCAATAAATACTGTGGAATTCAATCTGGAGAATCCAGCTGGGGTCCCCCTTTAGGTCTTAAACGTCGCAGGACAATAACCCCAGCTCCCAATTATTGTTTGCTGCAAGTCAGGAGCATGGACCATCTTGCTAAATCCTCATGACGTTGGTACCATTATTATTCTCTTTTTTCAGATGAGGAAACTGAGGCTCAGGGAGGTAAAATGCCTCCCTCAAGGTCATCCACAGCCTGGATTCACGTGTGGTCTGTCTGCTCGGGGCTCTGCGGCTCAGGAGAGAGGAGGAGCAGCCACATGGAGTGGCTGGAGGACAGGGGAGATGGAGTCTGAGCAGCCACATCCAGTCACTCAGGAGGTGTCTGGTTCGTGTTCTGTAGACCAGCCCAGGGCAGGATGTCCTGCTCTCAGAGGACAGGAGAGAGCCATCTCTTCGCCAGAGGCGTTCTCCAGGGGGTCCCTTGGGCTGGGAGCAGAGGGCAGGATTTAGCTAGACATCTGCCTCACAGAGAAGATGAGGCACAGAGAGGGATAGGGACGTAACTTCAGGTCATACAGCAAGGCGGCACTGAGACAGAGAGGTAGGGGTGAGGTGGGTGTAAAGGACAGCCCAGGCAGGAAGGTTTCCTGTGGTCAGAACAGTCAGAGAATGACCCTTAGAACCCACGAAGCACGGGACTAGATTAGCTGGTCTCCAGGGGCCCCACTGTACACCTCCAACTGGGCTTAGCAGCAGTGTGCTGTCCAGAAGTCTTGGTGAAGGGACTGCAAGTCTGGCTAAGGCCTTGGCTTAGAACCTCTGGGCAGAACCTGGGGAGGAGATGGGTTACCCAGACTTCTGAACTCAAGCCTCAGCCCTAGTCTCCCCTCACTGTGTGACCCTAGGCAAGTGTCTGCCCCCTCTGGAACCAAATGACCTCTGTGAGCCCTTCACATCTTTTGCACGCCTGCCAAACACCAATTCTCCCTTCTGTCCTCGCAGATTTTAAGCCACAGGCCAGGTTGCAGGAAGCAGCAAGGGGAAGTGCTATTTTGGGCCCATTATGGCCAATGAGGAGTCCTGCTTGGCAAAGGCAAGTGAATAGGCCTTGTAAGCTGGATCAGGGATAGACTGCTCTGCTGAACTGAGGAGGGGGGCATCGAGCAGGTATTGGGGACAAATGGCGGCAGAGCCCACATGCCAGACTGCGGGGAGGATGCAGAGCAAGTACTGAGGACGCAGGAGAAGAGGGAGCAGAGAGGGGTTCTGAGTCTAGGGTCCTGGAAGAAGCTCGTGCCCCCGACATAGGGTCTCAACAGATCCTCGCAACACTCTGGGCTGGTGAGCTTGCACTCAGGTAAAGTCACTTGCTTAAGCCACACAGTCCACACAGCCTGGCAGTGGCAGAACTGGGACTTGACCCCTATCTCTGTGACCCCAAAACCCAACCCCAGTGAGATTCCAGACCCGGCTCGGGGTTTGGAATGAACCAAGCTCTCAGACCCAGCCTCCTCAGCTCAGTTCCTATCCTGCCCCAGGCCCAAGCCCCAGCCTAGCCTCCTAGCCTCAGTTCCTTCTTAGATCAGAGCCCACCCTCCCTCTGGAGCTAAGGCACACACACAGGGGGCAGCCCACCTTTAGAGGGGTAGGACTTGGTCAGTTAGGGGTTAGCCAAGAGCAGAATATTGAAAAAAAAATTTTTTTTAAGATTTTTTACTTTTAAGTAATCTTTGTACTCAATGAGGGGTTCAAACTTAAAACCCGGAGATAAACTCCTATTCTCCACTGACCGAACCAGCCAGACGCCCTTAGAGCATTCCTCCTGCATTGTATTTCCTTGTTAAAATTCCAGTGTGGCCAGCAGAGGGCGCCACGATTCCTGGTCCACGCCCCCAGAGACTGACATCTGTTCAGATCCCTTGTCAACAACAGCACCCCATGCCTCAGATCCTGTGGGACAGGCAGGGTCTCCGTGGGGCACGGAGCCCACGCCCCTGACTCTGGAGCACCATCACACCTCACCCGGCTTACTGGGGCCTGTGCTGGGCCGCCTAGGGTGCGGTGCAGGCTTACTCTGGGCTCAATCCCTCAGCTGTACTATGACAAATTCACAAGAGATGGTCTCTGCAGTCCCCAAGGGCAGGGATTGTAATGCTAATATTTCGTGGGTTTATCTGCGATGCCAGGAGTTTTAAAAGCCTGTGATTGTGAGAGTCCTTTGTTCTCGAGCCTGTGGCTCTCCAAGCTCCCTAAGAAGCTGATTTAAATCTCCTGTGCCCTCCACAACTCCTTCCCTGCCTCCTCACTAGATGCTCCCAGATTCTTGGGCAGGGTCCCATCTGTAGCTCATTGTGGCTCAGGAGTCGGAGTGGGTAGTAAATAACAATTAGGCTCCGTCGTAACCTGAGGGCTCAAGGGTGGGAGGCGCGTGGCCTATGGCTCCAGGAGAGCGACTCCAGCAGCTGCAGCTTGAGAGCCCAAAAGTGCCAACCAGAGCCCCCAGAGCCGCAAGAGGGAGCGCGTCAGCCCCACCGTTCCTGATCTGTTCTCCGGGGCTCGGGTGGCTGCTGCCCGCCTTTTCCACTCAGGCACGTGGGGCAGATCACCCCATCCCACAGAGAACTAGAACGACCTTCAGGTAACAAGTCTGGCACCTGGATTTTCAGGTGGGGAAACTGAATCTGGGGAGGGATTTGACCAAAGCCTCACAGAGAGCTGGCAGTAGGGTAGACCCTCTGGAGGAGGTCTGATTAACGGCCAGTGCTCCTTGATCAAAAAGTGTTTCCCTATTTGGCCTATTAAGTGGCACATGACATGCCACCATTTGAACTGTGGAACCTGGAACTGGGGTCTAGAAGGCTCCCTTACAAAGAAAACATTTGCAGGAACAGAGAGGGCCTCTTGGGCTGCTCTCACCCCCTCACCAGGTCCCCAGCATGGATCCTCTCTGCGCTCCCCTCTCAACCCCATGGGCTTGGATTTGGGATATTCCACCCTGGGACCACACTTGCTCTAGCCCTGGGTGGGGGGGATCTCCATTGAGATATGAGGGGGACGGGGCTATGATGCTGACATCAGTCACTTGCAGCTCTTCCTGCTCTTTCCCTACAACCCTGGGCATGGCCCAGGGAAACAGAAACTCCTCTCCTGCCCCCCTCCCTCTGCAGGTGTCCATTTCTCTTCTTGGAATCTCCTGGACCCTGGGGACCTGACCTACCCCAACCCTCACCAGTCATAGCTCAGGTTCTATGACTCAGTTTGTTTGGAATTCTCCACCTCTCCCTACCATCTATCCCCAACAGACTTATTTACCTTCCTCTACCTCCATCATGGGCTGTGATTATCCTGATCCCAGCCAGGCCTCTGCCCCCAGCATGAGGCCCTCCCTGCTGTCCTGGAGAAACCACCTGGGATCCCCTCAATAGTAATGAGCAAGGGAAGACTCTGGCTGCTGAGCTGCGGCCTCCAGTCCCGGCCCACAATATTGCACAACTCCAGGGGGCACAATTCACAGAGCTGGGAATACAATGTGACTAGTGTCCTGGAGTCCCTGGTCACTGCCTTTCTGGGCACCCTGATGGCTGGCTATGGGAACTGGCAAGGTGGGACAGCTGGTGGTAGGGAAGGGACAGCAGTGTGTCCTGCTGGAAGGAGGGACCCACTATCCTGTCAGACAGGGATGGGCGGTGGGGGCAGTGGAGACAGGAAAGGCCTCTGGAGAGGGATCTGGGCTGGGCCCTGAGGAATGCGCAGGAGACCGCCATATGGGCCTCCATCACGGATTCACTTTCACCTGGACCTCCCTCACCAATTAGGCAAGGGCTTCCAAGGGGCGGGCCTGGGCCTCGTCAACAAAGCGAGGTTGTTCTCCCCGGCTGCCAATTTCTAGGAGGAAAACAAAACCCAGGAAGGGGCAGCGGTGGTCCTGCTTGGACTGGCAATGGTGACGGGACCCGGAGTAGCACCCAAGTCTCCAGTCTATCTTGCAACGCGCAACCCCTTCTTTCTTGGTTTGGAGCCCAGAAGGGGCTGATCCGAGAGGCCTCTTCCCGCGAAGCCCCCTGCAGTTCCCCGGGGGCGCGAAAGATGGCGACACAGAGCAGCGCGGGCCGGCGGGAGACCGGAGGCCCTCCGCCGCTTCCAGGGGTGGGGGCCTGGGGGCGCGAGCCTGGGCTCTGACGTCGGGGGCGGGGCCGGCGGCCGTGACGCGCGGGGGCGGGGCTGCGCACTTTCCCGGCCCGGCCGGCGATTCATTCAAAAGGCGCGCAGCCTGCGCGGCGGTTCGTGCCCTCGCCGAGTCGGGCCCGGGGCTGCGCTACTACCTTGGGGCCCGGCTGGAGCTGCTGCGGGGCGGCCAGGTAAGGAGGGCGCGCGGGGCCTCAGCCTGGGGCGCGCTTCTCGCTGCCGGCGCTGGAGGGGTGCGGACCCGAGTGGCGCTCCCTGCCTCCCCGCGTCTCTGAGGAAGTTGGCCGGCGCGGCGGATGCCGCAGCCCCGGCCCTGCGCGCCCCTGCCCCCCCGCCCCCGCATCCTGTCCCGGCGTCTTCCGCGCCCCGGTCCCCACCCGTCTCTGAGACCCCTGCCCTGGGACCTGCGCGTCCTCGGGCCGCGACTCCAGGCCCGGCCGTGCGCCGGTGGCGAAGCCGCGGCGGGACTTGCAATTTGAGGAATCGGCGGGCCCCGGAGACGCCCCCCGCCCGGGAAAGCCTGGACCGAGACCAGGAACGGGTGCGGGACGGGACGGCTGCGGCGCGGGGGGCCGGAGGGGGGCCTCTGAACGGTGTCAGCCCGTGACTGTGGGTGACACGGCGGGTGAGGCGGCCCAGTCCGGGAGAACGTGTGGCCGGGACACTGAGCGGTGACGCCGGGGCCAAGCGGGAGACACAGAGGGGCTCTGTGTGTCTCTGACAGGCCGAGTGAGTGCGTGTGATTGTGTGAGAGAGACCCCAGGCCCCTGCGGGTGACCGTGACCCCAGCTTGCTGCGAGACCTCGGTCACGGAGTCTGTGTGTGGCCAGGGACATGACCAGTGCAGGGCCAGAGCGACTCCCTAACGCGAGTGAGTGTGAAATAGACGGAGAGAAACCCCAAGTGACTGAGAACCAGCCGCCAAATGCCGGGAGCCATAGTGTGCTTGTTGGGTCATGTATGGTCAGTGCGCTCGCGCATATGTGTGTGTGTGTGTGTGTCCCCGTGTGTGTGTGTCCGTCGGTGTCCCTGTCTGTCCGGGCCTCAGGGGAATGAGTAAGAGGCCGAAAGAGGAGAGACCTCAAACACCTGCCTGTAGATGGAGGGAGGGGGAGGAGGGGAGGCCAGGGGTCACTCGAGAAGTGTCCCCAAGAGGGCACCTCTCAGCATCTCCGTTTAGTCAGTGGGGAGGACCCTGAGTGACTTGCCCTGGCAGCGGGAGAGGACGCTAAGGCTGGGTGGCATTTGGCGAGGTGACTGACACTTCTGGCAGCAGCTGAGGGGCCCTGAGGTAGCCTCAGGCTCCACCTCCCAAACACACTCACACACTGAAGTCCCAGATGCCTAGCAAAGCTTAGTCTCCAGTAACCTGTATTCTCACTGGGCCCATCTTCCTCTCAGACCCTGCCCCCACTGGGCCTCAGTCTCCCCTTCTGCACACTGAGGTGTTGGGCTGTGAATGGACTGTGAATCATCACTTTGGGATCTTCTATTGTTTTTGGGTCAACTGCCTCTCTTCTCCCCTCCCTCCTCCAGGCAGAAAGACTGCAGTGGGGGGTGGGGGCAGGCTGGCTGCTGGGGACACAATGGCCTAGGGGCTTCTGGTGACAGGGATGGAAGTACAGCTCCTCAGACCAAGCCCAGGATTCTGATCCATAGACATTGACTTCTCTGGCCCCCCGTCTCCTTCAGTTCCCTTTGTGTGGGGAGAGGGGGCACAGACTTATTCCCCACCAGTGGTCTCTGATTTGGAGAGCTGGAGCAGGGCCTCTTCACCGTCTGGGCTAGACCATCTGAGGCTCCCACCTCCACAAGAAGGTCTGTTGGGTTCATGCAGGCTGTACTGGAAATTGGGCTCTCTAGACCAGGTGGGGTGAGGGGACACCTGCTAAAGGACCTGGAAGTTCTGTCCTCCTCTGAAAGTGTTGCTTGCATTCTGCGTCGGGGCAATGACAGAGGGACAGTGCCAGCTGCTATGCTGAACACTTTATGGTGTACTCTTGCTGAATCCTCACAGTTGTTCTGATATGTGACTGTTTTTCAGAGAAGGAAACTGAGGCTCAGAGAAGCAAAGTGACTTGCCCAAGGTCACGCAGAGTCAGGACAGTGCCAGGATTGGAATTCCGGTTTTCTGCCCCCGAAACCCTGTGGGATGCTTGGAGAGGGCCATCCACCTTTCTAATATCCGTTCATGGCTTATCTAGCCTTCTTCTCGAGAACCTGGGCTGACAAGCAGGCCTTGCCAGAGTGTGCCTTTGTGAGTTCTGAGTGTGGTACGTATTTGCACACATGTCTGAAACATTGTGGGCAGGTAGGTTATGTGGTCTTCCTGTTCCTCCTCCTCTTCCCTTCCCACAGTTCTCACCCCTAGCCAGAGGTCACCAGAGAGGCCTGTCTCCTGTCTTCTAGAGCCTACAACTGGCTTTGGGAGCGTCCACATAGCTACAAAGAGTGTCAGGAGTCAGCAGCACAGCCCAGGCTCCGGGGGGCTGGGAGGGGGCAAAGAGAGTTGAGAGTCCCAGTTGACCTTCGCAATTCTGGAGAGGCTTTCTTCCCCCATTCAGAGTTGCTCTAGGAGCACCTTCCCAAATCTGCCCACACGCTGTGGTGGGGCGCAGGCTGGGGGTGACCTTGAGCTTCTGCCCCTCCCTCTCAGTCCTTTGGTCTCCCTGTTCTTCCCAGAGGCCCCTGCTAGTTCTGAGCACTGCTATGGCTTGGCCGAGAGCTAGAGCTGGGGGGTCAGGGTGTCCCTCGGTCCTCTCTGGAATGAGTGGAGCTGTGCTTCTTGGGGCTGATCAGAATAACTATCTGGGTCTCCTGGGGCTGAGCCTGAGTTATTTCCATCCCCAGCAAACAGGGAAATAGCTCAGGGCCTGGGGAGGGGTTGGGAGAGGGGAAGGCTTAGCCTTCTCTTGGGGTCCTAGCCCTGTTGGAGGGCCCCCCGGCCCTATCCTGTGCCCTGCCCAAGCTAGAGCTTTCTGGGAACTTGGGCCTCCCAGGATGCCAGTGGGGCCAGCCTGGGTTTCTACACGTGGCCCCTGCTGGGACTCATCTGATAGTTGCCGGAGGGAGGTACCTGTGTCTGGCCAAGGAAGGGAGGGAGGTACCTGTGTCTGGCCAAGGAAGGGAGACTTTGAGGGGCAGTCAGCACTCTGCCCCTGCGCATAGGGTCAGCCTCATTTTACAGCGAGAGCAAGCGAGACCGAGGATTGAGAAGTGCTGAGACTTACCCAAGGGCCCCAGAACCCTCTTATTCTGGCATTCACCCTGCAGACAGGGCCCCTCCCTACCTTCTGTGCTGCCACATGGCCCCTGGCAGCCTGGATGTGGCCCGAGACTGGAAGTCAGCCTGAAATACACCTTCACGAAATCCCGGCCCCCTCTTCTGCTCCACTCCAGCCTTGCTGTCCTGCCCCCGACGCCCGGGCTGGCGTCTCTGCCCCTATTTCCAGCCCCTCCGTGCCCTGTCAGAGCACCTCCCGAAGGCAGCTTACTTTTTTGCCCACACAGTATAGTCCAGGCTCCTCATCCTAGCATCGACATTTCCTTCCAAGACCTTTTGAACTTTACATCTTCACCCTCATCTCTCCCTACCAGATGCCTCGGTTTGACTCGGCCTTTGCTTTCGCTGCCTCCTCTTTCTAGAACCATCCTGGCCCTTTAGGGTACAGCTTCCCCTCACCCAGGAAGCCCTCCCAGCCCAATGGCATTTCCTCTGCTTTGTTGTGGTCCACCTGCCAGGTGACTCCCCGCTTCGGGAGCAGGCACAGGTGTGGGGCGCTCATGGGCACTGCATACCCAGCTGGGAGCCCTCTCTTGCTGCCATATCTGTGCTGGTCAAGCCTCTTCCTGACGAAGGACAGTCACCGAGGGCCTACTGTGTGCTGGGGGGTTGGAGGCGAAGACTCGTGGCCATCCTTTTCGTAGGGACAAGGCCCCCTTTCTGGGCCAGCAAATTGCCTGCTGTGTGCCAGGCCCTGGGCTCAGGTCTCAGCAGTACTGACAGAGGATCCCCTTCCTTCCCAAGCTGCTCGGTGGGGAAGCCGAGACTCCGGGCAGAGGGGAACAGACCTAGTTTGAGCCACACAGCCACGATGCTGGAGTCTGGGACTCAGGATCTTCAAGATCTTGCCTTGCCCTGTCTCCAAGTGGAGGCAAGTGTTGTCTGACAATTCTGGCCTCAGTTTCCACAGAGGGACCATGCTGGCCACCTGCCTCGGGAGGAGGAAGGGGTGGGGCTGTTTCACGCCTGGCCTGGCTGGATGAGGCCCGACTCCTGTCTGGGGCTGGCCCTTCTGCCTGGTGGCGGGGAGCAGTTTTGCCTGAGACCAGCCAGCAAGGCCCATCCGGCCCCCCCACCCCATTCGGGATTGGGGGTGAGTGGGACAAGGTCTCTGGCAGAGCTCAGCACCCATTATTTGCTGAGGCCCTGGGTGCCTGGGCCTGGTCCCGGTGCTACTGGCTGGGGTGGCAAGGAGGACAGGAGAGAGCCAGTGTGGCATCCCTACTGTGTTCCCAACCCTGGAATTAGGACCCCTGAGGCTCGCACATCGTTAGCCTCATGTTCTGAGGGTCAGCAGTCTCCTCCAGGTACAGGCAGGGAAAGGAAGGCCCAGAGAGGGGAAGGGACTTGCTAGACCCTAGTGTCCCTGGGATCCTAACCCCGGACTGAATGCCTGGAAGGCCAGAACTCTTTCCTAGGCCACCCTGGGAAAGATGAGAGCTCTATAAATAAACCGCCCATGTGGCTGTGAGCGTGTGCCCTGGCTACTTGGCACAGAGAGTGGGATAGAGGGGCCTATGCAGCCAGTTAGAAGCAGGGTCTGACTGTGTGGGTGGAGAGAGAAGGAAGGAGGGCTTCCAGAAGGAGGCACCTAAGCTGGGGTCTGCAGACTGTGGTCACTGGGAGAAGGAGCAATGAGCCGAGGGAGGGGTCTGGCCGTGCTGTGGGCCCAGCTTCCCACGCGCACTTGTCTGCCTGCCTTTCTGCCTCCCTTCCTTCCTCCGGGGAGCTCACTAGTGGCTAAAGGGGCCAGGAGAGGGGAGGGTCCACCCAGACAGGGAGCCTGGGAAGGCTTCCTGCAGGAGGTGGGACCTGGGCTGAAGCCTGATTGTAAGAAGAGCCACTGGTCTCCTATGAACTCTGGCTCCTCCAGCCAAGAGGTCAGCTGAACTAGGACAACTCTCCCAAATTCCAGGGGAGGAAACTGAGGCTTGGGGTTGTGGGGCAGGTCCTGACTGCTCAGCCCCCTCCACCTTCCTGACTGTGGCTCCAGCTGGTAGGGGAGCAGGTGGGTATAGGCCCATGTAGCAGCTGGGAAGTGGGTGCCCGAGGCCGTCCTAGGAGGCCAGGGCTCCTCTACTCAAGCTGCTGGGACTGATGCCGGGTTCCCTAAAGCGCCCTTGTTCGCTCCCCAAGCCACTGGATGACCTTGGCTGGATGCTGCTGAATTCTGAGCTTGGCTCTTCCTCTGGGCCTCGGGGGCTATGGTGAGAACTGGCGCTCGGCGGGGAGGCCCGTCAGGCCAGGCCCTGTGCAGCGCTGTTTACGGTGGTTCCACTCGTCCCTGCAGCGTCCCTGGAGGCAGGGGCCAGGGGCCAGGACCTTGTTCGCAGAGCAGAGCCCCGAAGCTCCAGGAGGGAAGTCACTTGCCCAGAGCTTGAACCCAGGAGTGACTGGTCTGGAGCCCCGCTTCCCGATGGTGCTGACCCCATTCCTCAGTGGCCACTGGTCAGGGCCACCTGACCTGGGATTGCTGGGGAGAGGGGTCTCTTTCCCCAGCACCCCAAGTCTAGAGGAGTCGGAGGACAGGGCGGCCTGGGCCTGTGGTCTCCTCTGAGTCTCTTGTGAAGCTCGTCCCAGTCGGGGCCGGGCCTGGCCTGTTTGTGGTCAGTACCAGCTGTGCCGCTGGGGTCGGAGGCAAAGGTGGCTTCTCGGAGGATGTGGTAGCAGTAGCACGAGTGGGTGGGCAGTAGGGTGTCCTCCTCCCTCGCGGTCCTGCCCCGGGGCCGGGAGACAGCCCAGGCCTGGCCCGGGCTTGCTGTAGGAAGCCCGGGGTACGGAGCAGTTGCGTGTTGGGCCGGAGCGGGACCTGCAGGAGCCATGGGAAGGCCGGGCCTGGCGTGTCGGGGACAAGGGCTGCGTGCTGCCTGCCCCCGCTCCTGGGTGGTAAGCCTCGTCTCCTTTGAGACCAAGTTGTTACAGGGTGCTCCTTAACTTCTTTGAGCCTCAGTTGTGGAACCTGGGACCCTATCTTTGAGGCCCGGAATGGGAATGAGGCATGCAGGAAGCGAGGGGGCTTGGGGGGCCCCAGCTGCGCCCCAGAGACGACCCCCCCCCCCCCCGGCCCCAGACTCTGCTCAGGGAAGCGGCAGGCTTCACCTCCGTACCACACCAGACTGGGAGGAGCTGGGTCGGCCCAGTGTGGCCACCTCAGCCTTTTCTTAGCCTCAATTAGCTCCCTCAGCCCCACCGGCCCCCCTCACCTCCCTGCGCCTCTGCCAGTGCAGCTGTGGGGCAGCCTGGAGGTCTGAGGGCCAGAACCATGCTGTCTGGAGTGCCCCGGTACAGGATTTGGGGTTTGCATGCGTGGGCTCCTTACCCAAGGGGTGTGGCCTGGGAGACCATGGCTGCCCAAGCCCGGGGTAGGAATGGGGCTGCCCTCCTCCGCTGAATGGCCCTGAGCCGGCACCCCACAGCTCTAGGCACCCAGCAGCCCAAGAAGCTGGCCTCCGCCTTGGGCCCTCCCCTTCCCAGCCCCCCCGGGGTTCCTGCTTCTCACTGGTGCGGGAGCTGGCATGGACTAGTGCAGTACGCAGACGAAGCTGGCTGCAGGGAAACCCCAGAGGCCCCAGAGAGCCCCGGAATGGGGGCAGCACCTTCTCCCCTGGGGCCCGTTCGGGGTGGGGGGGGCTGCTCCCCTGTAGTCGCCCCGCAAGCCGCTTCCCTGTGCCACTAGCTCCCGAGCCTCTGCCGTTGAGTTGACGAACTGGGGCCTAGGCCAGGCCCCATGGTGAGGGGGTCAGGAGTGAGGGGGAAGCAGAGTCAGCTGGACCTGGGCTCTGCCCCTGCGTCACCGCCCCCTGGCTGTGTGACCTGTACAAGTGATCGCCTGTGGCTTCAGTTTATCTGGGGGCGAAACAGGCCTGCCCACTTCTTCTGTGAGGAGTGGAGCAACCCAGACCGACCCCAAGGGGGTGAGAGCCAGTTGTGTCCTCTGGGAGGCCAGAGGATGGCAAAGAGGCCGGCCTAGCTGCCCTCACTGCCGCCCACTGTGGCCACTGCCCTACTTCAGCCCCAGTTGCCAGGGAACCACGGGGTTGCTTGCTAACCTGGATTTCTCTATTGACGGCGGCCTTTGTCTTTCTGTCTCGGCCTCTGCCAACGAAGGCCTGTGTCCAGATGTGTTTCCAGGCAACTCTAGCCTCTGGAGGCTGCAGGGAGGTCCACAGGCCCTAGAGCCACGGGCTGGGAAACCAAAGTAGCTGCCCCCCGCCCCTTGCTCCACACGGGGCCCTGCCTCCCACCTCCGTCTCCCCAGCCCTGGCTCCTTGGCGGGCAGCCCAGGGAGCCCTCTGAGAGGCCAGTTGTTCCATACCTCTCCCCCACTCCCCAGCCCTTCTCCGAACCCCGAGGGCCATGCCGGCTTCTCAGCTGGCATCCGAGTCTTCGTGTGACCTGGGCTCTGACCCCCTACCTTTCCAGACCTTTCTCCCTTCTTATACCCTCCTTCTTCCCGGATCCTCACCATGGCTGACCCAGCACCTCCTGTGCGCCAGGCTCTGGGTCATACCTCACACTTGCCTGTCAAGTGCGTGCCGGTCCCCGCTCCATAATTTACACATGGGGAAACTGAGGTATGGTGCATGCTTATTGATGGATGACCCTGCTGGGCCCTGTGCTGAGCATTTAAGGTGAATTCCCTTGGCCGCACAACAGCCCTCTGTCTTGGTGGCGGAGGGGGTGTCCACAGCCCCGGAGGCAGTGAGGAGCGGAGCAAGGCAGGCCGATTCTTCCCCAAGTTAGCTCAGGTGTTCAGATCCAGTTTCGAACCCTCCTGCCCAACTCCAGCCTCTGGGCCTCCTTCCTTGGCAGAAGCTATACACTCTCCTGATCCCTGTTCTCCAGCACACCCCCGTCTGTCCCCCTTGCTATCCCCAGGTCAGTGTATACCTAC
This sequence comes from Ailurus styani, assembly GCA_002007465.1. NCBI lineage: Eukaryota > Metazoa > Chordata > Mammalia > Carnivora > Ailuridae > Ailurus > Ailurus styani. The sequence continues at coordinate 1,852,893 of LNAC01000086.1, forward strand.
CCACTCGCCAGAGCGCTGGGCATGGAGGTTGTTGGGGACGAGGCCGGGTAAACAGGACGGTTACATGCAGGATGGTGAATGCATCAAGGGGGCTTCCAGGAGGAAGTGGCTGTGAGCTGAGCTCTGAAAGAAGAGTAGGTGTTGGCCAGGTGATAGGAAGGTTTTCTGGGTGGAGGAAACAGCAGGTACCAGCGGCTGGGTGAGAGAGGCGAGTGGGGGGAGTGCAAGAAGCTCAGAATGCCTGACGGGGGCAGGGCCAGATCCCAGTGTTAAGATACTGAGGCCACACTTGGGGCTGACCTGGAGGCCAGGGGCTGAGGGTGAGGAGTGGCGGGGGATCTTTGGGGTGCCGTGGAGCTTCCGTGGGAGGCCAGGGCGAGCTTGGAGAGTGAGCTTGGAGAGGAGGGCCCCAGGCTGGGACCTCATGACCCCACCGAGCTGCAGCTCCGGGAAAGGGGAAGCCACGGAGGGGTGGGTGGTGTCCCAGCTTCCTCTTTCTCTGAGGCCTTCAGGCTGCACCTCCCTGGGCCTCCCGCCACCCCAGCCCGGGCTTCGCTAGCTGGTTTTCATCCAGGGAATTTCTGGGTCTGATTGTTGGGGCATTTTTGGAGGTGGGGTGGGCCGCCTGTGAGGAAGCCTGTACCCCTCCCCACTCAGCCTGTGCCGCAGAGGCCTCCTGCTCCAGACACTGTTGGGGGCGGGTTTTGCAGCGAATGAGACAGACACCGGCTTGTGCTCCTGTCGGGGTGGGGAGTGGGGGAGCGACCTGAAACAAGTAAGCAAACGCACACTTAATTACAAACCTGGGCCTGAGGTGCAGAGGGAAAGAAAGGAGAGATGGGGGAGGAAATCACACGACCCGCATTGGGCTCATCACCGCATGTAAACCTCACTGCTTTCCTGCCCTGGGAGATCAATGTCCCCATCTTGCAGATGAGCATACTGAGACCCAGCAGGGTGAAGAAGGGGCTCAGGTGCCATAGGATGTTGGTGGCAATGGGGACAGTCTAGGAGACTTCCCAAGGAGTGGCCTCTCTGCTAACTTCCTCCTCTGCCCTGGGGCCCTGTTGGGTAGGTTCTCTGCAGGAAGCACTGGGCCTCCACTGGGCCTGGGAGAGGAGGCTCCCTGCTGTGGGCCTCCGGCTGCCTGTGACAGTCTTCTTCCCGGAGGCCCTCTGGAGGCTTTGGAAGGTCACTGACTGCCTGGCCTTAGGACTAGGCAGAGGAGGAGGGATGGAGACTTCATGAACACCTACCGTCCCAAGGAGCTTTAGATCTGAATTTGCTTTTCAGTCAAGATTCCAAGAGTCTAGACTTAGGTGCAGGAGGCCTTGTGGGGAAGGGGGTGCAGAGGGAGGTCAGAACAGCAGGTGTGTGCACGGAGCGGGTTCTGGGCGGCCTGCATGGGCTGCCTGACTGGACAGGTCCATCCAGGGGCTCGGTCTGGCTGAGCGGGGGCGGGGGGGGGTGCTGTCAGCAGAGGCTCCGGCGGCCAGACTGGAGTAAGTACCAGTTTGGGATAATTAGAAGGCACATAATTAGCAGGCGTCAGGGCGCTAGGCGGCGAGTGTCTGTGAATGTGCCTGAGTGGGCCCTTGCTGGCTTGGAGTCTGGGCCTTCGGACCCCCATTTTCCTGCTGGAAGTCTCAAGATTACAGCTCCCCATTTGCGTGGAGGTAAGCAACTGCACAGCCCCTCCATGTGGGCGCGGGTCACCCAGGGGGTGCCAGTTGGGGCACAGGGGGCACTGGGGCCCTCTCTGCTGGAGCCGTTGTGCCTCTTTTGAGTTCTGCCCCAGCACCTGTGGGGCCAGCCTGAAGCCCTGGGGCTCGTGGCCGAGTCTGTGGGTTAGGTCCTATGAAGAGGGATCTCCATGCGGAGAAGGGCTGGGCCTGGGCAGGGGAAGAGCCACTTTGGGCCAGAAACTGGAAAGGAAGACTTGTAACCAAGTTAGAGGAGGGGACAGGTTTGGGAGACGGGTCTGGGTACACGGCCTATTGGGAGCTGACAGTCAGGGAGCGGCCTTAACGCGGTGGCTCGACCTTCTCCTGTCCCAGGTTTTCCCCTGAGCTAGCCTCGGGTCCAGAGCTGCTGCCAGTGACCTGGAGAGTCCTGGGAACCTTGTGCCTGCAGCCCCTCCCCCTCCTCTGTGGTGTAATTCAAACCCCTGGCTGCTGCGACCCGGGTCCGTGTAGGGGGTCAGTTTCCTCTGGCTCCTTTTGCAGGTGGGAAGGCTGGGTCACCTGGAGGCCCGAAGGGCTCTCATGGGGCCCTGGATTGACTGCAGGCGGCGTTTCTCCCACCGGGCTCGGCACTAGGCAGCACGGGGCTCCAGGCGGGGTCCCCTCATCCTGCTGGGGGCCCGGGCTGGTGTCTTGGCCGCCCCCAGAAGCTGTGTGGTCTGTGGCGGAGGCCCAGCGGCCCAGCAAATCCAGCTTCCTTCCTTCCCCGGCTTGAGCCTGAAGGCAGACCCCCTAGAAGTACGTGACGGGGATTCCCTTGTTCTGCAGCAGTCCTTTTTGTTGTCTGAGCAGAATCCCCCCTCCTACTCTTTCAACCTGTCTACCGGCTAGAGGTTTCTCTCCAGAGGACGCCAGACTCCGAGCCTGGGTGTTCAGCCTTAGGCCGGTGGCCACGTGCGCCCTCACCCTGCCTCACTGTTTGTTGGCCCTCCACCATCTGGCAGGGGGCCACTCACTGATGGCCAACAGGGATGTGAGCGCCCTGAGGACAGACAGCGTCTGTCTTCTCTCTGTTGTGCTGAGGGCAGTGCCCGCACACAGTAGTAGGTGACCAAGCGAGGACAGAAGGCTGAACGCTAGCCGCTAGGACAGCAGAGGGTCTGCTCCTGCCCCAGAGATGCAGTCACACCCACCCCAGCACTGGCACATCCTTCCACATCCTTCGGCGGAGAAGACCGCTGGGCGGGGAGTGGGACACGTAGGGGGAACAGGACTGTGATGGGGTGGGGTAGGGAGACTGGCACATCCTTCCACATCCTTCGGTGGAGAAGACCGCTGGGCGGGGAGTGGGACACGTAGGGGGAACAGGACTGTGATGGGGTGGGGTAGGGAGACAAGCAGGAGCTTTGGGCTCAGCTTAGGGGAAGGGAAAGTCTAGAGATGTTTCCGGAAAGCAAGGCCTTCGTGTTGGTCTTTGATGGCTGAGGGAAGGGCCCTTCTTTGGAGCAGAAATTGCAAAAGTGAAGGCAGAAAGCAGGAAAGGCCAGGGCCCACAAAGACGTCCAAGGGCTGGGAGCCTGGGAGTTGGAGATGAGGTGCGGAGTCTGGGAGTGAGGGGATGGCGGGCCCGCTCGGCCCCCGCCCCAGCACTGCTGCTGCAGGCTTCCTTCCTCCCAGGCTCTCCTGCCCACGGCCCAGTGCACCTGGCTATGTACGGAAGTAAAGGGAGCCCTTCCTCCTCCAGGAAGCCCCCCGAACCTGACAGAGCCCTCTCTCCCCCCTTGAGAGGCCAGCCCCAGCCAGCGCACCCCCACCTTTACTCAGGTTTGTGGGGAAAGAGAGAGTGTAGTGAGTCTAGGCTAAACCACCCCAGCGTTGCCTGCCCCATAACACGTCGCAGTTTCCCTAGTTTCATCTAGTCTTGTCCTGGAAGCAGTGCGGAGAGGAGAGACCTCGGCTGCCTGCCCGTTCCCACCTCCTAATGAGCCTCCTCTCTTCCTTTCCTAGGCTGGCGACTCCCGGGGCCTGAGGATGAAGCTGAGCCCGCCACACTGGCCCCTGTCCTGCCTTATTGTGGTGAGTAGGAGAAGGGAGCCCTGTACCCCAGCCATCCGTGCTCGGGGACCCCACGCTGGGAGCCGTGCTGGGGTTGGTCACACAGCTCTTGCTGTGTAGAACCGCAGCCTGACCCTTGGAAACCCCTCCCGACCTACGCAGCTCTTGGTGCACGAGGCCTCCCAGCACTTGCCAGGTGCCGGGAACCAGATCTGGGGCCCGAGGGAGGCCCTAGAGCTTCCTGCATGGTATTCCTCTGCCCTCCAGGGCAGCTGGCTCCATTCCGTGCCGGTTACCCCAAGCGGGGGCCAAATCAGAAGAGAGGCTGCGGGGAGGGTCTCCCCACAGCAGGGGGGAGTCAGGGCGGGTAGTTTATTCCTGGAACGGGGAGCAGAGGGAGCGCTCAGTGGCATGTGTTGGGGGCTGCAAATTGAGGTCCCTTCCTTGGGATGTAGCCCGCCCTGTGGGTGCAGGAGCGTGAACTGGCTGGCTTTGTGTGGGGCGGTCACAGAGGATGTGGTCCCAAAGACTCTCTCGAGGGCCCAGGATAGGACGCGCAGCCGCGGACCTGGCCCCACGGGTGATGGACAGGCTGGTTACCAACATGCCCAGCCCGGTGGTGGGGCCGCAGCCACGGGAAGGAGGGCAGTGCTTGAGAGAGGAATTCGGAAGCCCTTCCTCTTCATCGGCCTGGCTAGCTGGAATGGGTGTGACTCAGGGACCCGAGGGCTTGAGATCCCGACCTGGCTCTGTCGGGGGTTTTCCAGCATTTTCCAGAAGCAGATAGGGTTTCTCTCTACCTAGGCGGTAGTGATGCAGCAGGTATGGGACAGGCAAGTTTTGTTTTGTTTGTTTTTTGTTTTTTGCTGGGACAGGCAGGTTTTACGTGTAGCCTGACGGATGAAGGTTGGAGAGTGTCCCTAAAGCCTGGGGGCTGGCCCCGAGTGGTCAGTGGTGCCCACTCCCGGGGCATTAGCAAGTGGGGGGTGGACAGATGGCCCCAGAGATGCCACGTCCAGCACTTTCTGCTCTCTCATTGTGTCCTGCATGCTCTTCCAGCTGCTGCCTTGGCCTCTGGCCACTCCAGTATCAACGACCCCTCGGCAGTGTCCACCTGGGAAGGAGCCCAACCTGGTGAGCTTGCCCTGCCCATCTGCCCTGTCCTGAGAAGACTGTTGAGGACCAGGGGCGGGTTCTCCTGACCTGGCTTCCCAGGGTTCTCTTTGTTCTCACCTTTTCCCTCCCACAGGACCCAGGACAGGGCACATTATGCAGGTCCTGTCCCCCCGGCACTTTCTCTGCTTCGTGGGGCCCTGGCCCGTGCCAGCCCCATGCCCGCTGTAGCCCTCGAGGGAGGCTGGAGGCCCAGGCAGGCACAGCGACTCAAGACACACTATGTGGAGACTGCCAGCCGGGGTGAGCCATGGCGTGGGGCTCGAGGGCTCATGGCTAGCTGACCAGGACTTTGGGTCCTGGGGTCCCAGCCTCACCAACCCCTGAGCAGCCTTCAGTCTTCCCATCTGTGAAATGGGCTGGGTCAGGAGCAGTGAGTGTGTCTGGCAGGAGCCTCTCTTAAGGATAGTTTTTGGGCCTCAGTGATGTCTTCTCTCCCTGCAGGTGGGTTGCCACTTTGGGGGTCCCCCATGTCCCCTGTCAGCCATGCTCCTGGATGCCCCTGGGTACTCGCGGCTGCTCTGGTGAGTGATAGGTGGGGGCTAGGACTGGTGAGAGTGTGTACAGGACGGGATCCAGTGTGCTGGCGCCCAGGGGCCCCCCGGTGTCCATCCGGGACAGTGGGGCCCTTAACCCTGAGCCCAGAGAGGTGTGTGTGTCCAGTGCGTCCAGCAGGATGGGATCAGTTGTCCCACTGGCAGTGTGTCTGCTCACCTCGTTTCTGAGTGGCAGAGACCTCCTAGCAGGTGACAGCCACAGCTCGGTGGGGGGGTGCTGAGGGGCTCACATCCTTCCTGTCTGCTGTCCTCATCTCAGACACGTGCAGGTGCATTTGACACACCGCACACCTCTCGCCTATCCTCGGGAACTTTCTGAGGCAACTATCTCATGGACGCAGTCGGGGAGGCGGGAGCCAGGGTCCGTGTGCTCGGGCGTGTGCTCGCGTGCTGTCTGTTCACCCCAGCACAGGGGGGATGGACCATGGGGCTCAGGGTCAGTCTGTCCCGAGGTCTGAGGTGGCCTTGCTCAGGCTGACTGATAAGACGGCCAAAAGCATGGGGCCGGGGGGAGTTGGCCTCTGCTGCCCCAGCACAGTGGAGAGTGGGTGGTAGGCGGCTCTGGACACCGTAGTGCCCCGTCCGCCCCCCCACCCCCCACTTTAACTCAGGCCCTGGGCCTCTCTGCCTCCCTCTTTCCTCTGTGCCTCCATCCTCTGTGGCGCTCAGAGCAGGGACGGCGGACCCGACGTGGCGTGGAGGCAGCAGCAGGGGCCACCGGCACTGGGGATGCGCGGCAGCCTGGAAATGGTACCCGGGCGGGCGGCCCCGAGGAGACGGCTGCTCAGTACGCGGTTATTGCCATCGTGCCTGTCTTCTGCCTCATGGGGCTGCTGGGCATCCTGGTGTGTAACCTGCTCAAAAGGAAGGGCTACCACTGCACGGCCCACAAGGAGGTTGGGCCCGGCCCTGGAGGTGGAGGCAGCGGTGAGGCCTGGCCTGGGGTCTGGGTGGGGAGGCCAGCTCAGCTGGCAGGCTGCGCAAGGGGACCTCGAGGCCTAGAGGGTCTGATGGGGAGGGGTCTGCAGAGGGCTAACCAGGAGGGCTTCCTGGAGGTGCCGCATGTGGGCTTGAGAGGAGACCCTACAGAGTGACGCAGTGGAAGGAGAGGTGAAGTGGCCTGAGGTGGCAACAGGGGCAGAGCAGAGGTCAGATGGCTTCAGCGGGATTCTCACCCTTGTGCGGCCTTGCCCAGCTGTAGGGGTCCGGGCTCCTTGGGGACTGCAGTTGTGTGTATATGGTTCTAGGGTTGGTGTGCCTTCTGGGAACTCAAGCTGACCTCTGACCTGAGCCACTGGCAGGGCAGTTGTCCTTGGCAGGCCCCATCGAGGGGCTCAGGTTTCAGCTCCAGGCTGTGGGTTGAGTTAGGAGTCCTGGAACCAGAGGGAGAAATGCCTTCCTCCCAGCCCCACCCCAGGGCCCCGGGTCCCTTCCCGCCACCTCCCCCCGCCCCCAATCCCTTGAAGGCCAGTAGGGCAAAGGTCCCCAGTGCGCATACCCAGCCCAAAGAGTCTTGTGGCCAAGTCAGGTTGAAATGGTGCTTCCCAGGCCTGTGCCCCAGGCTGCCGGGGGTTGGCCCAGAGCCCTTCCCGTGTCCCGACACTGTAGTCTAGAGGGGGCAGGAAGATGGCAGCTCAGGCCATTCTGCCCGGGACTGCACTTGTTTTCCTAGCCTAGGTCTTCATTTAACTGCTGGCTGCTGCCTGGGTGCAAGTTCTAGGAGCTGTTTGCTGGTGGCCCAGGATTGGTCACATGGCTCATTCTCACATTCTTGAGGCTTGGGCCCTAACGGCCCTCATTTAGTTATGTGGACAGAGTGGTGTGCAGGGAAGTGTGTGATAAGCCTGGAATGGCAGAATTTGCCAGAGAGCTGTCTGGGGGTCTGGACAGAAAGATAGGCCACAGGTCCCTGAAGCTGTGGAGGGGGGACAGCAGGCCCCAGAAGAGACTGCTCCCGCACCCTCACTCTATAGGGAGCCGTAATGAGCCTGCAGAGCGGAGGCCTGGAGGGCCAGCGGTGCATGAACCCCCCGGGCCTGCAGCACAACTCGCAGGGAGGCCCGGGGGGCCCTCTGCTGCCACATCTTGGTGTAGCCATCTAGCCGGGAGGCCCACCCCAACGGACCCCATCCCCCCCACTTCCCCAGGATCACAGCTCTGGCTTTTTTCCGCAGGGATCAACCCTGCCTACAGGGCTGAAGATGCCAACGAGGACACCATCGGGGTCCTGGTACGCCTGATCACAGAGAAGAAAGGTGAGGGGAAGGTCTGGCCCTGTCGCCAAGCCCGGGAGAGGACGGTGGGAGCCCCGCCCTGCTCTGCCCCTCCTGCCCGGACACCCGGGGCCAGCCTGGCGCTCCCAGACCGGTGTGGCTGAGGGCGCTGCCACTTTTCTTCTTGTTCTTGCCTGACGAGGGGTGGAGGGAGAGGCGCCAGGCCCTGGCTGGGACGGTGGCGGAGGGCATGGGGGGCAGGGGTTCTGACTGTCGCTGCCCACAGAGAATGCGGCGGCCCTGGAGGAGCTGCTGAAGGAGTACCACAGCAAACAGCTGGGGCAGACCGGCCACAGGCCTGTGCCCAGGTGAGCGGCCAGGGGCCCCAAACCTGTACACACCCAGCCTGCTTCCGTGTCATTCACCACTCGGGTGTGTTCGTGTTACCCTGACTGCTGCCCCCGGCACTGGCCTGCGCTAGTGACCGCTCCCACCTGTGCCCACTGCAGGCCGCCACCAGGCCCCCCCAGCATGCCACACATGTGCCCGCATCGCCACCACCTCCACACCGTGCAGGGCCTGGCCTCGCTCTCCGGCCCCTGCTGCTCCCGGTGTAGCCAGAAGAAGTGGCCCGAGGTGCTGCTGTCCCCGGAGGCCGCAGCTGCCGCTACACCCACTCCCAGACTCCTGCCCAACCCCGCCAGGGCTCCCAAGGCGGGGCCCAAGGCAGGACGCCAGGGCGAGATCACCATCTTGTCTGTGGGAAGGTGAGATGGGCACCGACGCAGGAGGGTCAGGGAGAGACATTATACTCAAGGTGGGGGAGACGGGGCCCAGTTCTGCTGTGTCTCACTCCAGCCCTTGGGCCCCAGGGCAGGGTCCTGGCCTCCATTACACCTTGGGGCCCTCAGGCCAAAGGACTGTTTACCTACAACCTAGGGTTGGGGTGGCTGGGGGCTCACCTGTGGGTAGGAGGATATAGGAAGGGCTCAGGCACTGATCCATGAACTTGGGTGTGGGACCCTAGCAGGTGCTGCCCTTTCTATACCCAGTGGGGTATAATGGGGGCAGATCATTGCACCACCACTCCTCACAGGTTCCGAGTGGCCCGAATCCCGGAGCAACGGTCAAGTTCAGCAGCCTCTGAGGTGAAGACTATCACGGAGGCTGGGCCCTCAGGGGGTGACCTCCCTGATTCCCCACAACCTGGCCTCCCCACTGAGCAGCGGGCACTGCTGGGGAGTGGTGGAAGCCATACCAAGTGGCTGAAGCCCCTGGCAGAGAACAAGGCTGAGGTGAGGGCCAGAGAGGGCAAGTATCTGTTGGTACCCAGACCAACCCGGACTTGCGGATGGGGCAGGGGTAGAGATATAGGGAGCCCTGGGCAGGAGCCACTTTCCTGGAGCCCCAGAAGCCCCCTGACTCCGCTCTGACCCCTCACTTCTGTCTTCCAGGAAAGCCGCTATGTGGTCCGGCTAAGTGAGAGCAACCTGGTTATCTGATGGTCTGCCTCAGCTGAAGACACTGCAGCCCTGCCCCGGGAGATTCCGAAGGCTTCCTGGAGGAGGTAGAGCTGCAGCGGGGCCTGTGAGGATCAAGAAGCAATGGTCCAGCAGACAGAACAGCAAAGGCCAAGGCCTGGAGGTGGGAGTGTCCGCCCCGGTGCAGAGGCAGGCCAGCTTGGGGGGTGCTGTGTGCAGGAGCAGGTTGAGAGCCCCTCCCCTGCCCCTGCGCCCTGCCCTGGCCAGATCCTAGGACCCTTTAGGATCCTCTGTACCACCAGGTGGCTAGGCCTTGGCAGTGGGGAGGGGCCCTCGGCCTGGCACCCTTGGCTCCCCACCTTGTAATCTACTGCCCCCACCTCTGTCCAGGGCCCTAGTGTGGACCTCTCCCTCCTCTTCCAGCGGGCCCCACAAAGGGAAGAGGCAACAAAAAGCTGTGGGCTGGAGACTTGAGTTCCCTGGTTCTAACTGTGGGCAAGTCCCTGGCCATCACCTGGTTACGGTTCTTCTGACTGTGAAGTGGGGAGCGAAAGGTGTCTTGGGGCCCAGGGCTTCTCCGGTTCCGTGCACGTTCTGGCCTGGGTCATGTGCGGGGAGAGCTTGACTCCTTGCCACCCTTCCCATTAGTAGCTTTATCTATGGCCCCATTTTTGCAGCTTCCGGGGCCTGTGCCTTCAGGCCCCCATGGGGCTGCCCATCCCTGGCCCTGCCTACAGAAGGGGCTTAATGCATGTATCTCCCCCCCTCCCTGCTTTTTACTGAAATTGGAACCACAGCCTTGACCTGGGCAGGGCTGTGATTCAGGGTGCCAGCCTGCATAGCCACCCCAAGATCTCAGGAGCATTCAGGGAGAGGGGTGTGTGTAGGGCTGGAGAGGCCCCCCTGGCCTCGGTCGTTTGTGTCCCTGTGGTGTTGGTGTCTGTCCCCCAGCTGGGCAGTGCGGGCAACTGCCCAGCCCGGCTCCCATGTCCACTCTAGCCCAGTGACCTGGTTATTTATGTGGGGCCGTGCAGGCATGGGCCCCACTGCCATCCCCGTTTCTCGTATTTATTGAAAATTTGCTGTTGTCCTGTCCTTGTCTACATTCCCATCCATTTATTGGATAATAAAAGATGGGAAAATAGTGTCACGAGGAGCTTCTTTCCCTGTGCCTCTTCCCAGGTTGTCCGTCTGTTCACCAAATACTGCCGGGTCAGGTACTGTGTGGGGGACAGGCCATCCCTCCCTTTGCAGGGCCGGCTTTGTGGCAGGTGGGCATGGGGTAGCAGGTGAAGTGGGGAGGCCCCTCACCTCACTGGTTCTCACTGAAGCCCCTAGAAGCAGTGCTGTCCAGTGGAAATACAGTACATACCATGTATATAATTTAAAATTTCCCAATAGCCACATTTTAAAAAGTATCAATAATGTATTTAAACCAGTGTATCTAAAATATCTTTATTTCAGTATAAAGCCAGTATAGAAATTATGAATGAGCCATTAATTTTGTTTGAAATCTGGTGTTTTATACTTAAACCACATCTTAATATCAACTACCACATTCAAGGGCTCTGTAGCCACAGGTGGCTCACGGCTCCTGTCTTGGACAGCACAGCTCTAGAGGACGTGGAGCCTGGAGGATGGAGTAAGACATGGCGGGAGCTGGAGAGCATGGGAAGGGGGAGCATGGCTCACCGAGAGGGAACAGCATGTGCAGAGGCCCAGAGGCGCTACGAGGAAATGGAGAAGCAGGAAGTCGAAGGTGACAGGCGTGGAGACTAGAGTGGGGGTGGGCAACAGAAGGCAGCCCCACAGGCTCCTGGAAACCCTTAGGCCAGGGATGCCAAGGAACCTCTAAGGCATTTAGGAAGGGGAAAAAGCAGGGGTGGTTGGCTTGCTCTTGGCCACAGTGTGGAGGAGACAGGGACGTGGGTCAAGGGATTAGGAACAGCTGTGATAAAGCCCCCATGGCATCTGGATGTGAAGGCCTGGAGTGCTCAAGAGACTGATCTGAGCTACAATACCTAGAAGCATTTAAATAGACATTTGGACCAGGACTGGACCAGGAGAGGGCTCAGGGCAGACCCTTGGGCTGTTCTAGGGGCATTGCCAAGAGGTGGGAAGGAGACCAGGGGAGAGGTGTCCTGCAAGGGAGTGAGGGGCAGGGTGGGTCACAATGCCAGGGGCCACCACAGGGTCAGGACTGCCGCAGCCCCTGGTTAATGGACATGAGGACATGGTGAGAGCAGGACCAGGTCTGAGTGGATTGAGCTCCCTGTAGAAGCCAGACTGTGCCAGGTAATAGCAGGTGGAGACTTAGGCTCCAGGGAGAGGGGGTTTTAGTTAATTCTGAGTTTTCTGGGTATTTGGTATATTTTTTAAAGATGGAGGGAGACATTTAAATGTTAATGGGAGAGTCCCAAAGAGAGGCTGAAGAACCAGCCTGATGTTTGAGGGAGCCTGGAGGGGGGGGTGTGGAAAGGGGCAGCCTGTGGGTGTCCTAGGCTTGCTGCAGATGGGGGAGGGAGGCTGGGACTACAGGAGGCCCAGGTCACTCTCTTGTCCTTGCTGCTCCCATTGTAGCCAGAAGTAGCCTGAGGTGCTGCTGTCCCCTGAGGCCATAGCTGCCACTACTCCCACTCCCAGACTCCTGCCCAACCCAACCGGGGCTCCCCAAGGTGGGGGCCATGACAGGATGCCAGGGTGAGGTCACCATCTTGTCTGTGGGCAGAGGCCTTTCTCCTGTGCAAAAGTCATGGGCAGGGACCTGGCCCAGCAGCAGCACAGGAAACTGCCCAGAGAAACTGGGCAGATGGGGCTTGAGCTTTGCTCTCTCCGTGCCTCTTGCCTCTCCAGAGTGGAGTCTTCTTTCTCTGAGGCTTCTGGGGTGTGCAGGAAAGGGAGGGCACCTCTTAGGGCCTCAGAGACAAAGCTTTACCTGCTCTAGGGGAGAGGAGGAAAGGAGGCAGGCTGCACGTCAGGAGGAATTTTCTGGATTACCAAAGGTTGCCAAAGTCTAGAACCGGTGTCTGTTGTAGGGGACTAGCACTTTTAAGGAAATGTTCTCTTGGGCTGCCAGGGTCCACTTGGTGTCCTTATTTGTCAACTGTTAGCTGCATCTCCCGGGGTTTGGTTTCTCAAACTTGGCTGTCCCCTCAACCACCCCCCCCTCACCCAGCACTCGGATGACACACCAAGACAATGAGACAGCAAGAGCCAGTGCCCTGGGTGGATGGGGTGGGAGGTGGACCCTCCCACTCTCTGGGCCCTCTGGCCTCCTTTCCCAGGGGAAGGCTGGATTGTGGACTCCAAAGGCTGTTTTCCTGTGGAAACTGAGGCCGGGCCTGGGCTTCCCAGGCCAGGTAAGAGAGACCCCCTCCATGGTCTGGGCCCTGGGGTGATAAGCACAAGTCCCCTCCAGCACCACCCCCCTCCCGCCCCATTGTCTGTTTGCTGGAAGGTGAAACTAGGACTCTGGCCTAAATTCCTTCACCTGTCCTTTGGGGCCACCTCCCAAAAGGATGGGATGAGTTGCTGAGGGATCAGGTAGAGGTACAGCCAATGCCCCTGGCCTTCAGGGCCCCCACCCTCCGCTGCAAGTTTTCCTGGCTTGTCCCCTCCTAAGCTTGCCCCCTCGGAATCTTGGCAGCCCTGGGAGCTGGAGGACAAGCTGGGGCATGGGGCTGAGGGGAGTTCTGAATTTGGCTTCTCCTTACTCACCCATCGCCCCAAGAACCAGGTAAGTGAGGATGAGGGCCCAGATCTCCACCTCCCTGCCTGCTTCTGGCCCTCAGTCCTACCACTGTGACCCAGAGCTGAGTGCCTGGGGAAAAAATCCCTTTCCTGCCCTGGCGCAACTGCTGTTGACAAAGCCCAACAGAGTCTGTGGCCAAAGGTGCCCTCCGTTCCCACATCTGACAGAGCTTTCCACTGCACAAGGAAGAAGGAGTTCCCTATCAGGTGAGGAAACTGGGGGCATGCTGCAGAGGCACAGGGCACAGGGTGGCAGAGAGTTGGGGAGTTCAGGAGTCCTGAACTGTAATTCCAGCTCTGGTGTGGGCCAGGTCAGTCAGCCTCGAGGGCCCTCCACTGTCTCTCCAGTGGAGGAGGTTGAACATTTAGAGGCTGGGAGAGCGTGGATTGTCCAGGCCAGGCCCTGGGAGGGAATGGTGGCCACAATGACCGGGGAAAGAAGCGTGGGCCTGAACCAGGGCAGTGGCTTTGCCCAGAGGGGACAGGAGAGAGAGATTCAGGATAGAAACTAACAGCGTGTGACTATTTGGATGGAGACCACCTGACCTCCCTTGACGGGGTTGTTCTGTGACTATAAACCTGTAAACATTTCCCTTGGTTTCCCACCTGACATTCACCTGTGTTTAAGTAAACATAGACACTGCCTCCTCTGGGGTGGGCAGAACGTGGGACTCCACTCCTGGGCTGTGGAGCCAGACCAAGTGTGAGCTCCAGCTCTGAACCTTGGCCAAGGTACTTACTCTCCTTGGCTGCCCCTTCTCTATAGGCTCACCTCCCACTGGGCTGTGAAGATTAGGAGGGTTACCAAACTTAAAGCACAGTGCTGGCCCCAAGGGAGGCCCTCGGCAGACGGCAGCCCTCATCATTCATGGCCTCCCGCCCTGGCTCCTGTATCCCCCACCTTAGTCCAGGCGCTGGTGGCCACTTCCCAGGCCCCTTAGCTGAATCCCAGGGAAGCCCTGCTAAGCCTGGGGGGAGATGCACCATAGGCATTACCTGACTGGTTTAAACAAGTTCAGAATGAGCTTGGGAAGAAACCCAGGGGATTCACTGGCCTCAGAGGTGGGCTGTGTCTCCCTGCCCCAAGAACCACCAGTCTGGTCACCCTGGACTTTTTTTTTTTTTTTGGAAACTTTTTTTTTAATAGTTATTGAATGTTCTACAGCTTACAGTAAATATCATAGTTACAAATTCTTGGCTTCAATCTTTCAGAGTGATCACTATCTGATCTTCAAAACAAAATGAAACAAAAACCCAAAAGAATCCAAAACAACAAAACAAAACCAGATTTACACTTCATACACACAAGGCAAGGCCATGGGGCTTTCCAATCTTTACGCTCCGGGGTGAGTTTTGAAAACACTTATAAGTTCTTTGATCAAACTACTTGGAAGACACCGGTCAAAGGTTTATTATTATTTTAAATGTTTTTCTTTTTTAAAATGTGAGTTCCAATAAAATTTAAAAATTAGATTCCAACCTGTAGATTAAAATGAATTAAAAAATACAAAATCATATACAATGCTCTTACAGGGATGTTAACATGCCACAAGAACAGGTTTCTCTGTCATGTGATATGAAATAGGGATGCAGTGCCTTTTAGTCAGGAGATGGGGAACAGACCCTTGGGCCTTTAAAGATCATTACAGACAACTTCCAAGTTGCTAGAGGCCTGGCCTTACCTCCCCTTGGGTGAGGAGGAGGAGCTGGAGTCCCCCCCACAGAGCCACATGATCTGGCTGACCCGAGAAGGTGGTCTGTGGGCATTCCCACTCTTTCCCTGACAGGCATGAGGAGGAAGGCTAGAGCCTCGAGTTGCTGGTCTTTCTGGGGTCAGGCCCAAAGAGGATTTCACCCATTTGACTCCTAGGGGCTGGTACTTATCTGCAAAGCTGTTGTAACTGTTCTCTTCAGGAAAGAGAGTACCGACTTTACCAGGAGCTGGGATGGGGACAGGGCCTCACCACCACAACACGAACGCCCAGGGACTATGGATGCAGCCTCAGGAAACAAGAGCTCTAGTTTCCCTTTCTGGCTTTGTGGCAGCCAGTCCCAACCCGTGTTCCTCACTCGGCCACTGGGCTGGATTCAAAAGCATGCAAGATAGAAAACCACCATTGGAGAAACTGAGGGAACGGGGCCCAAGTCTGGCTCAGGCAAGGTTGGCTATGGAATGTTGCAGCTGGCCTGCCAGGCAGGAATTTTGAAGGCTGGGCCCTGAAACCATGTAATATGTAACTTCAGAAACAAGTTTTCTAGAAGAGAGGAACACAGGTAAAGGACCAGTCAACCTGGCATGCCCATGGGAGCCTGATCTCGAAGGCTCAGGTATGGAATTTGATGGTTAGCCTGGCTGGGTTTCCTCTGCTGTGCTCCTGTTGTTGGGCAGGGCCTGGATTCCCCTTGGGCTGCACACCTGCACGGAGCTGGTCTCCTACCTGCCCGCTCCACTACCTGACCTGCCCCTCTCTGAAGCTTGGCAAGCAGATGGAACCGCATACTCTGTAGGGACATGGTAGAATACAGGATGGAAAAGCAGAGCTTCCATGTATCTTCACTCAACTGCAACAGAGGAATGCCACGGTGACCTCTAAGTGATTAATCCAGCCGGAGTGCTATAACTAAGACCGCACAAAGATCAAGACCCATGCCCTCCGAGCCTTCCTTCTCTGGCCATGGAGCAGAGCCAAGGATTCTGATATGCAGGGCTCCAGGCTCGGCGACCAACGGGCCTGCCCTATTTTTATGCTCCATGTGATTCATTTCTGAGTGCCACTGAGAACAAAGCAACCCCTCAAAGGAACCCCCCTGGGATTGGTAAATCCCAAACTTGGAACAATTTGGGTGGCCAGGGGTAAAAGCTGGGATAGAGTAAGAACTCTTTGGTCCTAGTTCTCATCTATGGGAACAGTAAGCCCAGGAACTGAAGTCAGATACGTTTCTGGGCCATTCAGGGCTACACCAGGGCCCCTGGGAGTGCCAACTTCATGCAGACAGCGGGCAGGCTTTCCAGGGTCAGCAAGCATGGGTGTGCAGGCTTCCCAGGGCCATGGGTCTTTCAAGGGACAGATACCCAGGGCTGCCCTTGAATGTGGCTCCAGTCCTAGGCATTATGACCCCAAAGTGTTTTGTTAAAGAAAACTGTTGCCAATTTTCATCCTCCTGCTGCTGCCAGGGTCCTCAGGGCCCTCCCGTTATAAAAAATCAGCTGGGAGGACTAAGTTCCCCAGGTCTCTTGGGAGTCTTCCTCTGTTTGGGGCAGACAAATAGCTCACCCCTTCTTCATGCCTGCCACTGAGACCCAGCAGGTGACACATGCCAGCTGAAAGAGCAGAGAATTTGAAGAGTTCAAATCTGGGCTCTTTCTCTTAACTGTTATATGACTTTTGTCAAGTCTCTTAAGCCTTTTTTTTTTTTTTTTTTAAAGTAAGCTCTAGGCCCAATGTGGGGCTTTAACTCCTGACCCCGAGATCAAGAGTCCCATGCTTTACTGACTGAGCCAGCCAGGTGCCCCATGTCTCCTAAGCCTTCTGAGACTTAGTTTTTTCCATCTGTAAAGTGAGGGTTTGGCAATCAATGTCAAAGTACTTTGTACATTAAAAAAACCCGTGAATAGGTGTATGTGGCCTTGTTCAACATTTAGCTAAGGGGATATACACTTTAGGGTCCTGCCAAGAGAGAAGAGCTGTAGCAACTGTCCTATCTCAGGAAAATTTTATGTTTTTTCAGAAAGTGGCAAAAAGGTTATGTTCTGACCACTTGGGGGCACTCCAGACTCCAGATTCCTTGGCCCTAGGCTAATGAGAGGGGTTCAGGGAGAGGCTGGGGAAGCCAAGAGGACTGGCTACTGACTGGAACCACCTGTGCCCCGAACCCTGGCCACCAAGCTTGTGGTGCTGGGGAGGCAGTGGAGTGGAGAGGCGTCTGCATGCCAGTGCCACCTTTGTAACTATGTCCCGTGGGCACACCCCTTGCCCTCTCTGGCTTGCTGGCCTTCCTACGGTGACCGGGCCCTTCCAGCTGACTGTCCAGCTTTACCACTGGGGCATCCAGTAACTTTGGATGCTGCCCAGCAGACCCCTATGATCCTACCAGGAATGTTCCTCCGGCCCAAGGCACACTACTGCCCCTGCTCTCCTGGACTTGTTCCCTCCGCGATGACTCCCCAAGCTTGGCTAGGCTTGTGGATCTCCGTCAAAGCAAGTGGGGGAGGCCAGTAGAATTGGGGTTCCACCATATATACAGAAAAAGGGATGCTGGACTTGGGCTCTTCCAGACCACAACCTTTCTGTACCTTGTTTTTGCCTCAGGGGCCTCTGATCTGGTATTACATACCAGGGCAAAGAGGGGGTGCAGAGCATAGACGCCTCAGTCCACAAGCCTGTGTGTGGAGTCTGACTGGAGGGAAAGCAGACAAACTGGGATTCAGGTGGCTGTGCCACTGATGAGCAAGTCCCTTTACTATCCCAAGTCTCAATGTCCCCATGGTTCAAATGGGAGGAATACTCTATTTCACAGGGTTAAGCCAGACGAGTGTATCTGAAATTGCTTTGTGAACTGTGAGGTACTAGATGTTAGTTTTTACTTACTGGTATAGAAAGAACAAAAGTAACAAGGTCATTCCTATGTCTCCTCCTTCTTCCCTTCTCTCTGTGGTTCTAACTAGCTCACCCAGAGCCAGCAGGGTTCAGAGAGGCCTGTTAAGATACTAGCATTCTGCTCACACTGGCAAGTTCCCTTTCCTTCTAGAACCAGTTTCCTCATTTGTTCAATTGGTGCAAGAACTCTGGCCCCGTCTCTCTCTCAGGGCCAGTAAATTAAAGGCTGGGAAGCGCTCTGAAATCTACGGAGCACCTGACAAATGCAAAGGTTTCCTATTATTATTAGTATTATTTTGGCATTTTCCAAACACATATGACATAATCTAGAACAACCTTCACCCACCCCTACAAAACCAGAGAGTAGGAGGAGATATTTGCAAAAAATGGATTAACACTGGAAAATTGTTTTAAAACGAAACCCCATCAGCACCCTAGAACAGACCATTTAGAATAGCTAGGCTTCTCCTTACTGGTCCTGCAGTTTCCTGGAAGGCCTAGAAGGTGGGTCCCCCAACTCCTGGCTCTCAGTTGGATGCTGATGGGCTCTGCCCTCCTGGGAATGGCCAGACAGCCTCTGAGGTCCTTCTGGCTCAAGTTTCCTGATTTTTTCCTCCTTTAGGGGAGACATGGGAGGTACAGGTAGGGGTATGTCCAAGTATGCATGAATTTAAAATGAAAAGGGTTATTTAAAAGTCCCAAATGTTATCGACGATCCCATTTTGTACATTAAAATGTTCCTGCACCCTTCCACCCCCAGAGGGGCTGCTGGCCCAGCCAGAAGCTGAGTGCAGGGGACAGTGCTGGGACAGCGGGCTCCTGGCTGAGACTAGCCATAATTCCTGACTCAGGGGTTCCTCTTCTTCCATGAGATCCCCTGTCTCCTGGGTCTCATCCTTGTCCTCCTCTCTTCTCAGGATAAGGGGCTACTGTCCTAAAAGCATAGATTCTCCCTTCAGCCAGCCCACTTGCTCCTTCTAGGGCTGGAGTCCGGTATAGAATGAAATTTCCAGATGTCTTCACAGAATTTCCAAATGCTATTTCCTCATTTGCAATTTCTGTTCCTGCCATCTGCCCCCATGTGACCTCTGCCCAGTCTTCAACCCCGTCCTTTAGAATCCATGGAGGAAAAGAACAGAAACCAAAGCCCAGAGACTGTTCCAGAGTTCACCAGGTATGGGTGCTGCTGACTTAATTTTTACAAAACCAAGCTAATCCATCCCTAGGTAAATTTTTGTGGATAATATGCCCCTAGGTAGGAAGGCTGCATTTAATGCTAATTTACTGCTAGATCTAGGGAAGGCCTTTCATCTTCTCTGGGCCTCAGCTTCCTCATCAATCAAACAGGGGAATGGATGAGACGATTGCTAAGGTCCCTTCAGTTCCATGAGTCTATGAAATGTTTATTGCTATCGCTTTTCCTTCACTATCCTGACCTTCAGAGCTGGCAGCACCCACCTGGAATGTGGTTCCTTCACTTTGGCCGTGAATGGCACAAGGTAACCAAGAGCCCCATGGACAGACTGGTGAGCCCTGGCACCGGGAAGGGCAGAGGGAAGGGAGAGAAATGCCGCAAGTTCCCACTCTAATCAGGAGGAAGCATCTTATCAGAGTGGGTCCACATGGGCTCAGGGGCCAAGGTCTGGATTACATAGGGCACCTGGCCTTCCAAAGCTTTGGGAGG
Source organism: Ailurus styani (assembly GCA_002007465.1). Taxonomy (NCBI): domain Eukaryota; kingdom Metazoa; phylum Chordata; class Mammalia; order Carnivora; family Ailuridae; genus Ailurus; species Ailurus styani. Next base: position 1,872,086 of record LNAC01000086.1, read on the forward strand.
CTAGGATACCATCACCCTGCAGCTGCTTGGCAGGTCTGAGGTCAAAATTACCTTTTGAGGAAGTGCCAGGTCAGTTAACAACACTGTGCAAATCAGAGGGTCCAGGCCCAGACAATTTGACCAGAGACCTTACAAACCAAAGGCAGCAGGCAAGCACCTCTCTCCCCTCTTCCTTCCCACAGTGCCCTCCCTCCCCCCACCCTCCCTCAAGTTCTCCCAAAGAAAGAATCTGGTTTTCCCGGGTTCTCACCTGGGGTATTAAGCTGCTATGAACACTCCTACCTAATCAGGTGGTTCTGTTCTTGGTCTGTTGCGATGGTTCTCAGAAGACTCTTTTGCATTAGGACATGGTCATGTCCTCAACTAATCTTGCTCAGGAAAAATAAAACGATCCTCCAGAGGTGTAACTTGCTCAACAGCTCTGAGTTTCTACCCTGGACCCGAGGGCCACATGCGTTATGCTCTTCAAAGGAAATCACACCTTCCTGAACCATTGCAATAAACCCCACTCTCCGCCTGCCACTAGACTGGGGTCCCCAGGGACCAGATGCTTGGGGAAGGAAAGAAGAACAGAGAGGATGTGCCTGGTCAAGAGGAGGGGACAGAGCTAGAAGGGTGACGGCTAAGAAGGGGACAGTGGGGAGAGGCAGGAGATTAGAAAAAGCAGCTTTTACAAAAACCAAAAATAAAAACCAAAACCGTTAAAGATGCATAAAGTGACCCTTGCACTTCCGTTGTCTCTTCTTGCAAATCGAGGTGGTGCTGCTAGGGGACTGCTCCAGCACCTGTGTAAGACTTGAGTAGTTGCATACAATGTGTGACTCCAGATCTGAGGAAGGAAGGGGAGAGCCATTAGTGACGATGGTACTCCTGAGGCCAGTTCAGGAAGCCACCGGATCCCCTCCCACCCCTGGGGGAGCCCTACAAGGACCCCTCTGTGCCTTCCCGGTGGAGCTGCTTGCTCCCTGTCCAGTGCTAAGAGGGGAGATGGGGTGGGGGGAGTTATGGGGTGGGGGGTGGTCTGGAAGGAAGCTGGTGGGGGAGGGGCAGTGGCCCAAAGTCTCCATCGGATTAAGCTAAGACTTCATCTGAAGAATGAGGCCCAGGGTTAAAGGAAGTCTGAAAACTATAGGTAAAGAGCACAGATTTTAGTACTAAAGGACTGGCGTCCTACTAATCAAGGTGTGTTGAACTATGTATCTGTAAAATAGAGCTAATAACCCTCATTTCACAGAGCTACCATAATAAGGATTATGAGATAATATATGTAAAGTATCTAGAATACATGCAAAGTCACAGCTGTCCTTGAGAGTGGTGTTACTGAACCTGGAGCAGGAAAGCAGCTGGTGACTGTCACTGGCCCCTGCTGACACCTGTGCTGCAGACCAGGCCAGGGGCTTTGCTAGGGGAAGTCCTGGTGTTATTCAGTCATCTTCCTACCTCTCCCAGCCCGGGCCCCACTCACTTGGATGGGCTGCAGGCTTTACCAGTGCGGGGGCACATAGCTGTACGCGGGGGTCCCTTGGGCCCTGTATGTTGGCATGGAGACAGGGTGTGCCCCGATCGCGGCGTGCTGGGGTGCAGTCAGCAGGGTACCTGAGCATCCAGAGAGAAGAGTGAACCCGGTGAGGCCATCCGATGAAGCCATGGCCTTTCAGATGGCTGCTCCCCGACCTGGCCCCCCACCTCCCCACCTGCTCATGAACTGCTGCCCGCCCCTCCCACCTTGCCAGGCTTCATATCCTTAGGGAAAGTTTTGCTGATGCTCCAGGACACAGTCAATCACTCACCTTCAGTGGCCTCCTTTTACCCTTCTTTGTATGCTCCTCCTATTCTACCGAATGGAAATTGTTGGTTTTTAGGGTTGTATTTACTCCTAGCCCTGCTGTTGCTAAAGGCAGGGCTCTGATCTATCAGTAACTGGTCCCCAGGATCAGAACAGCGAGGCTGGCACCAAGCAGATCATTAATAGCTTACTGACCTGATCTGGGGAATGAGGCCTCAACAACCCTTTACATTATGGGCAGAATAAAATCCCAACTCCCACCTCCCACCCACTTGACCCTCTGTACTCTCTTCCCTTAAGTGATTGTTTAAAAGCTGGGTCTCGGGGCGCCTGGGTGGCTCAGTCAGTTAAGCCACTGCCTTTGGCTCAGGTCATGATCCCAGGGTCCCGGGATAGAGCCCTGCGTCGGGCTCCCTGCTCAGTGGAGAGCCTCCTTCTCCCCCTCCCTCTGCCTACTGCTCTGCTTACTTGTACTCTCTATCTCTGTGTCAAATAAATAAAAACCTTAAAAAAAAAAAAAAAAGCTGGGTCTGTAAAGGTTATTCATAGCCCTCTTGACATCTCATGCTCTTCTTTTGAATGTCAGTGCACCCAGAGACTTCCCTACTATTCCTGGGGTGTCTCCACCTAATCCATAAGATTCCAGATGCACAGGGCTCTGGTGTGATTTTTGGAGTACAGAAATGGAGAAGGGGTCCTCCATGCCTTACAATTAATTACTGGATATGGTCTTGAGCTCCTGCCTGCCAAATAACATTGCCTCATGCCCTCCTTTCTGGAACCGGAGTCCTAGTACCATCGTCTTTCCTCTGAACTACAGCCTCCCCACTGACCCCACCTGCTTCCAGCCTCTCCTGTCTAACCATGCCTCCACCCTGCAGCCAGAGAATGTTTAAACAAAACCCATTTCGGGGCGCCTGGGTGGCTCAGTGGGTTAAAACCTCTGCCTGTGGCTCAGGTCATGATCTCAGGGTCCTGGGATCGAGGCCCGCATCGGGCTCTCTGCTCAGCAGGGAGCCTGCTTCCTCCTCTCTCTCTGCCAGCCTCTCTGCCTACTTGTAATCTCTCTCTGTCAAATAAATAAATAAAATCTTAAAAACAAACAAACACCTATTTCTCCCCTGCTTAAGCCCCTTTGCTAGCTCCCCCGTTACCTAAAGGTATTCGGGCCTCTCCACTTTAGCTTTGCTGACTGCTCCAGCTGCCCTTCCAACTCCATGCCCCTATTTTCTAAGGGCCTTGGACCATTTCCATTCTGTGCACGTGCCATGCTTATGTTCTTTCCACTGCTCTTCTCTCTTCCATCCCTCTACTTAGCTTCTGTTCCCACTTTAAGACCTAGCTCAATATGTCCTTCTTGGTGAAATCTTCCTCATCCCTGTGAACAGGGTTCCCAGAAAAATTTCTCATGCTATGCTATACCTGATTCCATGAAGGTATTTTCTGGTCTGTCAGGAGTTTCTGGAGAAGGGGGATAGACACTGACACAGATGCTGCCCTCACCTGCTGACATTGCCATGGTGGTGCCGGCCACCATGCCCATGGCCACGCCATTGGTCCTGGGGGCAGCAACAGGCGCCGGGTAGATGGCAGAGGGAATGCTGTTGGGCTGGACAACCGTGGTGTGGTGGATGACGTGGGGCTGGGCAGCGTATACCGGCTGTGTGTAGTAGGCTCCCTGGTGGAAAAAAGGCTGAGGTCACACAGGCTTTTGGAGACATGGGGTAGGATATGGAGAGAGGTGGAAGGAGGGGAGACTGTTCTTCCCAGACCCTATGAGATGGGCTCAGAGGAGCACGGGCCCAGGGACTCAAGGTCTGCGCCCCAGTGGGGACTCTACATCTGTCTTACTACATGACTGTGGACAGTTTGGTATTGGGCTCAGCTTCTGGTATAAAAAATAAGGCTCCAACCCTATCGTGCCTTGCTCCTAAGGCTGTTATGATGATCTAATGGGGTAGTAGCCCTGATTTTAATACTTTAAAATGTTTGTATCTTATTATAGTGTGCTCCTGCGAGCTGCCTAAAATGTAAAGGCAGAGACTATAGCCAATGAAGAAAGATATGGATGGGGCTGGTGAATTCAGACTACCATGTGCGTGCACATGAAGCATTACTAGTAGGACGGTCACACTGGTGTGAGTCCTGCCATCCCACTTATTGGGACTTGTCACAAATGCAAAGCATTTCCTCAGATGTCTCTTACTATTTCTCTTAGGCAGAGAGGCGAGGATGGAGACAGAGGTCTGAGGTAACGTCCCATGCCTACATCACATGGCAGCTTCCTGCTGCCACAGCCCACAGACCTGCTGACCTTTGTGGGGAGTAGACACAGGCCCCTGGACCATCTTAATCCAGAGCTTCTCAAATGCCTCTACTAACTACTGGCAGGAGCCTCAGAATATGGGTTTAGAATCCAAGAGGTCTGAGAACATAGTGCAAAGCAGCTTACCACAAACAATAAAAATCCATCTCAAGCCTATTGTTTTATCTTTTAAAAGTTTCACATTCTACTCTACAACGTAGTTGTTTTTTAAACGAAAGTGTTCTCCTCAATACTTAAACCTCACATAGAATTGTCACCCCAGAAAAATGTGCCATGTGCATGGAGCCTCACATAGTCCCTATCATAGCCATCCCCTCAGAGTACACACATCCTCTAGCTGAAGGAGCCCAGATGGGGACACTAAGGCACAGAAAGAGAGAGAGAGAGAGAGAGAGAGAGAGAGAGAGAGAGAGAGAGAGAGAAACTTACTCAAGATCACACACTGAACTGGTGGTAACAGAGCCTGAGCCCTTACCTCATCCCTGTTTAGCTCATGGACTTTATCAAGGAAGGGTAGATGTGGAGGTTAGGGAGAGAAGCCCAGACACTTCGGGTCTCATCCTGACTCAACTAATAGCAACCTGTGTGACCTTGGACAAGTCACTCTCCTCTCTGAGTCTCAGCTTCCCCACTTGTATAAAAAGTAATTGAGCTAGATGATTTCCAGGGGCCCTTGCTCCTCTGACATTCTAGGCTCTGTTAGTCTAAATGACTTCATGCATCACCCCTCCAAGAGCTGAGGTGGGGTGAGGGAGCGTGTAGACTACAGGGCTACTGTTTCCATGACACAACAGTGAGGACTGGCCAGAGGCATGAACTTGCCATCCTTCTCTTTCTCACCCACCCCCACCCCACTTAGGGCGGTGGCTCCTTTGCCTGTGGAAGAGGTGGGCTCAGGCTTCCAGATGCACCTACCTGGGCATACAGATTCTGCTGGGGGTAGGCACTTCTGATTGGATACATGGCCGTCTGATAGGGGTTGGGTGATGGGGAGTAGGGGGGCGGAGCAGTATTACTCTGGGTCGGTGGGACCTTGTATGGTGTCCCCGCAGTATATCCTGTACCAAGGCAATAAGAGAGACTTCCAGTTAGTTGACAGAACAGCATTGTTGGAAGGCAGCAGGTCCCAGTCACGACTCCCCGGACAAGGAGGGGCTGATTCCAGGCTGGAAACACAGATGAGAACAGACAGAGAACAGGTCTCCTCCACCCAGAGAGCCCTGAGCCGAGAGGCAGCTCCCTCAGTCCTGGTGCACAGGGCTGCATGAGTGATTCTGGCATCTTTCATTTCTCTGGTTCTCAGGGATATGATCTATAAAATAAGAGGCTGGAACCAGATGATCTCTTAAGGGACCGCTGCAGCTCGGACAGTCTAGGATTCTGTGTACCAGGAGATGGGCGTGTGTGCACAGACAGACAGGAGAACCTCTGCCAGCTTGCTCTCTACCACGCTCCATCTTCCTGCTTTCTGTCACCTCCCTCAGCAGCCCAGGGGATCTTCTGCTGCTGGTTCTCTTCTGTTCTCCCCCTTACTCTTTTTCTCCTTATATCTCTCTCTTTTTGGACTTCTCTCTACCACGTTCCTCTTCCTCCCTGACAATTTTAAGGTGAAAAGCCCACATAAGACACCATTCAGAGCGCCTCATCTTCTGAGATGCTAAAAAACTGCCCCACAGAGTCAGCCTTGGCTCCACTCCTGGGGCTCAGAGAAGGACCACCTTGGCCTGAAGGCCTGAAGTTAGGGGTCACGAAACTTCACATAAACCTGGAACCTAGCCCCATGGAGTTCACAGTCAGCCATTCAACCAAACTGCGCTGCCTTTGAATCTTCTAGAAAATAGTCAGATCCTACGTTCGCAGGAAAAACCTGAAACATAAATCACTCAAGAACAAGACTCTGTACTTCCAGAACACAAAATGAAATGATTCTATGGAAACCAGGTGATCATCAAATGACCCCCAACTCTCTCACTCTATACAAAGGGCTCAGAAAGGGCAAGTGTTTTTAGAAACTTCTTCCGAGTTGAAGTGCCAGTGCCAGGAGACCTTGGCTTCTGATCTCCCAAGGGGTGTTGCTGGAGCTTCTTCCCTGTGCTTCTCATTCTGGCTCAGTCTGCTTGGCACATCGCTGAGCTTCTCCTGGCCTCAACTCAGCTCTTTTACCTACGGGATGCTCACCAAGAACTTTGTCAGCAACATGGTACTGATTCTGCAATAAGGGACTTGGGGGCAGAGTGGAGAGGGGTGCTTTATTGGGAGAGAACAGATCTAGGCTTTGATTTAGGCTTTCTTCCAATTTGCAGTGACTACTGCCAAGTCTTTGGGTCTTATTTTCCTCGTCTGTTAAAACAGAAGGCTAAGAATGAAGATCTCTTCCCGAACTAAAATCCTATTTTTCTAAAGATCCTGAGTCTCTTCTACCTCAGCCCTAAGTAAAAGCAAGCTGCCATAAGGTCACAAGTCTCTCAGTCCACAGCACTGGCTTGGGATCACCCCGCCCCTGATGAGGTACTCAGTAGGATAGGAGAGCTGCTATTTGATTGTCACAAAAGGCACCACCAAAAGGTGTCCTGTCCTCTTCCCTGGAATCATGTCATTTAATCTTCCTCCTTTCAGATCCATAGTTTGTTCCACGGGAAGGTGGTTTTGTGGTCAAATGTGCTTGGGAAATAAGTAGCAATGAGGACAGAGTGGAAAGAATACATGCATGAGAAGGTAGCACTGTGAAAACTTAGAAACTAGATGTGGGGGTATGAATCAGCTGAGAGAGAGAAGTATGCAACAGATTCCTCCGAGTTTCTAGACTGTGGTGCTAATTATGATATGTGGTTAGAGCAGGTGAAGCAGATACTGTGTGGGAAGACAGGAAGTTTAGGTTTGTGACATCTAAAAGGAGCCATTTGAGGGCTCCTTCACCTTGGAGTGAAGAGCAGCAGCAATGCAGAATAGAGATAAATAGGTTTGGTTTTTATTCCATGACCGTGAGAAGTTTTAAATGACAGGATGAACTACGAATCGCCAAGATAGGGATATGCAGGAGACTATTTCCAAATTTATTTATTACCAAATCTTTTATTCATCCCATTAACCTTTAAAGCACACAAACTACAAGGGGTGCCTGGCTGGTTCAGCTGGAAGGGCATGTGACTCTTGTCTCAGGGTCCTGGGTTCGAGCCTCACACTGGGTGTAGAGATTACTAAAAATAAGCAAACTTCAATCAATCAATCAATCAATCAATCAATCAAAAAACAAATAAAACATGCAAACTACAATTTTTTTGTAATCGTAGCTTATTTTGGTAAGTAAAGTTTTACTGTGACATGGCCATGCCCATTCATTTACTTATCAACTATGGCTCCTTTCCTGCTGCAATGGTAGTTATGACGGACACCATGTGGCCCGAGAAACCCCCAATACGTATTATTTGGCCCTCTCTATAGGGAAAGCTTGCCAACTCCTGATTTTGAGGAATAAAATAAGGTATGAGGAGTCCTGCTAGAGTGGAGACCATCTGGTTTCTATGCAGAAGGGCAGGACACCCCTGAATCCTAAGATGCCTGCTCTGAAAGTTATACAACGCAGTGTAACAGTTATGAGTAGTTCGGAGCCACACTGACTGCCTGGGTCCAAACCCCAGCCCTGCTATTTAATAGCTACAGACTACAGCAGTCTCATCATCTGTAAAATGAGGATCACAACAGTACCTACTTCATAGGGTTACTCTGATAAATATATTAATTAATAATTGCAAAGCCTTTGAATAGCACCTGACACATCAAAAACACTTTGGAAAGTGAGCTATTACTCTTCTCTCTCTGTGTAGAGAAATAGTAAGCTTCCTGTCCCGGGGATGTGCAAGCAAAGACTGGTCTGCAAGACTACAGTAGCGAGGTTAAACTATGACTTCCATAGTGCGATCCAACTTGGAACACAGACTCCAGGACTTTAAGATTCTAAAATTGTATGGTTTAAAATGCCTTGATGTTAGAATTCTTTAAAGTCAACAAGTCAATGATGCTGGCATCTCTCCCTCATGCTCCCCAAGAATGTGCTCTGGAGTTTTTATCTCCAGGGGAAGCCTGCACTAACCCTCTATGCCACAAGGACAACCATCTTACAAAGTGTTGAGGTTCTCTCTCTCTGAGGAAAATCAAAAAGCTCCAATAGTCTGTAGGAGAATTTGGTTTCCACATCTAAGAATAACTTTGTCTGAGAATGTTTCCCTTTCTTCATGTTAAAAAATGAGATACACACATACTCAGAATACAAATCAGCAGCCAAAATGCCCTTGGCAGCCAAAAAGACGATGCTGCAGAAGAAGGCCCTGCTCGTTTGTCCGGACAGTTTGAGAAGGGAGAAGTAGAACTGGAGAACTAGAGGAGACCTTAGCGATCATTAAGCCCAACACAAACGTTTCACAGGTGAGATGACGAATAGATGGCGGAGAGAGGTGCAACTGTTCACCAGGACTCAAGACTCAGTGCTCCTTCCTTCAACTACAATGGTTCTCAAGGTTTCCATCTGGGTCAGGAGGCTGCCGAAACTGCCTGGGCCCCCAGCCTGGGCTCTGTCAGTGAGTCAGGTCAATTCTTCTATCAAGGAATACCCTCACTTGGACTAGACAATAGCAGGCCATTCTAGTGCTGGTGTGCCAAGTCTCTGAGTATTTCAGTGAGATTTTCATGAGGAAATTATTGCAGAGGACTTTCTATAACTGATTGGTGGTCCTGTCCATACCACTGAGGATTAGAAATTCCCCTGGGGCTGGAGCCTGGGATACCCTGGGTAACACAAAAGTTTAGGATTTATTACTCTGCATCTAAGTAAAAGAAGCTGTTGGGCTGGATGCAATAAAACCTCACTGATGTTGCTCACATGAACTCAGACCCAGCTCCCTCACTGGACGCCTGCACTTGTGAATGGATTTCTACCTAAGTCTGAAGGTTACAGAATTAGGACTTGGGAATGCTATGCCTTAAGGACATTAGAGACTTGCATTCAACTCTTCATGTTTCAAATGAAGAGCCTGGAGCTGAGAGGGGGGCAGTGACCTTCCCAAAACTGCACAGTAAATCCGTGCAGAGCTGGGCTCAGAGTTCAAGGCTACCATTCCCTGGGCAGGGCTCCTTTCTGAGTTATCGGTCTCTGCAGTCTAATCTTGGACATTTGGCATATTGGCCTTTGTGTCCTTATTTCACTAAAGGCAATATCATGACAGAAAAAAAAGGGAAAAGATCACTAGAAGTCCCAGCTCTGCCTTAAAAAAGGGGCTTTATGAGGCCCCGTTCTTTCTCTCAGGTTCCTAACTATAATTTTAGGCTCCATCAAACAGGATAATAAATAGAGTGTGTACATTAGTGAGATAAAACCATTTCAGGCCTCCCTTCAATCTTTCTGCACTATCATAAATCTTTTTCAGTTGGAGAGCCCCTACCACCTTCAAAGGAGTTGATCCTCACATCAAAGATGCCTTTTAGATTAAGTGGTTTATTGACCATCAGATTTACATTTCTCAACAAAGCTCTATGTCTGAGTCTTGCCTTGACCCCCAAGTCTCCTTGCTGGTAGCCAAACAAGAGTGTGGAATAAGTAGGAGGGAGACCTAATTACAAACAGGCTTATCAAGTGTTAGTAATATTGAATTTGTCAAAGTACTCTGCATTTTCTATGGCATTAGAAGCCACAAAATCTGTGTGCTGGGAGGAACCCTCGTGGACAGGGGAGAGTCAGTCAAGTCCACTTCTATTTTACAATTGCACAGGTTCACACAGGACTTGCTTAAAGGAGCACAGGTGCATTTTGGTCCTTTCCAGGAAATGTGACAGCCTGTGAGAGGACAGTGGGAGTAGCTGCTGGACATTTCAATGGGACTTCAGGAAGATTTCCACACAGAAGGCAAAACATTCTACTATTCAGACATTCTCACTGTAGAAAGGGTTGCCTGTGGAGGGAATGAGTACCCTGGAGATATGTGAGCGAAGGCTAGTTGGTCAACTATGGGCAGGGCAGCTAGAAAGGAGGTCCCTGCTGGGGTGTGGGTATTGAATACACTGCACCAAGGTGACAGAATCAGAAGTCTAAAAGCTAGCAAGAACCTTAAAGATGACCTCGTCCTGCCCCTTCATTTTACAGTTGGAAAAACCTAGGTCCAAAACATGGACATAAATTATCCAAGGTTACACTGAAGCACTTCTAGACTCCAACTCTTTGTCTCCGTTCCAGGCCTCTTCCTGTTCCACTACAGTAGGTGTGTCTATAAGCATCTACAACCATATATGTGGATTTAAGAGAAAATATGTATGTATAAGCCTGTTTACCTATACGTTCATTCAATTCCACCTGAGGCACCTGGAAAAACTCCCTACTACCGCCATCCCTCTCTTAATGAGTAAAATTAATCTCATGGAAAAAAGTAAATTTAACCTGAAACTTAACCTGAGTGACATCATCTTTTTTTAGTTGTGCTGCTTGCTACTTAGATGGCATTGGACATATTACCTTTCTGAGCCTCAGTTTTCAAACTTGAATGAAAATCCACCATACTAATAGGACTCTAGTGTAGATTAAATGGGAGGGTAATTATGAAAGCAAATCCTCTAACAGGTAAGAGTTATGTTGTTTAAATGTAAGTTGATGTTAACATCTAGGGGCAATGGTAAGTAAGGAGAAAAATAACATGAGTATTTTAAATAAAAGAAAAAATGCAGCATATTCTTCTAATCTATTTAATAGATTAATAATTTACTGAACCACAGACTATCAGACCTAGTCTGCAGCAACCCTCCAAGGGTACACCAAACCCCTGCAGGCACAATTTAAGAAATAAACACTCCCCCTCCCATCCAAAGCCAGCCATTCCTCTTTTGGAAAGCTCCAACCAGGCACGAAGTCTTCTTATGGAGTCCAAGTACCACTCAGTAACTTCTAAACACTGGTCCTCATTTTACCTAGTGGAGACTTCTTATATTAAGTATCAGGTATGAAGGTGAAACCATTAATCAACCCGTGGAACCTCAAGATGAATGTAAGCAATCTGACTGGCCAGATGGTTTCTGTCTTCCCTGGGGACTCCATGTACACACATTGCTCCCACAGTGTAGCTTCCACTAGGGGAGTGTTTCCCATGGGGAGGGCAATTCTGCCTCCCCAGGATATCTTTAGAAATGTTTAGAGGTGGGCGCCTGGGTGGCTCAGTGGTTTAAAGCCTCTGCCTTCGGCTCAGGTCATGATCTCAGGGTCCTGGGATCAAGGCCCGCATCGGGCTCCCTGTTCAGTGGGGAGCCTGCGTCCTCCTCCTCTCTCTCTGCCTGCCTCTCTGCCTACTTGTGATCTCTCTCTGTCAAATAAATAAATAAAATCTTAAAAAAAAATGTTTAGAGGTATTTTTAGTTGCCGTAAAGAGGGTTTGCTGGCACCCAGGGAGCCGAGGCCAGGGGATTCTACTAAGCATCCTACAGTGCACAAGTTAGCCTCCCACAACAAAGAATTATCTGGTCCAGATGTCCATAGGGGCAAGGCTGAGAAACCCTGTGCTAGCTGAAGGAGGCTTCTCTGTCCAAAGGTCCACTGGCCTTGAAATGCAGTACCAGCTCTTCTCTAATCATACTTGTGGGCCAGGTGCGTACTTCCTCCTCCCTCCCTCACTGCTTTGTGTCTCCCTAAAGCTGGATACATGATCAAAGAGGATGACCTTTTCTGTATGAGGAAGGTCAATTTTTTGTGTGGGTAGGAAAACCTCTTAAAACAGCGTCTTATAATGTCAGTTTTAAAAGTTCCCTTTCCTTTCTTCCTAAGAGATAAATCAGTCCCAACCAAGGGGAACAAGGAAAGGAGGAGACAGGCTGTATTTACTGAAAGCCGCAGAGGATGCTTGGTAAGTTCGGTTCTCGGTCCCGGTGTCCACTGGGAGGTGGAAGGTGCCTTCAGTACCACAGGAAGACGAGTTCTGTGGCCAGGCCTGTTTCATCAGCAGAGTTGCTTAAGGGAAGACACAAGAATGGCATTAGGCAGAAATAAGAAGTGGGCACCACCAATCACAGACACAAAGCAAGGGTCTTGCGCTGGATGGAAACATATAACCCAAGGGGCCCTGTTCAGACACACAGGATGGTTCAGCCTTTCTGAGATGGGTGAGTGGGTTGGGAGGAGTGCTGACATGAGCTTCCAAATGATTTGAAACCAAGGGAATCTGAGCTTACACTAAGAGAGCCAGGATTTTCTACCCACTACCAAAAACCATGAAGATGTCTATGAATAATAACTCCTACTGCCTGACATCTGGCCTAAGGGTCTGGGATAGTCCTTAGCTGCTTTCTTATTAATATGTAGCAACTTGGGAGCCTCTGACTGTGTACTGGGCCAGATCAACTGAGTACTCATTTTTTATGCCTGAAATCTCACCTGGGGGGTGGGCAGTATTTAATATGTTGTTCCCAAAGAGAGACCTCAAAAGAATGACCACGTGACATCAACGGTGCTGGACTGTCATCTCTTCTGAAGGGACTGAGCTTTGGCAGTTCGGAAAGCACAGGTTGTCCAGTGGGGCACCTCCCACCCCTTCTCCTATATACCCAGCTGGGGCCAGACAGATAAACCTCTTACACACATTTTTATACCTCCTGGTGAGGTGCTATTGGTGCCCCACTTGAGATGTCCCCTCATGAATTAGAGAGCATCTGCTGGGCCACTAAGAAATTATACGTCAAACTTGGGGCAGCTGTAAAACAGAGATGAGGCCCAGTTTGAAAGAAATCTGCAGAGACTTCCCAGGCTGACCTGAAGCTCAACTCGAGAAATTTGAAGGATGATGCTTTGTATGATCTAGAAGTGGGGAATGACTCAAAAAACTTACCTTCATGGTATCCTGTGGGAAAGGAGAGAGGAAAGACGGTTTCAAAGGGGGGGAAAATGCCTAACTTTTCAGAGATTTCTCTTGATATACTTTCTCCTAGAGGAGAAACCAGTTTTCACCCAAATTTCTACTTAGAGTAGGAAGAATAATTTAACAGTATCTTTTGCACTCAAATAAGATCTTAGACATGAGGGGTTTTAAAGAACATTAGCAGGATGGGGGGTTACACTGGCAACAGTTGTATACACTTGAAACATTTCAACAAGGGGCTAAGGTAAAACAGGGTGGTATGAGAAGTATGCCTACACACTCTAATTCTACTGAGGCAAGGACAGTCCACCTTCTGAGAGATCCCATAACCTCTCTGCCCAACCAGGTAACAGGTAATGCCTCTGATTCCTTCAGTCATGGAAGTACTGGGGCCAGAGGAGGAGGTCAAAGACTCTTGCTTTGCCGAACTAAGGCTAGAGGTGTAGCTGTTCTGGGCTGACACTGCACTTGCATTAATGGCCCGCAATATATACAGCAGATGCTGAGAAATGAGAAGGAAATCATGGGCAGGAAGTGACACTAAAAGGAGAATTTTGGCAGAAGAAATGGAGATCCAGCAGAATCCCATGCAGAGCCCAAAGCCTTTGCTGGACATCAAGACATGGCTCTGCAGACAACATTGGAGGAGGGCAGTCAGTTTTAAACAATTATCTTAGGTTTCCTTTCCCCAGTGTAGGGTCTGGGGGGGTCAGGATTAATAAAGGATCCAATTAGTGTTGACTCTTATCAAAATGTCTCCAAATTTAGAACTTGCCACTCCATGTGGCTAGAAAGGCCTGGTCACTCAAAACAACTCCCTAAAAAGTAAAACATATAGTTCTGAGAAGTCGCATGTCCTCAAAACCCCATAGGGACTCCATAAGGAAGCAAGAGGCCTGAATTTAGCCACAGAGAATTTGGGTGTCCTGTTCCAGTCCACTTTTTCCCCCCCAAGTGGTACATACTTTACCATAATTTTCATCATAAGCCAAAAGTCTGACATTAGTCTGAAGGACTGCACGACAAAGTAAATCAAAATTAACCAAAGAGTAACTGAAGCCTACACTGCACTCAGCACTGAGGGGAGCGCCACGGTGGACAGGAACACACGTGGGTCATGGTTACCGCACACAAGGTATTAATGGGCCAGCTGGGGATGCAACACAGCCACACGCCAACCAGAGAGTGAACAAGACAGCATTACACACAATAAAATAACATTCCAGATTAACCAGGAAAGAAGCAAGTGCGACTGTGCCTTTGATTATGTTTTATCTAAATGACTGAGTGAACTAAACAATGTATGTTCTTGGAGAAGTGTGTATTTTCTTCTGGATTCATTGAAAAAGAAAACAAATACTAGTATTTTCTCTATTTCTTTCTATATTTTAATACTTAATAATTTAAATAACTGGACAAATATGAAGACCAGGAAAACCAACAAATATTAGCTGTCAACGTGACTTCCTCATTGGTTGGTTGTACCATGTGATCTTCGTCTTCCATGTACAATTCTAAAGTAACCCATTCTGTTGGTGGTAGCAATTCAGAGCTCAGTTGTAGGATGAAGACAATCCAACAAAACCTCAGAGGCACAGTAAGAGAGGAGGCTGCTCTGGCAGGCATGCCTGCTCTTGGGTACCATGGAAGGTACCAACTCCTAGAAATGTTCTATATTTTGAACCAGGTGGTAGTTAAATACAAGTGTATACATATGTCAAAATTACTGAGCTGTACAATTGAGACTAGTGCGATTTATGTGCTACTGTATATGTGTTATTCCTCAATTTAGAAAGGAGACAGAGAGAGACAGAGAGAACCCTTGGCAGTGAAGGGCCATGGCCCAGTCACAGCATGCTGCCCACATCCAGGTGCTGGGTTGTTCACTTCCTGGGATACGGGGCCCTCACGCCCTCTGACACTTGAACAATCTGTTAAGCACACTTACAAGGAGGAGAGGCAGCAAGGGACCATCATCCTGAATAATGCAGTAAGTCAGGAAATCTGAGTTGTAGCCTGGGCTGTGCCACTTATTAGCTGGGGGACCTTGGGCAAGTCACCTAACCTCCCTAAGCTTCAGTTCTGTTGTCTCATAACACAGCAGTAATATTCTCTCCCTGACTGCTTCATACTGTTGATGTGAGGATCAAAAGTGAAGTGTCATCCAGTCTTACAGTTTCTAATTTTGGCATCTGCTCGTCTTCCATTCCCATAGTTCTGGACAGTTCTAATTTAAGTTCTCATCATCTCTTAACTGAACTACTGCAACTTCTTTCTCATCATTCCGTTTTTAAACCTGCCAACTCCAATCTCCAAATTGTAATCAAGAGGTATTTCTAAGACCTAAACCTGATCACAAAATCTTAAAAGCATTCCATGGTTCTCCACTGCCTACAGGCTAAGGTTGAACTTCTAATACGGCATTCAAGGCCCCCCATGATCTAGCCTTGTGATCCCTCTAGACTCTCACTATTCTCCCTTTCCAACCCTACAGTACAGCCACACAAACTTTATCATTCCCAGATTATGCCAAGGAGTGTCACATCACATCTCTATATTTTTGCTCACATTGTTCACTCTTCCTGGTATGTCTTTCCCTAAATGCCACCTGTTAAAAATTTATTGATCCACCAATCATGAGCTTGCCTCTACTATGAAGTCTTTTCTTTTCCCCACCCTTTGACCACAGTCTCTGAACATATCCCATATGGTTCGCTATCCTAGTTTCTGTGATTCTTAGGAGCCCCTGTACTTGCTGGCTTGTGTGTTTCCCCCACTAAACTGTGAGTTCCTTTAGAATAAGGAGCTTGTCTTACGGTCTTTATCTTTAAAGGGCCAGTGTAGGGTCTGGCACAAAACATTGTGTGAAAAGAAGAGCTTCACACATACTTTTTCATATTTCTATTTCAGATGCTTTAACTAGAGGGGTAAGAAAGCATGAGAGCTTCTCCCACTTTTTATGGAGTCTTCTGTCCAAGTTCATATATACCGAGGCAAATGAAAAATAGACTCCCCATTTATGATAAGAGAAGCAGGTCTGTGGCTAGCAAAAATTAAAATAATACAATTATAAGAGGATAGGCTGTTAACATTTAAAGGGACCTAAGAGATCATCTGGAATAAAACACTACCTATGGCCTGGAAACATGAGTAAATTGCCCAAGATCACACAGCCCACAGCAGCAGCAAGGAGAAATTTTCACAGCTCATCTCCTGAAAGATGCGCCACATGCAAATTCAATATTCAACATCCAAATAATTCAAGGTTAAAAGTTGAGAAAGTGTGCAGGGATTTTAATGAAAACATTGTCCTGAGTAGCCCAGGTGAGGGTAGTGAAAGTGGCAAATCCCTCCCATGGTCCCTTACTGTCTGACAAAAAGGACCTAGTCCAGTTACACTGCTGGGACCCTCACAGGTGCCCAGAAGTTCCCGTGGTGCCTTGGGCCTGGAGTCCACACTGCCCAGAGGACCTCACTTATTTAAGCACACTTGGCCCTCACCTCTCACCATCCAGGAAAATGCCCTGAAAATGAGCCAGAGCTCAAGATCTGGGCTAAGGGAACAGATTGTATCTAAGGTCAACCAGGTCTTCAAACATGTCAGACTGCCAATGGAGATGGAAAATTAGATCCTGGGGCAGACTGTTTTTTGGGGTTCTTATAGGCAGGATCCAGATACTCCTCCACAGGGGCTGCCACGAAGCCAACCGAGGAGCTGTACAGGCTGAAGAATTTTGTTCACTGGATCATTTGAATTCAAAAGCCAGGTTAGGGTAAAAGTTTCTGACCTAGGTCAGATGGGACCCCGGAGGTGAGGAAGGGGAAAGACGACTTTTAGTGCCATGATCCTTCATTGCTGCCCTAGGGGATGGTTCATGTGTGTCTCCAACCCATGATTTTGCACCATCAGACATGTTCCTGCATGCTTTAGGAACTGCTGCTGAGCCACCTGGGGGAGCCCAAGCCTAAGGGATGGGATTTGGGGAGGGAAGGAGAAGGGATCTACCATTGTTACAAGATAACACATTCATAGGCCATAATACAGATGAGGAAAAATAGCTCTCCTACCATAAGCTGAATGCAGGAACTGAAACTCTGTTGGATAGAAATGTTAGTTGAAATTACCACTAAGAATTTGTGCAAAGTAGTACACATTGCAGTTATAAAAACAGACTGTCTCAAGATAGCAGTTTCCCCCAGGTGACCTAAGAAACAGTGAATGCAGAGGGTGTGAAGTGCCTCTACCCCGGAAGGAAAGACAGACTTGCCATCCAGGAAAGCCCATTCATTGAGGAGAAGCACCTCCATGACGCCATGGCATCTTCCAGGTAGCTGACCCAAGTTAGTGCTCTTTGCATAACAGAGGGACTTAACACATGACAGAGGCTTTATGTACCAGAAAAAGTAAGGTTCAGGGACAAAATCATCACCTTTGGCCTCTGAAGAACTCTCTGTAAAGCCCCAGAGGGCTAGGACCAATGCAGAGATACTTCACTCGAAACCTCTGGGAGACTGTGGTGCTTTTAGAAGGAGCACAGGTTGTGGGGTCAGACAGATTGGGTTTGAATTCCAGCTCCACTGCTTTTTAGCTCTGCAACTCTGGACAAGTTATTTAACCTCTGAGCAAAACTAGAAGCAGGAAGATCCAACTCACACAAGACTAAAGTACATTTGTGACATGCCTTGCACAGTGTCTGGAATATGGCAGGTATTCAGAAGACACGTATTCCTTTCCCTTGTCTTTCCTCAGGTTTGTCATATGCAAAATAGGAACAATATATTTGTACTTCATAAAGTTGCAGTGAAATTGAGACAGTAGATGAAAGTGATTTATAAACAGACCTCTTGTGATGAGGTATTTCATTTCTAGCTATATGATATTCTGTTTATCCTTTCATTTTCAAGTCAGATTACCAATAATGTGACACATCCTTTGGTTTCCAGATTCTGAAAACAAGTCTCAGTTGGCTCCTGCCTCCTGCAGGGCCAAATAGTTCTTAAATAAGATCCCTGAAGTCACTAAGAGCTTGGAAAAAAGCTCCAAGTACCCACACTGTTTTCGGAACCAATGAAAGAGTGAAATGTTTCCCTGCATCCTGAACAGATGACATCTTAGAGTACTCAGAGCTGCTAAAAATAGCTCTCTCTGAAGCAACTTCTTGGTCTCCTTGAAGAAGCTGAGAGAAATTTAAACCTGAGAGCCTGGCTCCTTTGCAGGCTTCTACCCTGCAGGCATCTCATGCCATCACAAATGGCTGGTTCTGGCAGGAAGCTGAGAGTAACCTACACTGCCCTCTCTGTCCTTCAGCCAGCTCTTCCTCAGCAGGAGCTCCCCTACAGCAGTCAGGAGACCTGGTGAATACCGAGGCTGACCTCCCGAAATATGAAACAGACCAGTTGTGCGTGCATGTGTGTGTGCATGCGTCTAACTCCAAAGGAAAGGGATCTGCTCAAGGTCATACCAAAATCAGTAGGAGAGTTAGGGCTATAACCCCAGTCCCAACTCTTAGTTTGGGGCTTTCCAACACAATGTGTTAACACCACCCTCTATAGTGTATGGGTTTCTAAGGAAATGGTCAGGAACCACAAAATTGGGGAAGATTAAGTTAGATGAGGGCTGATATTTTATGTCTTGAAATTAAAGCTTTATTAGTACTTTACACATGCTAGGAGCTTTCCAATCTCATCTCCTTATTCCACAGTCCCAGGCTCCTCCTGTCTGCTCTCCCTAGTCTGGCTACTCTAGTTTAACTCCTTAATTTCTCTCTGCCCAACTGTGGAACACATAGTAGGATGCCTGGGTTTGGATCTTTGGGCTAGTTCCCAACTTCTCTAAATTTTCGTTTTCCTACTTGGAAAATGGGAATAACAACAGTAATGACTTCAAAGGTTTGTTGTGATGGAAAACGAGTTAACATCCAGAAAAAACTTAAAATAGTCCCTGGTACATAGGAACCAATCAACAAATATCACCTATTTATTTTTATTCTCTGCCCTTCCATTTTTTTGCCAAACTAATCCTCAAACAATTCCAGAAACCATCACCATAAGTTCTCAACATTATGAAACAATGCCCCAGTGCTGGAAATCAGAGCCTTGATGACTTCACGGCCTCCACCCTCAGTGGGGCCTCCTGTTACACACACAGCTGTGTTACCTTCTCCTTCCAGTAAGGCTTTCACACGTTGGCCTCTCTCCTTAAGAACCCTCCCTCTATCCTTGTTCACCTCTCTCTCAGCAAATCAAAATCACTAGAGAAGATCTCTCCACTTTCCACTGGGCAGTTTATTTTTAACACATCCATCTATGACCTTTTCTTTAGTCTGAGAGGAAGAGCTGCCCTCCTGTGTGAGGCACCCACTCCACCTGCTCCCCCAAACAAAGAAGAGAATGGAACTCTAGATCTTCCATCTCACCAAAGCCTCCTTGAAGGCCTGGCTCCTTCTGGCACTCTTCCTCCTGCATCTCTGACTTGACCTCCTCCCTTGCTCCTTCCCATCAACATTTACTTAACCATGCTCATATCTAAAAAATGCTTCCTTTAGGGACACCTGGGTGGCTCAGTTGGTTAAGCAGCTGCCTTCAGCTCAGGTCATGATCCCAGGGTCCTGGGATCGAGTCCCACATTGGGCTCCTTGCTCAGCAAGGAGCCTGCTTCTCCCTCTGCCTGCCACTCTGCCTGCTTGTGTTCTCTCTCTCTCTCTCTCTCTCTCTCTCTGACAAATAAATAAATAAAACTTTAAAAATGCCTCCTTTACTCTCACCTTCCCTTGTTCTCCTTGCCCTCACAGTCAAGCCTCTTTTAAGAGCAGGCTCTATCCGCTAACTGCGTCTTCACTCCCAGCCTCACCATCTCAGGGACTCTGCTTCCACATGTCACCGGTGGCCTCCTGGCTACACAGACAACACATCTTCTTTGTTCCTGACCTTAGGTGACCTTCTACAACTACTCACCTCATTTTGTTTTCAACCAGGTAGTTTACCAAGCCAATTCACAGATCTCACAGTATTTAGATTTAAATCATTTCTACACTGTGAGAGATAGAAAAACACCATAGTTTTTAAGACAGAACTTATCAAACTTGATTAAATCTTTTATCAGAGTTAATTTCTGCAGCTTTTGTTTCTGCCTCATATTTTACATTTTTTAGAAATATGTATCTCATTGATTAAAAGTGAATATAGAATAAACTATTAATGCTGAGACAGATTTTTTTTTTTAGCCTGTGGGTCATTGCTACCCTCACAAGCTCTGAGGGCAATGACTTTAGGTTCCTCAAGTTTGAATTACATTCAGTGTCTTCCAGAGTGCCTTGGGCATTGAAGGGCCAAAATAAATGTCTATGGAATGACACAGCTATGTAAAGCACTTTAGGGGTTAACATCACTTATTTGCATAAAAGAGTTCTTGTCTCCCAAAAAAGAGGGGATTCATAGTATGTGTGTACACGTGTGTACGATTAAAATGACCCCTACTTCAGAATGAAGTAACTGAGGGGGCTCCTGGGTGGCTCAGGTCTGCCTCAGGCTCAGGTCATGATCCCAGGGTCCTGTGATCAAGCCCTGCATTGGGCTCCCTACTCAGTGAGAAGCCTGCTTCTCCCTCTCGCACTCCCCCTGCTTGTGTTCCTTCACTCTGTGTCTTTCGCTGTCAAATAAATAAATAAAATCTTAAAAAAAAAAAAAAGACTACTCTGGTGTTTAAAAAGAATGAAATAACTGAGGTTCAGAGAGGTCAGTTGATTTAAGGTTGCTAATTTAGGAAGTGACAGTCAGAACTCAAACCCAGGTCTTCTGACACCGCCCATGTTCTTCTCTCATTTAAATATTCTAGAAGAAAGGGAATGATGGTAGGATGAGTGCTACATGGGCACAGAAAAGCATGAGACCAAGAACCAGAAGATCTGCCAAAGGTTCCAGTCCATATGCTACTGCTGATTTACTGGGTAACTTGGACAAAACACTGCTTGTCTCTGGATCTCCCATGTCAAGAGAAGGGGTTGAATTGGAGGATCTCTAAGGTCTTTTCAAGCTTTTTAACTCTAGAATAATCATTACTAAGCAAGAAAGTGGGTGTTATCATGTCATTCAAGGCCTTTCCACATCTTGCACTTAGACATCTGTAGTTCAGAATCATCTATTATCTCCACCCCCACAGTGTGCTTCAACCATTCTCACTACTTCTAGGTTCCCCAGTATCATGTCCTCACACTGCCATCCCTTTGCCCAGGTTCTACTCTGTCCAGAATGCCCAACCTTTCCTTTGTGTGCTTAAAAGAATGCCTCCTGCTCCTCCCTCAGGTCTCTATTGTTAGCCCTCCTGTGAAGCCTCCTGTACACTTTTAACCTCAGGCAAACTGTTGTTCTCTCCTCTGCTTCCTCTCTTCTTACATGTATTCTCTTCATAATACTCATCACACAGCTATAAAATTGTTTAAATGCCAACTACCAAATGAACTGTAAGTTATTTTAGACAAAGATGGTTCTTTTTCTCTATTCTAGTGTGGAGGACATTCAACAAATAAATACTTGTTGAGTAAAGGAAGAGAAACTTATATAAAACCATCTACACCTCTGAGGTAAGTAACACATTTCTCTGAGAGAGGAGGTATCTTGTCCAAGGCCTCACAGCTAGTGAGTTGAGTAATCAGGATTCAAACCCATGATTTTCTAAAGGCAGTATCCATACTTTCTCCAGCCCCTTGAATGTTGAAGCACCCACTAAGTATGAGGGTTAGTATCAGGTAAGACCTCTGCACCGCTCCTAGCCCAAACTAAAACAAACTTTTAAGCATTTTCAAATCTATTTCAACCTCTATCCAAGGAGTGCTGGGCCTTTGATATTTTTGAAAAACAGCTTCCTTGCCTCAGCTTGAAAACCAGCTCTTTATCCTCTGGTGGCAAGTCTCTCACTCTCTTCCAAATCCACATCCAAGAAGTCTGGTGAGTGTGTGTTTGCATCTATGTGTGTCTCAATGGTAGCCTTAGGGGAAACTGAGCAAAGAATAGATTTGGACATTGTTTGGGAGAACAGAAAAGGTTCTGTGAGGAGGATGCATGTCTCAGACATGCTAGCAGAGAAGAAATGGGCCAACCTTAAGTCCTAAGGAGAATGGAGGAGATTCTATTCCCACCCCAATCCTGAGTCTGAACTGCTCCAGTTCCCAGAGGGGACTCCCAGAGAATCAGGCTTGGACAGGATGAGTCCAGAGTGATTAAGGATAAGGAAAGGCCAGCAGGTGGTTTTGTTTTTCCAAACAGAGCCCATCTCCCACCCCAGGTATCACTGCTGGTCTCTACTTTCTCCTTACCTGGAGCATAACTGGGGCTATTGGTGGGGTACAGGCTGGGATTGTAGGCAGGGGCTGCTGCCGGGTAGGCTGTAGGGTAACCTGTGAAGAGACAAAAAAGCCCCAATTAGTTGGGCAAGAAGAAAAGGAAACAGAATCCAAGTCCCAGATTTGGTTTTCAACCTCTTTGTGGGCCTTTTCAGATAGTATATGTGACCAGGTTTTAGCCCCTATGAGAAAAGTCACCAATACCACGGTCCCAACATAGGCAGATTTTTCTTTCAATTTTTCTCATTTTTAAAAGCTGTATAAGCAGTCTAGGTCTATATACTCACTGTAAAAAAAAAAAAATAGAAACACCATAGAAGTGTGTGTGGTAAAAAGTCTAAGTTTACTCTCACATTCCCGCTGCAACACAACTACTCCCCAGGGGTAGTAAGAGTTATCCTTCCAGATAGTTTTCTACACATTTTTCCTTAAAGATTTTATTTATTTATTTGAGAGGCAGAGTAAGCAAGAGAGAGAGCACATGAGCAGGGGCAGAGGGAGAAGCAGGCTGAGCAGGGAGCCCGACATGGGGCTCAATCCCAGGAACCCAGGATCATGACCTGAGCCAAAGGCAGACTCTTAACTGACTGAGCCACCCAGACTCCCTCAACACATTTTTATAAACATTCAGTCAGTGGTGTTCTGGTAAATACTTAACCAGATCTGGCTTGAGAAGACTGAAATGGAGCTCTATGTGTAGCATTCACCAAGTTCCATGGCATAAATACTCCCACCATGGGCAATTTCAAGCTACCAATGTCAAAAAGAACAGCTGGGAAAAGACACTCACAACTGGCTCTCTAGCACACAAGCCGACTAGCCTGCCACTATATATTACATACAGGGGATTTTTTTTTTGATTTTTTGTTTTTTAATGTTTAAAGGATTTTTTTAAAGTACAATCTACTCCCCAATATGGGGCTCAAACTCATGACCCCAAGATCAAGAGTCACATGCTCTACAAACTGAGCCAGTGGGGAGCCCCATTTTTTTGAAATTTTTATTGGGACAAAATAAACATATATTTATATATATATGTACATATATACATATATTTATAACATAAAATTTGTGATTTTAACCATATTAAGTATATAATTAACTCAGTGGCATTGTGTTCACAATGTTTTACAACTATCCCACTATCTCTTACTGGGACTTTTTAATCACTCCAAACAAATTCTGTACCTAGTAAGCAGTAACATCCCATTCCCTCTCCCCATAGCTCCTGTTAACCTCTAATCTACTTTCTGTTTCTATGAATTTGCCTATTCTAGATATTTAATATAAATGGAATCACACACTCCCCTTTTGTGTCTAGCTTCTTTCACATTTGTTTTAAGGAGGGGGGAGGCGGACAAGCAGAGGGAGAATCTTTTTCTTTCATTTACTTAGTTAACATACAGTGCAATATTGGTTTCTGGAGTAAAATTAAGTGATTATTCACTTACATGCAACACCCAGTGCTCACCACAAATGCTCTCCTTAATACCTTTCACCCATCTAGCCCATCCCCCGACCCACCTCCCTTCAACAGTCCTCAGTTTGTTTTCAATCTTTAAGAGTCTCTTATGGGGTCAATCAGAGAAAGATAATTATCATATGATCTCTCTGATATGAGGAACTTGAGAGTCAGGGTGGGGGGTCGTGGGTGGTAGGGAGGGAAAAATAATCAAACAAGATGGGATGGGGAAGGAGACAAACCATAAGAGACTCCTAATCTCAGAAAACAAACTGAGGGTTACTGGGGGGTGGGAGGGTAGGGATAGGGTCGATGGATTATGGACATTGGGGAGGGTTTGTGCTTTGGTAAATGCTGTGAAAGATGTAACCCGGATGATTCACAGACCTGTACCCCTGGGGCAAAGAATTAAAAAAAAAAAACTATTAAAAAAAAAAAAGAGTCTCTTATGGGGCACCTGGGTGGCTCAGTTGGTTAAGCATCTGCCTTCAGCTCAGGTAGTGATCCTAGAGTCCTGGGATCAAGTCATCGGGGGCATCGGGGCTTCCTGCTCAGTGGGGAGTCTGCTTCTCCCTCTGACCCTCTCCACTCTCGTGCTTTCTCTTTCTTGCTCTATCTCTCAAATAAATAAAATCTAAAAAAAAACCCCAAAAATGTCTCTTATGGTTTATTTCCCCCCCTTTTCCACTCCCCATCCCATATATTGATCTGTTTTCTTTCTTAAATTCTACATATGAGATCATATGGTATTTGTCTTTCTGACTTATTTCACTTAACACACTTACACTCTAGCTCCATCTATGTCATTGCAAATGGCAAGATTTCTTTTTTTCATAGCTGAGTAATATTCCACCATACATATATACCACATCATCTTTATCCATTCATCAGTTGATGGGCTCTCTCCATTGTTTGGCCATTGTTGATATGCTGCTATAAACATTGGGGTACACATACCACTTTGAATATGTATTTTTTAAAATTTATTTATTTATTTGACAGAGAGTAGTACGCACGAGCACGAGCAAGGGGAGCTGTGGAAGGAGAGGGAGAAACAGGCTCCCCACTGAGCAGGGAGCCTGACATGGCACTTGATCTCAGGACCCTGGGATCACTACCTGAGCTGAAGGCAGACACTTTACCAACTAAGCCAATCAGGTGCCCCTTGAATCTGTATTTTTGTATCGTTTGGGTAAATACCTAGTAGTGCAGTTGCTGGATTATAGGGTAGCTCTATTTTTAACTTTTTGAGGACCCTCCATACTGTTCTCCAGAGTGACTGCACCAGTTTGCATTCTCACCAATAGTGTAAGAGGGTTCCCCTTTTGAAAAACAGAATCTTAAGCAGGCTCCACGCCCAACAAAGAACCTAGCACAGGGCTCGATCTTATAACCACGAGTTCATGACCTGAGCTGACCTCAAGAGTCGGTCGCTTAACCAACTGAGCCACCGAGGCATCCTAGCTTCTTTCAGTTTCATATTCTTATTCTTCAAAAACATATGCTTCAAAACATTATTTTAAATAACTTTTATAATACTCCATTATGTATATAGATCAAATCATTTAACCATTATTGTTTTTAGATGTTTAGGTTGTTTGAAAATTTTCACTATAATAAATACGACTATGAGAACAACCTAAATAAATCTTTGACTACCTCTCTGATTATTTTAGGAACGAGTCTAGAAGTGAGATTTCTAGGTCAAGAGATAGTGCTATTTTTAAAGCTCATCCATTCAACAAATATTTGAGTATCAACTCTGTGCCAGACACTGTGAAACCTGTACTTGTGGAACTTATATTTTTAAAGGGTGGGAGAAGGCAGTGGATTAGTAGTAGATATGAATAAACACAGTCAAAAGCGCTATGGAAAAGAGAAAAAGGGCAGGATAGAGGGTGTAAGAAGTGCCAGAGTGTTGGGGGGAGGGCACTGCAATACTGAAGAGTAACAAATATAAGACACAGTGAGAAGTAAGATTTTCACAGAGACTTGAAGGAAACAGAGTTAACCAAGTAGATGGCTGAAGAGAAAGCATTTCATATGAAGGAAATTGCAGAAAGCCCCTAAGTGGAAAGCCTATGGGACGCGTCTGAGGAACAGCAAAGAGGCCAGTATGACTGAAGTGGAACAAATGAGGGGGACAGTAGTAGTAGAGGAAGTCAGAGAGATAAAGGGCTGGTCAGTTCACAGAGGGCTTTAGAGTCCTATGGAAAGGATTTCGCTTTCATTCTGAGTGAAATGTGAAGTGATCACAGGGATCTGAGCAGAAGAATAACATGATTCGACTTTTGTTTGAAAAGGGTCACTCTGATTACTGTGTTGAAAACAGACTATATGGGCCCTTGGATGGCTCAGTCAGTTAGACATCTGCCTGCAGCTCAGGTTGTAATCCTGGCTGGGGTCCTGGGATCGAGCTCAGCGGGGGGCTTGCTTCTCCCACTGCCCCTCCCCCAGCTCATGCTTGAGCTCGCTCGCTCTCAAATAAATAAATAAAATCTTAAAAAAAAGAAAGAAAAAGAAAACAGACTATAATGGGGGCAGGGTAAAGAAGCAGAGACCAGTTTTAGGAGTCTATTGCAAATTCCTAACATAGATGATGGGCCTCAGAATAGGGCAAAATCAGCAGAAGTAAAGAGAAGTGGCATGTTAGGAGTTTTCACCTACTTTGCCAAACTGCTTCCTAGATAAGACTATCAATTTGTACTTGCACTAGCAGTAGGTAAGTGCCTGTCTCACTGCTCCCTGCAGCTTTTTAATGTTCATTGGTATTTTGACTGACGATGGAAAGCTGATTTTAAAAGTCAAAGATTAAATCTCTAAATCCCTAAAAGCTTCTTTGGGATTTGTAAATATTGCACTTTAATAATGTATCTTTGTTAATATGCCTTTCCCTAAATCCTTTCCAACTCCAAAGAAAATTCATCTCACTTTACCCCTCAATCATTTTCTGATTTCAGAACCAAGGTGGACAATTCATTGTCTCTTAATTAGTAGTACGGAGGTCTGCCACTTATCAAGAAGAAAGTCAGAGGTTTGATCTGGAAAGCAAAGCAATCCAGTCTCATGGCTGAAATCTATATTCAACTTCATGTGAGAGAGTGTGCAGTCAAGGGTAATTATACCCCTGTTTTGTCATTTCTGATGCCTTTTACTTTGGGGGGAAATCACAAGATCTTCTTTCAATGTTCCAAGTAGATTTATTATTCAGTCACTTGAATTTGGCAGACATAAGATGGCTGAATAGAAGGAGCTTTATTTGATCCTCCAACGCTCGTCGTTTTATAAATGACATCCTCAGGCCAAGAGAAAGGAAAGGGACTCAGAATTACAGATTGCTGATGACAGAATGTACCTTAAAGGCCACTTGGTCCACCCTCACATTTGGGGCTAGAGCCTCCTCTGTGACATGCTCATGGGATCCATTCAACCCAGTCCTTACATCTCTATAGATAGTGAACTCCTGCCTTTCCTGAGATCCCTACTCCACTGTGAGACTACTCTGTCTGAAAATGACTTTTCATACTTCACTAGCTCTACCTGTAGGTTCTGCCCTTTAGAATAGAGCAAATTTGAAGACACATACATCCCTAATTACAGAACTTAGCACAAAATACATCACTGATATGTTTATATTTCCTATTCTGCCCCCACTCTCCAAGCTATAAGCTCCCTGAAGACACAGCTATGTCTTATTTGCTTATACACAATAGCTCTTGGTCAGGTCCTCCTTCCTACTCTCTGTCAACACACCGTGCCCTCCCCCTCCTCTCAGCCTGGACAGGAAGCATCTGAGCTTCTCAAACATAAGGAGGTAGTAAATAGTCTTTGCGGCAGTAGGGAATCTCCTCCCCATCCTCTCTGAAAAGGACATCAAAGGTAAGCTAGGCTTCCTCCCTACAACTTTCCTGGTTTGGTTTTGTTTCCTTGTCCCCAACTGATATTATTCATCTTGCTGTTTCTTTTGCTGATGATGTTGGCATCTCTAAAGTGTAGCATAGATAAGGCAGAAAATAGGTAAGTACTCTGGAGCTATGAGAGGTTTGTAAACAACAGAAACAAATCCAACAGGGTCCCTGGCTTTGAGAGAGTCACCAACTAATGAAGGAGAAGGATGAATAAGTGGATAATTAGAATGCTGCCTGAAAAGTGCCATGATAAAGGTAGAGTGGGCAGAGGAAGGGCCTTCATTAACCAGCATTTTTTTAATGCCTACTGTCTGTCAGGGATTATGCTGGGCACTAGGTATTCCTGGATGTGGATAAGAAGGGGGAAGAAGGACATTCCAGGCAAAAGCATGATAGTAGCGTTCTGGGGGCATCCATAAGTGGCCTGGTTTGCAACTGCCTTGGCTCTAAGGAGCAGGACTCATGAGCTAACCACACCTGAGGGGAAAAGGCTATCTTGCTGGTTTGATCTCATGATTTTGTCTTCTTATAACCATGTCTCCCTTTATGGTGGACGGCCCTAACTTACCTTCCTAGTTCTATCACTATGTCTGAGTTTCATACTGCTAGACGGGACTTCTCACCTAAATTCCTGACTCACATAGTATCTAACTGCCTAATCAACACGTCCACTTGGGTGTTTGCTAGACTATCAAGGCTATATGGTGAGTGGTTAAGAGTGTGGTCTCTGGAGCTAGATCTAGACTTATGTTTGAATCCCAGCAACACCACTAATCATGTGTATGATCTTGGGCCACTTACCTTCTCTGTGCTTGAGCTTTCCCATCCGTAAAATGGGCCTATTACTTACGTAATAAGCTGTTATAAGTATTAAATTAGTTAAGACCCCAAAGCACTGGGGCTCCTGGGTGGCTCAGTCGTTAAGCAACTGGCTTCAGCTCAGGTCAGATCCCAGGGTCCTGGGATCAAGCCCCTCATTGGGCTCCCAGCAGAGAGCCTGCTTCTCCCTCTCCCACTCCCCCTGCTTGTGTTCCCTCTCTCGCTGTGTCTGTCAAATAAATAAAATCTTTAAAAAAAAAAAAAAAAAAAAGACCCCAAAGCACTAAGAGCCAGGCAAATAGTTAAGACTTCAAAAAGTCAGCTATTATTATTTCAAATTTATGATATTAAAAAATAAATTTTTACTTTCTATCCTCCTGCTCCCTCCCAAACCTGTTCCTCTGCAGTTTTCTCTAAATCAGTAAATCAGGCCAAAAACCTTAGAGTCATTCTTGACACTATTCTTTCTCTCCTATCCACGTCAGCAAATCCTTCCAGTTCCACCTTCAGAACACACTCAGAATCTTACTCTCATTGCCTACACACTTTCTTTCCAGATTATTGCACTAGCTTCCTAATTGGTTTCCCTGCTTCCACCTTTGATTCTGTGCAGTCTATTTCCCACAGTTACCAGAGTGAGCCTGTTAAAACATTAAATCAGATCATGACACGTCTCTCTTTATGCCCCACAGTAGCTTCCCATGACAATCACAGGGAAATCCTTTCAATGACCCTCCTGGGCCTCAGCCACCTCTTCTAACCCCCTCTCCTACTATCAGCCCCCATGTTCATCTATTCCGGCCACACTGGCCTCCTTGCAGTTCTTCGTGTGTCAAGCACTTTCCCATTTCAGCCTTTACCTTTTCTATTCGGTCTTCCTGGAACTCTGTTCAAAGGTCACCTTATATTTTTTCTAAAATAGTACTCTCAACTTCCACTAATGGCTACGCTTCTATTCTGTTTTGTTTTTCTTCACAGAAACATAACCTGACATACTATATATTTACTTGCTTAGAGTAGACTGTCTTCCACCACAGAATGTAAGCTTAGGGCACAGCAGCACTTGCTAGTTTGTGGCTATTCCCTACTGGAAGTCTCCTCCTAGCACACTTCAAAGACACCGTCTTTGACCCTCAAAGACCCAAGGGAGCAGAATGCCTTCCAGGTCCTAGTCCTCCTAGGCTACCTGGGTCTGTGGAATCTCATCAGGGGTAAAGATACTGAGTTCAAATAATACACCATATACATTTCTTCCATTGTTCATACAAAAGATATTTTTATACCTGTGATTTCATTTAAGCCTCAAAACAACACTAATGTTGGGACGTCTGTCTGGCTCAGTCGGTGGAGCGTGCAATTCTAGATCTCGGGGTTGTGAGTTCAGACCCCAGGATGGGTGTTAAGATTACTTAAAAATATATTAAAAAAAAAACCCACTGATGTTAATTCCCCCATTTTATAGATAAGGAAACAGATTTGGAAAGGCGAAGTGTTTTTTTGACTAAGATTTTTCAGCAAGTCAGTGGTGGAACTACAAAGGGAATCCTGAAAGCAATGCCTTTTCCACACCTGCCAAATAACTATGAGTTGGTCCTTGGAATGAAGTCTGCCCCTTCAATACTTATATTCTTTGAAGGTCAAGACTGAAGAAGATAAATGGACACAAATGAGCTTTTCTCCTTTGTATCCCAAAAGCTATAGTAGTGATCAGGTTTCCTGGGATTCTGATGTATACATTTTAATTGCTTTATAGCTGTCAATACAATCTAATCCTTTCTTGTCACTAGGATTAGGACCGAAGAAATGTAATTATTAATACGGAAATTAGAAATATTTTTTAAGGCAAATCAGAGGACTATGTCTGAAATGATCCTTAGGAAGTAAGAAAGCAAGAGTATCAAAAGGCTAGTGGAATGCAAACTACCTGGCTTAAAAAGACAAAGAGGATTACTCCTTTGTGAGCAGGGAGACACTTATGCAAAGACATTTTAGGTCTGCAGCTCAAGATGAAAGAGAAAAAAAGTGTCGCCCCCCACCCCCAAGGCCAGGGTGACCAAAACCCAAACAAGTAAAAAATTTAACTCCCTCAAAATAAAAAAAAGAGGACCAAAGGAAGAATATAATTTTGAATCTGTAGTATGTTCTAAGCACTATGTCAGGTCTTCTTTATCTAATTTAATCTTCACACTAATTCCATGAAAAATCTTAGTAGTCCCATTTTAGAGAGAAGGATACTGAAACTTAGACTTATCTTAAATAGCTTATAAAGAAAGAGTACAGACAGAACCCAGGCCTGCTGAGTGAGACAAAGTCAATTCCTACAACTTCCCTACCTCTCCTCAAAATATGATTCCACTCAATATAAACCTCTGGATTTGGCTGCCAGACCCCCGACACCACCTCCCCATGTTTCAGTTTCATAATCTGGGAAAACAGAAAATTACTCTGGAGAGTCAATTTGGTCAAAGATGGTTCAGTTACACAAACAAACAAACAAAGCTATTATTCCTGCTCAGCAACTAATAGAGGTCATGCTCATGTTATTGAAAAGCATCACACAGGCACTGAATTAGAGTTAGAAGAGGTGATTAAGTCCAATTTGCCACCCAGTACAGTAATACCCTTTATAATGGCCCACACAGCTAGCCACACAGCCTCTGCTGGCACACCCTTCTAATGAGGGTATGCTCAGAACCTCTTCAGGCAGCTAAAGCTCCTGCTGGAGAGCTCTGGAAGTTAAGAAATTCTTTACTTTGTTTAAAAATCTGCTTCATAAGGCATCTAATCCTGGAAAGTTTCCCAGCTACTGGTCCCGGTTCTACCTTTATAGACCATGTCTGATCCTAGGCAATCTTCTAGATAGATGAAGATATCAGTTATTCTTCCTGCCTTTCTCTTGTCCAAATCCAAACAGACCTAATTCCTTCAAACCCTTCTTCATCCTGGTTGCCAACCTTTAAGCCAGACTTCAATTTGTAAATCCCCTTCCCTTAGAGCAATTCAATTTTCTCCTTGTCTTGTTCACTCTTCTACTGATGGGTTATCCCCCTGATTAAAAAAAAAAAAAAATTAATTGACATAACAAGATTCTGGTGATGGGTGGTCAGTGAAGGCCAAAAGTGAGTTAATCCAGATTTCTTTATCATTATGCATCAGCACAGTTAACATCTAGAAAATACTTACTCTATGCTAACCAGAGATATAAGGTTCTTTACATAGGAACTTAAAGTCTAATAGGGAAGTAATATAGGTTACTTATATTAATCTATAGATAACATATATGACATATAATCAGAGAATACTGCGGTGTTATCAGAATGTTGAACACTGAGAAGGGAGTGAAGAACAGGTCTGGGAAAGCTGGGAATGGCTTCTCAAAAGAAGAAACATTTTAAGTGGCCTTGAACAATGAGTGGAAGGAGTTTGTCAGAGGTGTGGAGGAGTGGAGACAAAGAAATATATATTCCTTTCAGGCGTGACAGCATGAAAGCATATGCCAGACTAGGGAAATGGCAAGTAGTTCAGTACAGTCAGAATTTAGAGTGTGTAGGGGAAAAGCAACAAGAAATGAAGATAAAAAGGTAGGCTGAGAACAGACTGTGAAGAGATCTGAATGCCAGGCTCAGGGATGGAATTTACCACTCAGTAATAGGAATCCATTGGAGGATTTTAAACTGGGAATTTTAGATTTGTGTTTTATCTACTCAAGCAGCAATTGTGCACATGGGTTCATAGTGGGTGAGATCAGAGGAGGGATCATATATGAAGTTACTGCAAGAGCCCAAAGGCAAAGCTAAAACAGTAACAATGGGATGAAGAGGAGAGGGGGAACAACAAAGATGTTTAGGAGACAGAGCCTACAAAACACCATCCTGATAGCAAAACCTCACTTTTACTGCTGTGAGCTGAAAGGCTATGAAGCAAGATGGGAAACATTCTAACTGCAGGTTTTGTAGGCTTTTTGTTGCTTTTTTTCTTTAACAGGCATAAGGAAAGAAAATAAATTAAATGGACTCTTGAATCTGTTGGCTCCAGAAAGCAGCCTGAATCTAAATTTCTTCCTAGCTGGGAGGCCTAGCTGCTGAGCGTGCTCTCCTGGTGAGACTGCAGGTTAGTAGAGATCTGGTGAAGGGAAGAATCTTGCTCAAATTCAATAAAATACAATGGAATACTTGTTTTTTTCCATCTGAAGAAAAAAAAATTAGATCCCCACCTCATACTTCTGCAATTCTAGAAAGACCAAAGACCTAATATTAAAAAAAAAAAAAAGACCTTAAAGCAATTAGGAAAAAAAAAAAGAGAGAGAGAATATAGTGAATATAGCTTGACCTTGGAATTAGAAAGTATCTCTTAGATGAGACCAAAAGGAAAAACCACAAAAGGTTGATAAATTTAACTCACTGAAATTTAAACAAAGTTAAAAAACAAGTACAGAGTGAGAAAAGATATTTGTAAAAAATGCATCCTGGAAAAAAAAAATCATATTAGGGGCATCTGGGTGGCTCAGTCAGTTAAATGTTTACCTTAGGCTCAGGTCATGATCCCAGAGTCCTGGGATCCAGCCTCAGGCTCCCTGCTCAGCGGGGAGCCTGCTTCTCCCTCTCCTCCCTGCTCCTGCTCACTATCTCTGTCACTATCTCTATCTCTCTTTCTCAAACAAATAAATAAAATCTTAAAAAAAAAAAAACAACTCATATTCATCAGTAAGAAAATAAAAATAAGCCAGTAGACTCTAAATATGGGATTCACAGAAGAAATCACTCAAATGATTAGAGAAAAGAAGAGGAAAAGGTGTTCAATCATATTAGTTATCAGCAAAATGCAAATATATGGACTAAAATATCATTTCACACCGATCAGACTGGCAGAAATTTTAAAGTGTGACAATATCAAGTGTTGGGAAGGATCTAAAACCTGGGAATCAATAAAAGTATTCTGAAGGGCAATTTTGTAATACCTAAAGATACACAATCTAGCAGCTGGGAAACTGGATTTTGAGTGGGCCTTGTAAGATGACGGGATTCTGACAGGCAAAGATAAGGACTGACATCCAAACAAAACAAAAGTAAAAAACAAAACAAAAACAAAAAACAACCAATATAAGTAAAGTCAGAGACAGGAACCTGTTTGAGGAATGACCAGTTTTCCAAACTGTCTACACCATTTTTTACATTCCCACCAGCAGTATGAGTATCCTCAATTTCTCCACATCCTTGTCAATACTTGTTATTACAAGACTTTTTGATTATGGCCATCCTAGGGTTAGAATGTGGTTTGACTGTGGTTTTGATGTGTATTTTCCTGATAATTATGTCAAACATTTTTTCATGTGCTTATTAGCCATTTGTATATCATCTTTGGAGAATTATCTATTCAGGTTCCTTGCATATTTCTTAATTGGATTTGTCTTGTTACTGAATCGTAAAAGTTGTTGATATGGTCTAGATACAAGTCCCTTATCAGATAGATGTTTTGCAAATATTCTACCCAATTCTGCGGGCTGCCTTTTTGCTTTCTCAATTGTGTCCTTTGAAACATGAAAGTTTTTACTTTTGATGAAGTCCAATTTATCTATTTTTTCCCTCGGCTGTTTGTGCTATTCGTGTTATAGCTATGAAACTATTGCCAAATCTGAGCTAATGAAGATTTATCTCCAAGTTTTCCTGTATAAGTTTTATAGTTTTAGCTCTTATATTTAGGTCTTTGATCCATTTTGAGTTAATATTTGCATGTCCTGTGAAGTATTTCATTCTTTCATATGTGGATATATAGTGTCCCAGTACCATTTGTTGAAAAGATTATTCTTTCCCTATTAAATTGTTCTTGGTACACTTGTTGAAAGTTGACCATAAATATGAGAGCTGACTTCTGGATACTGAATTCTATTCCATTGATCCATGTCTATCCTTATGCCAAAACCACATTGTCTTTATTATCATACTTTTCCAATAAGCTTTGAAATTGGGAAGTGTGGGTCCTCCAACT
Organism: Ailurus styani; assembly: GCA_002007465.1. Taxonomy (NCBI): domain Eukaryota; kingdom Metazoa; phylum Chordata; class Mammalia; order Carnivora; family Ailuridae; genus Ailurus; species Ailurus styani. The sequence goes on from LNAC01000086.1 coordinate 1,906,592, forward strand.
TTGTTCTTTTTCAAGATTGTTTTGGCTAATATGGGTCCTTTGAATTTCCATGTGAATTTTAGTAAGAACTTGTCAAAATCTGCAAATGACCCAGCCAGGATTTTGACAGGGATTGTACTGAAACTGTAGATCAATTTGGGAACTATTACATCTTAAAAAATACTAAGTCTTTCAATCCATGAACATGGGATGTTTTTTAAGTTATTTGGATCCTTAATTTCTTTCAACAATATTTTTTGTAGTTTCCAAAGTTTTGTACTTCCTTTGTTAAATTTATTCCTAAGTATTTTATTCGTTTTGATGTTACTATACATGGAATTATTCTAATTTCATTTCTGGATTGTTCGTTACAATTGTGTAGAAATAAAATTAATTTTTTGTTGTTGTTAAGAGCACAGAAGCACAAGTGGGGGGAGAGGGGCATTGAGAGGAGGAAAGATAATCTTTTTTTTTAACCTTTTAAGTTTTTTTTATTTTTTATCTGAGAGAGAGAGAGAGAGAGAGAGAGAGAGAGAGAGAGAGAACGACGGGCAGAGGGAGAGGGAAAGGGAGAAGCAGACTCCCTGCTGAGCAGGGAGTCGGATGCAGGGCTAGATCCCAGGACCCTGAGATCATGACTTGAGCTGCAGGCAGATATTTAACCGACTGAACCACCCAGGCACCCCAGACATTTTTTTTTATGTAAGAAAAACTTTCTTACATACTTTCTTTATTTAAACTACCATTAGTAAGTCTTCCAGCAGCTTCTTCAGGTATTTAAAAATAATACACATTAATCAAATGATAGAGTTAAGATTAAAAACTAGGTAGTCTTAACCACTAAGCAACATAAAAACATTTAGCACTGGATTTGGTAGGGAATGGATACTCAAATGATGAAATGATTATCATAATACCAGTCACTGACCCTTCTTCGTCAAGGTTCCAAGCTCCTCTGGAAACTCAAGGATTGCCAGTAACCTAAATCACAATGTAGCTACTCAGGAACAGGCCACTCCTTTTAGACACTGTGCCCAGCCCTTGTGCTTGCATTTTTAAAAAAGATTTATTTAATTATTTTGGGTGAGGGTGGGCAAGGGAGAGGGAGCGAGAGAGAGTCTCCACAACCCTAAGATCACAACCTGAACTGAAACCAAGAGTCGGACATTGAACTGACTGTGCCACCAAGGCACATTTCTGAATTCAATTCTCCCAGCTGAGGGTCTACTCTAAGGAGGGAAGAGGGAAGGAAGGTCTGGAGCCAGGTCTTGGATGCTCATACCTACCTATCTCAGGGCCCCACAAAGATTCCAGGCCTCCTACCATTTACATATAAAAGAAGAGAGTTCAAGGAACTCCGCATAAACTTACAATCATGACAGCACCTGTGGTGACAGTGAAAGCCGAAGTCTCTCCCTGGCAGCCAGAGACCTTTGGAGGTAACAAGAAGTGTGGTTTTGTAGCTTAAACAAGACCATGGATTATTGATTTTTCTGCCTTTTTTCCTGCTGAGAGCAGTAATAGCAAAAATCTGATTTAGACACTTAAATTCAAGTACCTTCCCCACCAGCAGAGCAATTTTCAAGTAATCACACTTTTGACCTCACCCAACATGAGTCCTTTTAAAGCCAATTTTGGGGGTCAATTATTTAGTTTTCCTAGCATGTGCAGGGAAAAAGATAGGATTGCTGACTATCTTGCTGGAAGCTGCAGCTTCTATTCCCATGTCCAAGGTTTAGGCTGCCTGCTCACAGACTCCCCAATCTGTCTGAGAAGGGGCCAGTCACCCCTCAGTCACAGCTAACACATCATAGCTGACACATGATGTCTGTTTCTAAAGCTGTTTGGAACTCAAAGGGCATTTCCCAGAAAAATTACGGCATTAATGATGGCAAGATTTCTAGACAAGCTCACAGAATGGGGAGAGAAGAGAATGCCTATTTATTGAACACTTACACTAGATGGCAGATATGAGCATCAGAATCATTTAGGGAGCTTGTGAAAACAGACTATATAGGGAACCACCTCCTATGTTTCTGATTCCATAGGTCTGGGGAAGGGCCTCATAATTCTCATCTCTGACAAATTCCTACACCTGGGGACTACACTTAGAAGCGACTGATTTAAGATATAAATCAATAAGTCACAGAGACTTTGGAAACCCACCACTAGGTCCAAACTCTCAAGCTTTCCAACACACCTGTGTTCATGACAGTAATGATGAGGGATGGACAGGTACAGGGATGGAGCAAACAGAATGTGCGTAAATGTATACTAGGGAAATGGAAAGACAAATAAAAACCAGATCATTCTTAGAAACCATTCATAGTAGCTTAGGAGCGGTCAATGGGTTACAGGTGAATTGAGATACTATTTCTTAAGCATATATGGTGTCTTGGAGAAGTGGGGGCACCTCCTGGAGCCTTGCCTGTTTATCCAGAATTTTCTATAAATATCATTTTCTGTGTGAAGGTACTGGTTTAGAGCTAACTGTGCATCACTGCTTAAGAGAAGAATCTTAGTACAAAAATGTTTATTCCAAACTCCAAAGTCAATTTGCCACATACTAATGGCCTTCTGAAAAGGCTTCATTATTAGGGGCCTGATAATTTAGTCATTTATTCATTCAACCAATCAACAGTCACTGAGTTTACTTTGTATTAGGCACTGTGTTAAGCACTGAGGACACAGTGATTGTAAGAAGAAAGAGTATTACAGACATATAAACAATTATAGGGCAGTAAATAATACAGATTACATGTAGCTCAGTGATTAAGAATATGGAATATCCAAAAGCTCCACTGCTTTCTGGTTTTGTGACAGGGGCAAGTCTTTCCATCTTTCTTGACTTACGTCTATATCTATTAAAACTTTGGGAAATAAAGGTTAACTAAAATGATGATATTGTTCGCAAACTGGGTGTAGAAACTCCTGTGGTACTCGACAATATACTAAAGGGTAAATGAACAGATATGATGTACTTCCTTGGTAGGGTAATTATAGCAGAGAGTAAATAATTTAAATTATTTGTTATACAGAAAACAATTACGACTATATAATGGTGACTTAAGAGGAAATTCATATGCATTTTGAAGATAAGGCACAGGCTTCAAATAAATTTTAACCTCGGAGTCCCTGCTCTGTGCTATCTGCCCTCCACCCCCAGCTGATCTAGGGATGGGTCTGTTCTCCCCTGAGTCAAGTACATTTGGGTAGGAAAGTTTCCAAAACACTGTACATTGCCAATAATGGATGCCCAACAAATAGCAACCGTTATGGTTAATAATAGATAGCTGTTATTAACCCATCTACAGGAGAAACAAACTTACTCTATAGTGTTTGGGGCATAAGAAGGTGTCCTCTCTACAGAGGCGTCCCTTTTTTTCCAAGCTCTAGACTTCTTCAGTTGCTCCCCAGAAACCCTGTAATTCCTTGGGAAGTGCAATTCCAGGAAGCAGGCCAATCCTGCCCCCAAATGCCAGGGAGTTCTCTTCAAAATACCGAAAAAGAATGTCTTAGCAGCAGCAAAATTGCTAATCTCATCAACCTCCAGGCCTCCCAGGCCTCAGTCTGCCCACGCAGTTAACCCCCAGGATAAGAACAATTAGTGCAATCATGGATCCAGCTCCACTCCTGACTTTACCTCATTTAAAAAGCTCTTACCAAACAATTATCTCCTTAAAGTCTCACAAACAAGTGGTAGATAAGGTAGGTGTTACTATTCCTACTTTATACAGGAGGAAACTGAGGTCCTCCAAAGTCAAGTGACTTGTTCAAGTTTTCAGTTCGAGGCAGAGCCAGGAGTCTAACTCAGGGCTTCTGACTTCTATCGGGGACTCTCCCCAATAAACAACAGAAGTCATTCCAATGAGAATCTATGTAGGACGGCCTAAAGCTCTTCACGTCCTTTATCAATATCCTACCAATTTTCAGCTGTATTCATAGCCACAAAATTATATTTCCATTGACTGAGAACCATAAATAACTAATAGAAAACTATATTAAATTGCAGGAGCTTAATGAGCAGGAAAAGGGCACTGGTAGTGGCTATGGCAATATCTGACCTTTCACAGAAGGATACTTGTGAAAAAGCTTTCATGGTTTCATATTGATTTTGGACAAGAATGTCAAGAGCTCCGGGGTAAGAAGCCCTGGGATGACAAAAGGTATAGCCACCATAGGAGAGGGTTCTCAGCTCACCTCATTTTCCCTGTTTCTGACCTCTTCATTAACACCAGGTACTCCAAGAAGGGGGCACAGAAAATTTTGTTCAAGAGGAGGCAAAAGAAATAGATTAAGGGAATGAGTTAGCCAGTTGTTTTATAATGAAACAGAGCTAACAAAAATTTATAAATCAATGTCCAGAATGTTAGAGCTAGAAGGGGAAGTGCTAAACAACAATCTTATCTAAGCCCCTTTTCTAAGCCCCTCAGCCTGGATGGGAAGCGAAGACAAGAGAGATGGGCAGGTCTTGTCCAGTGTCTTGACTCATTAGCAGCAGACCTGGAACTTATGCACCAAGTTTTCTCAGAAATTTCTTCAAGATTTCTCAGAAGACTTTCCTGACACCAACTTCTGCCAGAGTTGTGGCCTTACCCACTAAGTTTTTGTAGCAATCTGTACATCTATTTATTATGTTAGGCTCTTGGAACATAGTTGCACATCCCTTGCCATAGTATTTATCTCAGTATACTCTAACTGTCTGCTTATATGTCTGTGTCCTTCCCCTTCTTAATCTGTGCTGGTTAAGATGGGGAGTCCATGGAGAAGCAATACACACAAAGGGCACACACTCACTTTATGTGTGTGTCTTCACAAAACTGATAATCCTGTAATTTAAAGGACAGAGTGTGTAAGAAAACTGGAAGGTCAGAGTTCACCTTGAGCAGTTCATTTAGCTCCCTGCCTTGGCAGCAGAACCTTTTTTACAAGATAAAATCTTATCTGGAAGTCTAATATATAAAATAGGCATGAGCAGAACTCTACTGGAGGGCAAGGGGGCACCCACTTGGCTTACCTTTCCTTTTAACAGCTCTTAAAGCAACCTGTGGAGCAACCTCACTTTTTGAATGAGAAAATTGAGCCAAAAGAAAGAAACTATTTTATTCTAGGTCTTCCCCTCATTCAGCATGGCACAGAGGTCACAGTAGGTAGGGTCTTTAAAGTCTGGCAAAACTAATGAAATCCTCTATGATACTGAAAAAGCAATTTAACCTTCCTTGTGTCAGTTTTTTTCATCTAGGGTGGGCTTACAAGGCCCTTGTCCTCCAAATACAGGGTTTATATATGTCTTTGCTGATGACTGCTTTTGATAGTTGAGGGGCCAGCACAGAGGCTGGCAGCCATGGTCCAACCTCCACTGGCTGAAGTTTATTCCAGAAGATTTAAAGAAACGAATGGATAAACAAAATGTGGCAGGTACGCTGTATGGAATATTATTCAGCCACAAAAAGGAATGAAGTTTTGATAAACACCACAACATGGATGAGCCTTGAAAACTTTATGCTAAGTGAAATAAGCTAAATAAAAGGATAAATATTATATGATTCTACTTATGTGAAATATTTTAAATAGGCAAATTCATAGAGACTGAGATTAGAGGTCCTAGAGGGAGGGGGAATGGGGAATTACTATTTCATGGACGGAGAATTTCTGTTTGGGATGATGAAAAAGTTTTGGAAATACTGGGGATGGTTACACAATGCTGTAAAGGTATTTATGTCAATATATTATACATTTAAAAATGGTTAAAATGGTAAATTTTATGTATATTTTGCTGAAATAAAGTAAAAAAAAATTAAGTCTACTTATATTTCACACTTAAGATGACACTTATAAGCTTACATGACCTTGGGCAAGTTACTCAATATTGAACCTGGGGTTCCTGGGTGGCTCAGCTGGTTAAGCATCTCCCTTTGGCTTGGGTCATGATCCCAGGACCAAGCCCCGCATCAGGCTCCCTGCTCAGTGGAGAGTCTGTTTCTCCCTCTCCCTCTGCCTCTCCCCCATTCATGCTCTTTCTCAAATAAACAAAATGTTAAAAAAATACATATATATTAAAAAATATATATATATATTAAAAAAAATATATATATATATATATTTACAAAATTGAACCTATTCCCTCACATGCAAAATGATAACAGTTCTCCCTTGGATGGTCACTAAGAGAACTGGAGACAATGTCTGTAAAGTGTCTGGCATTCCAGGCTGATAGTCATTACTGGTAGCTATTACTATAATTCACTATCAAAAGCAACATTATAATTAATAGAAACATAATGAAAAGGATTAATAACTTAATCCAATGAATATTTAATAAGTAACTAACTACCTGCTCTGTTCTAGACACAGGAAGTACATGACTGCTGCCCTCAAGGAGCTCACAGTCTAGGAAGTCATGAAATAAATGAACAACTCCTACAGAGAATAGGAAGCCAAGAAGGAGCAGGGGAATAATAATGCAATACCACCACCAACACTGCTTTCTTTGGGAGAAAAGGTTGATCTTTTCTACAGAAGTGGGAAATCATTTTGTGATCCAGGAAAGTAAATCAGTCATAAACAAACAGCAAATTAGTTCAATGTGCATGATTCTTGCCCGAATAAGATGTAATCCATCTGCTTTTTCTGTTGACCTCACACATAATACATCAAAGGCAGACACACTCACTGCTTATGAGTTCTCTCCAAAACCCAAAGAGGCCATGCCTGACAACCTGGTGGAGTAGGAAGAGCACTGGATTTGGATTTGAAGTAAACCTAAGCTCTAGTCGTGGCCTTACAATTTGCTAACAGTATGAACTTGTACATATTTATTAACCCTTCTGTCTGTAAAATGGATGTTTTAATAAAAATTTCTACCACACAGTACTGTTGTAAGGACTCAATGAAATTACAAATGGTAAAGAATTTCCTAAGTTGTGGGGCGCCTGGGTGGCTCAGGCAGTTGAGTGTCTGCCTTTGACTCAGGTCATGACCCCAGGGTGCTGGGATTGAGTCCCACATTGGACTCCCTGCTCAGTAGGGAGCCTGCTTCTCCCTCTCCCTCTGCCTGCTGTTCCACCCTGCTTGTACTCTCTCTGTGTCAAATAAATAAATAAAATCTTAAAAAAATTTTTTTCGAAGTTGTAAAATACTGTACACCTCTTTCTCATTATTATCTGAGGTTTCGTGGGCCCCTTTTCTCAAGCTTCAGAAAAAATCTGCTGTTGGAGAGTCAATTTTTGTTTTTTTGTTTGTTTGTTTTTTAAGATTTTATTTTATTTATTTATTTGACACAGAGAGAGAGAGACCAGATCACAAGTAGGCAGAGAGGCAGGCAGAGAGAGAGGAGGAAGCAGGCTCCCCACCGAGCAGGGAGCCCGATGCGGGCCTC
>LNAC01000086.1:1914013-1939647 GCA_002007465.1 Ailurus styani
TTTAAAGATTTATTTATTTGAGAGAGAGAGAGATAGATGGAGCATGTGTGAGCAGGGGGAGGGGCAGACAGAGAGGGAGGGAGAGAACCTTGAGGGAGACACCCCTGAACATGGAGGCCAATGTAGGGCTTAATTCCAGGACCCTGACATCATGAACTGAGCCGAAACCAAAAGTCAGTAGCTTAACCAACTGAGCCACCCAGGCAACCCACTTGTTTTTTATTTATTTATTTTTATTTATTTATTTTTATTTATTTTTAAAGATTTTATTTATTTATATGACAGAGAGAGATTTATTTTTAAAGATTTTATTTATTTATATGACAGAGAGAGATTACAAGTAGGCAGAGAGAGGGGAGGAAGCAGGCTCCCTGCTGAGCAGAGAGCCCGATGCGGGCCTCGATCCCAGGACCCTGAGATCATGACCTGAGCCGAAGGCAGAGGCTTTAACCCACTGAGCCACCCAGGCACCCTTGTTTTTTATTTTTTATAAAACTCTTTACATTTCTCAGGTTTGACCTTTCTTTTCCATCCTTCCCTTATCAGGCCATTATTACTCTTTCTTTAATATTTACATTTTCCCCAACTGGTCTTCCTGACTTGTCACATACCTTCTTCCCAATGCATTCTTTACATAGCAGCCAAAATCATTTTTCTAACTTGAAAATTAGACCACCGCATTTCAGTACTTAACAACTCCTTGAAGATACGTCACCGCCCTTTGGTTGAAGTCCAAACTCCTTAGCTTGCAAGAGAAAGTTTTTATGACCTGACCATTCAGATCCCTCCAGTCCATTTCCTACTCATCTTATGTATCTATATTTTTACTCCAGATGGTGGCTAGCAATATATTTTTATTTAGAACTATAGTTTCAGTAGAGATCATCAGATCCAGTCCTCTTCTCAGGTGAGGAACCTGAGGTCTCATAACTACCAAAGGAAAACACTTATTACAGTTGACCACGAATTCAGTATCTGATTTACTTCTGTGTTTCTCGTACTCAGCCCCTGACGTGCCGTGAATACTGAGTAAATATTTTTTAGAGAGATACATGGACTGACAGATACTAAAGTTAGAACAGAACTCAAAACTTTGGAAGCTAAACTAGTTCTTTCTATTCAACTTATGCTGCTTTTTTATTTTTCAAGACACTCATGTGTAAAACATCTGGTACATAGTTATGCTCTTATTAGGTCCTAAAGCATTACTAGCCATTGTTTTGTTGTTACTCATCATTATGGGCATACCTCATTTTATTGCATTTTACAAAAAGTTCATTTATTTTTTTAAATAAATTGAAGGTTTGTGGCAAGTCTCAGTATGATTTTGCCAAAGCATTTGCTTGTTTCATGTTTCTGTGCACAGTTTGGTTATTCTCACAATATTTCAAACTTTTTCATTATTATATTTGTTATGGTGACCTGTGATTTGGTGGTTACTACTTGCTGAATGCTCAGATGATGGTTTATATTTTTTTAGAAATAAAATATTTTTAACTAAGGTATATACATTATTTCTTTTTAGACATAATGCTACTGTACACTTAATAGACCACAGTATAGTGTAAACACAACTTTTTTTTAAAGACTTATTTGTGACAGAGAAGACAGTGAGAGTGAGCAGGCAGAGGGGCAGACAGAATCTTGGGCAGACTCCCCACTGAGATGGCCTGAGCTGAAATCAAGAGTTGGATGCTTAACTGACTGAGCCCCCCAGGTACCCCCCAAACATAACTTTTATATACACTGGGAAACAGAAAAATTTGTTTGACTCACTGCATTGCAATATTCACTTTACTGCGGTGGTCTGGAATGGAATCTGCAATATCTCCGAGGTGCACGCATTTCACCAGTACCTGGCACGGGGACTGGTACAGAATAGGTGCTCAGTAAATTTTGAAAAAGGGAGAGAAGGAAGGAAGGAAGAAAAAGAAGTGAGTAGCCATCTGCCATGGCAAGGGGAGTCTAGGACAGGTAACCAGTGTGGAAGAAATTGTTCTTGCTTTGTAGGTGAATGAACTGAGACTTAGGACATTTAATCTGGATAATCTGTTGTGACTGGTCAACCCCTCTGGATGGATCAGATGAAACAGGGAGATTTTTATACTTATGAATTATGTAGACATAGCACAAATCCTTAGAGAAACTTGGTTTATAGCAAATTTTCTTTTTTTAGAACAATGATAATTGAAGTCTGGCAATTCCTTTGAGCTTAGTAAAGAAGAGCTGTTCTCAAACTCCTACATTATCTATGTAGCCAGCCTTGGATTCTCCCTCTCCCTCTCTCACAAATAAAAAAATCTTTAAAACAATAAGTTTTAAAAAATAAAAAACAAGTGTTGGCAAGGATGTAGAACACCTGTGCCCTGCTGGTAGGAGTATAAAATGGTGCAGTCACTGTGGAAAACAGTATTGAGGGTCCTCAGAAAATTAAAAACAGAATTGCCATGTGATCTAGCAATTCCACCTCTAGACATATACTCAAAAGAATGGAAAGCAAGGTTTCAAAGAGATACTTGTATACCCATGTTCATAGTCAGTATATTCACAGTAGCCCAAAAGTGAAAGCAATCCAATGCTCATGAGAGATGAATGGATTAAGAAATGTGGCCTAGGGGCGCCTGGATGGCTCAGTCATTGGGCATCTGCCTTTGGCTCGGGTCGTGATCCCAGGGTCCTGGAATGGAGCCCCGCATCAGGCTCCCTGCTCAGTAGGAGGCCTGCTTCTCCCTCTTCCACTCCCCCTGCATGTGTTCCCTCCCTAGCTGTGTCTCTCTCTATCAAATAAATAAAATCTTAAAAAAAATAAAAAAAAAAAAGAAATGTGGCCTAAACGTACAAGGGAATATTATTCAGCCTAAAAAAGGAAGGAAATGTTGACACATACTACACATAGATCAACCTTGAGGGTATTATGGTGAGTGAAATAAAAGGACAAATAGTGTATGATTCCATTTGTATGAGGTATACAGAGTAGTCAAATTCATAGAGACACACAGTATATAGAGTGGTGGTTGCCAGAGGCTGGGGAAAGGCGGGGGTGGGGGGATGAGGAACTGTTATTTCATGGGTATACTGTTTCAGTTTCGTAAGACAAAAAGATTTCTATATGTGGATGGTGGTGATGCTTGCACAATAATTTGAATGTACTTAATGTGACTGAACTGTAGACTTAAAAATGATTAAGATGGCAAATAATTTTATGTTATGTGTATTTTACCACAATTAAAAAAAAATAGGACTGGGGTGCCTGGGTATCTCAGCTGGTTCAGCGGGTAACTATAGACTTCAGCTTGGGTCATGATCTCAGGGTCCTGGGACTGAGCCCCAAGTTGGGCTTTGTGCTCAGTGGGGAGTCTGCTTGAGATTTTCTCTCTCCCTCTGCTCCCCCCAGCCTCCACTCACAAACTCTCTCTCCAGAATTAAAAAAAAAAAAAAAAAAAAAAAGGATAGGACTTAGTAATTAACTTTAGAAGGCAAAAGAAAAAGGGATATCAAGAATGACTCTTAAGTTTCTGATTTGAGGGAATAGGTGAAGGATGGTACCAATTACAAAATGATAAAAGGAAAAATGAGTTACAGGAAAAGATAACAGGCTCAGTTTTAGACATGATACATCTGAGCAAAGTATGAGACACTCATGGAGAAGATGTTCAGAAGATGTACTGGTCTGAGGCTCAGAAGAGAGGTTTGCTGCAGAGCTAGAGTTTATGAATCATCAGCCTACGGACAGTAGCTGGAACTAAGATGGAAGAGAAACGGGGCTTTTGGGCAACACCAACTTTTCCTGAATGAGTGAGGAAAGAAAAACTGGAAAGCAGACAGATTCAGGAATAGCCAGAGAGGAAAAAAGGAAAAAACAAATGGAAAAATAAACAGAAAAAACTATGTTGTAATCAATGTAAAGCAAGAAAAGAGAAAACTTCCAGAAGGAATGAATCTGGAGCATCAAGTGACATAGGAGTGTCAAATTAGGATGAAGACTGACAAGGGTCTGATGGATTCAACAAGGAGATTACTAGTAAGCATAGTGAGAACAGGTAATAAGAGTTCTTAAAGACCTTTTTCAGTCATGGGCGAAAAACTTATTAAGTGACCTGAGAAGTCTTTTCTGAATAGAGATCAGTTTGACTATCAGAAGGGGGTTTCGTGGAACAGTTTGCAGGAATCAGAATCCATTAACCAGGCTCATCGAAGACCCTAATATCTATGGTGTCCAAGATATAGCCAAGTAGGCTAGAGCAGTAAAAGCTTTTGCTTTGTAATGCAGAAAATCTGGAGTTTCAGCTCTGCTATACCATGTGACCTTGGGAAAGGTGATCCCTAGTCGTTTCATCTGGAAAATAGGGACTACCTCCCTAGACTTGTTATAAGAAATAAATATGAGGGAAAAACCCCCACAAAAGTTCTTTGCAAAGAACAAACTAGACAGTCTTAAAACGTCTATCAGGTGGCACCTGGGTGGCTCAGTGGGTTAAAGCCTCTGCCTTCAGCTCAGGTCATGATCTCAGGGTGCTGGGATCGAATCCTGTGTTGGGTTCCCTGCTCAGCAGGGAGCCTGCTTCCTCTTCCCTTGGCCTGCCTCTCTGCCTACTTGTAATCTCTCTCTCTGTCAAATAAATAAATAAAATCTTAAAATAAATAAATAAAACCCTTATCAGGTGATCGTCACAAAGGAGGGTGAAGGATACAGGGCTTGGCTCACTGCAGAGACATTCTTTTTTAATCTCACTAATATATCAGATTATTCATTGTATCTGCAGGCTGTCAGCTGTTAAGGTCCCCTAGCTGAAAAACTGTGTCAAATGCAAATGTGTTTCTTAAACTGTTTCTAAGCAAAAAAAGTACTCTAGAAAAAAACCTGAAAATGACAGTGAAGTCTTTGAACAATTTCCTAACTTTCCAACCTTGAGGGTCATGTGTTTTGCTAGGGTATTTGAAGTATTTCAACAGATATTTGCCACTAGATGAAAGCACAAAATTCATTTAAGGTCCAGCACAAGAGTGGCGGGAGAGCACGTGAGCTAGTATGGGCCAGCAGAGGATTGAGTAGTAGCCAGGAGAGGACATAGACAAGGAAGATTTTCAGGGATGAAACCTTGGTTGTTACCCTGTGATGGAGAGACAATAAATACAAAGACCCGAAATAGGGAGACCCGGCTCCAACATTTCCTGCAAAAACACTTCTCCATCTTCTCACCTATAAAACGATGGGATACTTTAAGAGGTCCATCTGTTCAGAATTCTTTCTAGTTGGGTTTTGGAAACTTCACTACAAGTCAATGGCTGGCCCTGTTACATTTATGACTCGCAGCTGTCTTGTGAAGAGTAAAGTCCTAATGCTTTTCTTTATTTCCTTTTTTTTCCCCAGATGATATACTGGGCCTGGAAAGTTTAATAATTTATCTGATATCACATAGTTTTTAAGTGGCAGAATCTAAATAACTAACTCTGCATCCCACACTCCTTCCCTAGCAGAGAGATACTTATCACTGTACATCGTAACAACTGTTAACTGAGCACTAACTATGAGACCAGCATGGTACCTGAGACATCATAAACATTTTCATGGACCTGTGAACCAATCATCTCCACAGATCATTACCCCATTTTATTTTATTTTTTTTTTTTTAAAGATTTTTAAAATTTATTTGACAGAGAGAGATCACAAGTAGGCAGAGAGGCAGGCAGGGGGGGGGAAGCAGGCTCCTCGCCAAGCAGGGAGCCCGATGGGGGCCTCGATCCCAGGACCCTGGGATCATGACCTGAGCCGAAGGCAGAGGCTTAACCCACTGAGCCACCCAGGCACCCTCATTACCCCATTTTAGAGTTGAGGAAACTGAGATTGGGAAAAATTAAGTAACTTGCCCAAGGTCCTACAGCTAAGTAGAGGCAGAGCCTAGACTCCACCCCAGATCTGAAAGACTCTAAAAGTTGTCTACTTTTCAGCACCTTTACAAGATCTCTCGTGATGCCTGGATGCTCTCACAATCAAAACATTTTAGGAAAAGGAAAAAAGAAGTGTGGAGAGCATTTAGGTCTTGTCTACATTGCAAACTTCTGGCAGAGAAATGTTTCTGAGACCTTTTAGAAAAAGAAATGCCCCATTCTGTAAAGAGCTCTCTGACATAGTAAATCTATGTAAAGAGTATTCGAGTGCTCATTGTACTTACTACCTTTATTAACCAGCTAAGGCTGCCATAATAAAACACCACCAACTGAGTGGCTTGAACAATAGACATTTATTTCTCACTGTCTGGAGGATGGAAGTATGAGATCAGAATGCCAGCTCAGTAGGGTTCTAGTGAGGGTTCTTTTCCTGCCTTGCTAATGGCAGCCCTCTTGCTGTGTCCTTACATGGCAGAGAGTGAGCTCTGGTGTCTCTTCCTCTTCCAATAAGGGCACTAATTCCAAAATAAGGGCCCCATTCTCATGACCTCAACCAAATCTAATTATCTCAGAAAGGCTCCATCTTCAAATACCATCACATGGGGGATTAGAGCCTCAACATATGAATCTGGGGGAACACAAACATTCAGTCGATTACACCATCTATGCTTTAAGTGTTTTAAAGTATGTGAACATATTTTCTAAATTCTCCTTTCCAAGATGCATAAGGGGCTAACTATAACCACTTCATAAGACTGTTGCAAGTATAAATTATCTGTAAAACATTGAGCTCAGTTTTTGGCACACAGTAAGCACTCAGTAAAGGAACTTTATTTATTTTTTTTTTTAAAGATTTTATTTATTTATTTGACACAGAGAGAGAGAGATTACAAGTAGGCAGAGAGGCAGGCAGAGAGAGAGGAGGAAGCAGGCTCCCTGCTGAGCAGAGAGCCCGATGCGGGCCTCGATCCCAGGACGCTGAGATCATGACCTGAGCCGAAAGCAGAGGCTTTAACCCACTGAGCCACCCAGGCGCCCGTAAAGGAACTTTAAAAAGGAGAAGAGACAATAATGTCAACTGGCTATAAGATAGTTGTTTGCTGGAATACACTGTATTGCTGTGATATTATGATTTATAATAGGAAATATACACTGGGTCTTCGCCTTCATTCCTGGAACCAAGTTCCTAAAACCTTTGGAATTTTCTAAGTGATAAGAGCCATAAAGATGTCTTGATATTCATAACAAACTTCTTTCAATCACACCTGAGTTTATGTTAATGAGATGACTTCTGGAAAGCAATGGGGGCTGGTTGCCAGGGGAACCAACAATGTGAATGGAAGTTGGAACTTTCAGTCCTATCCAATCCCTGACCTATGGGGAGAGGGGCTGCAGGTTGAATCAATTGGCAATGGCCAGTGGTTTGATCAATAGTGCCTACGTAATGAAGTCTCCAAAAAGGACAAGGTTTGGAGAGCTTCCAGGTTGGTGAACACATGGAGGTGTTAGGAGAATGGCACCCTTTGGAGCAAGCACGGAAGCTTCATGCCCCTTTCTACATTCTTTACCTTATGCATGTCTTCTATCTACCTATTCCTGAATTACATCCTTTCATAATAAGCCAGTAATCTAGAGAGTAAACTGGTTTCCTGTGTTCTATGAGCCATTATAGAAGATTATTTGAACCCAAGGCAGTGGTTGTGGGAACCTCTGATTTACAGGCTATTAAGTCAAAAGTATAGGTAACAACGTGGACTTGCAATTAGCATCAGAATTGAAGACAGTCTTGTGGGATTGAGCCTTCAACCTGTGGAATCTGATGCTACTGCCAGGTAGACAGATCAAATTGAGTTGAACTATAGGATATCCAGCTGATATCGGAGAATTGCGTGGTGTGAGGAAAAGACCCACACATTAGAACTGGTGTTGGAATCATTAACTGTTAAGTTATATTTTATATCCCTCTCAGATTTCACAGAAAATTTCAAATCAGGAGTTTTCCCAACGTTCCCTGTGGCCACTACCCTATTACCTCTGAAGCCAGATGATATCACGATGGACTTGAACTTCAACTTTTCCTTCTACTGCACTGCACTAGCCTACCCCAAACTGCTGGCCAGGAGCAGACTTCTAGCCCCTCAAAGGTGAGGCTCCCTAATCCTAGAACCTCTGAGACTGAAAAACAACCCTCTCACCTAGCTTATCACCGGAAATAGTGAAAAGAGTACATTTTTAAAGACAGATAAGATTATAAGGAAGTATGTACATTTTAAAATCACAAAGACCTGAGTTCAAGTCTTTCCCTTATCTTTTAGGAGCGATACGCACTGGACAAATCTTACAACCTGAATTAAACTACCAATTTCTTTAACACTAAAAGACAAGTACTATGAGGTTTATAAGATTATAATTAATACATAAAAAGTACTTAGCATGTGTTTGCCAAATGATAATACTCTTTAATATAACCATTACTGTTATTAATTAATAACAAATGTTTGCTTTAATGCAGGATATTTGGCATTTGTTTACAAATTTTCTTACTTGGGTCTTCTATTTCCAGTACTATGGAGAAGATAACCTGAAAATTTGCCTACTATGTAACACTTGGAAAAGCTAGATAAAGTATAACAAACATTTCACGTTATATAACAAACATAGGCCTTAGGTTGTTTTCAAAGATTTTATTTATTTGACCGAGAAAGAGAGCACAAACGGGGGGAGAAGCAGGTGGGGGGGGCGGGGAGAAGGAGGCAGAGGGAGAGGGAGAAGCAGGCAGAGGGGGAGGGAAAAGAAGGCAGAGGGGGAGGGAGGAGCAGGCAGAGAGAGAGGGAGGAGCAGGCAGAGGGGGAGGGAGAAGCAGGCAGAGGGATAGGGAGAAGCAGGCTCTCCACTGAGCAGAGAACCTGATGAGGGGCTCAAACCCAGTACCACCGTAGGAAAAATCAGCTACCCTACAAACCAGCAATCACACTACTGGGTATTTACCCTAAAGATATAAATGTAGTGGTCCAAAGGGGCACGTGCACCCGAATGCTTATAGCAGGAATGTCCACAATAGCCAAACTATGGAAAGAACCTAGATGTCCATCAACAGAAGAATGGATAAAGAAGATGTGGGATATATATACAACGGAATACTATACAGCCATCAAAAGAAACGCAATCTTGCCATTTGCAATGACGTGGATGGAACTAGAGGGTACTATGCTAAGCGAAATAAGTCAGAGAAAGACAATGATCATATGATCTCTCTGATATGGGGAAATTGAGGGGCAGGCCGGGGGATCATGGGGGGTAGGGAGGAAAAAAATGTAAACAAGATGGAATCAGGACAACCATAAGAGACTCTTAATCTCATGAAACAAACTGAGGGTTACTGGAGCATGGGGGGTAAGGATAGGGTGGCTGGATTACGGACATTGGGGAGGATATTTGCTATGGTGAGTGCTGTGAAATGTGTAAGCCTGATGTTCACATACCTGTACCCCTGGGGCAAATAATATATTATATGTTAATTATAAATAAATAAATTCTCAAATGTGAAAAAAAATAGAATACACAGTAAAGTGCAAAGTTATAAGAAGGAATGAGTACATTCCATTCACTGCCAATGGCTCTCTCCTGAGCCAAAACTCTCTACCTCTCCTCCTCCATTCCTGCCATCACCACCATTACTCATCTATTTTTTGAGTGTCACTTCCCACTTTTCCCCTTTTCTTTGTTTTTTTATATAAAAATTTTGTTATTTATTTTTTAAAAAGATTTGAGAGAGAAAGAGCACGTGCATGAGCAAGCACGGGGCAGGGGAGGTATGCAGAGGGAGAGGAAGTGAGAATCCAAGTAGACTTTGAGCCTAGTGCAGAGCCCAATGTGGGGTTCCATCTCATGACCCAAGATCATGACCTGAGCCAAAACCAAGAGTCTGGAGCTCAACCCAGGCTGCCCAAGATTTTATTTAAGTAATCTCCACACCCAGCATGGGGCTCAAACTCAAGATCAAGAGTCGCATGCTCTTCTGACTGGGCCAGCCAGGTGCTCCCCACCATTTTTCTCCTTTTCCACTTTTTACTCCAGCTAATCTCAAGTATTGACAGTATCCTGACCATACCTTCCTACTTCCCTATGTGTTTATTCATACTGTTGCCTCCATCTTGGAATATGTATATTTTTTGTTAAGATTTTATTTATTTGACAGAGACACAGCAAAAGAGGGAACACAAGCAGGGGGAGTGGGAGAGAGAGAGAAGCAGGCCTTTCACCAAGCAGGGAGCCTGATTCGGGGCTCATTACTTGTTAGCGAAGATGCTAACAAGTGAGCCACCCAGGAATGCTTATTTTTGAAGGCCCATGATATGCTAAACACCATGCTAGACAACCTAAATACGTTTTCTCATTTACTTCTATTACCATATTTTACCCATCTTCATTTATTTGTAAATAACATTTTTAAGCATTTACTTTATGCCAGATATTACATGCTCAGTGCCTTATACTACCTCATTTAATCCTGATAGTAACCCTAAATCAAAACAGTATGACTCTGACACAAAAGTACACAGGTAGATCAATGGAACAGAACAGAGTCCAGACATAAACCCACATTTATATATTTATATGGTTAATTAATCTATGAAAAGGAGGCAAGAATATACAATGGGGAAAAGATGGTGTCTTTAAAAAATGGCATTGGGAAAACTGGACAGCTATTTGCAAAAGAAAAAACCTGGACCACCTTCTCATACCATACACAAAAACAAACTCAAAATGGATTAAAGCCCTAAGCGTGAGACCTGAAACCATAAGATTCTTAAAAGAAAACATGGATAGTAATCTCTTTGACACTGGCCATTGCAATGTCTCCTAAGATATGTATCCTAAGGCAAGAGAAACAAAAGCAAAAATAAACCATTGGGACTACATCAAAATAAAAAGGTTTTGCACAGTGAAGGAAACCATCAACAAAATGGAAAGGCAAACTACTGAATGGAGAAGATCTCTGCAAGTGATACATCCAATAAGGGATTAATATCCAAAATATATAAAGAACTTAGACAACACCAAAATCCAAATAATCCAATTAAAAATAGGCAGAAGATTTGAATAGACATTTTCCCAAAGAAGACATAAAAATAGCAAACACACACATGAAAAGATGCTCAACATCACTCATCATCAGGGAAATACAAATCAAAACCATAATGAGATATCACTTCATGCTAAAATAAGAAACACAAGAAACAAGAAGTGTGGGTAAGGATATAGAGAAAAAGGATCCCTTGTGCACTGCTGAGAATGTAAATTGGTAGACACTGTGGAAAACAGTATGGAGGTTCCTCAAAAAATTAAAAACAAAAATACCACATGATCCAATAATCCCACTACTCTGTATTTACCCAAAGAAAATGAAAACAATAATTTGAAAAGATACATGCACCCCTATGTTTATTGCAGCATTTTTTGCAATAGCCAAATTATAGAAGCAACCCAAAAGTCCACTGACACATGAATGGATAAAAAAGATGTGTGTGTGTGTGTATGTGTATAAATGGAATATTACTCGTCATAAAAAGGAATAAGATTGGGGGTGCCTGGGTGGCTCAGTCATTAAGCGTCTGACTTTGGCTCAGGTCATGATCCCAGAATCCTGGGATCGATCTCTGCCATCAGGCTCCCGCTCAGCAGGAAGCCTGCTTCTCCCTCTCCTACTCCTCCTGCTTGTGTTCCCTCTCTTGCTGTGTCTCTCTCTGTCAAATAAATAAATAAAATCTTACAAAAAAAAAAAAAAGAGTAAGATCTTATCATTCGTGACAACATGGATGGACCTAGAGAATATTAAACGAAGTGAAATAAGTCAGACAGAGAAAGATAAATACTGCATGCTTTCACTTTGTATGGAATCTTAAAAAATAAAAGAAATGAATAAACAAAAAGCAAAAACAGATCTGTACATACAGAGAACCAACTGGATGGTTGCCAGAGGGGAGTTTGGTGGGGGATGCAAAATAGGTGAAGAGGAGTGGGAGATACAGGTTTCCAGATATAAAATGAGTAAGAAGGATAAAAGGGACAGCAGAGGGATAGTCAATGATATTATAATAGTGTTGTATGGTGACAGATGGTGGGTACACTTGTGGTGAGCATAGCACAACATATAGACTTGTTGAATCAGTATGTTTTACACCTGAAACTAAAGTAATATTGTATATCAACTATACTTCAATTTAAAAAAAACTCAGAATAATGAATAAAAAGAAAGGAAGGAAGGGTGAAAGAGAGGGAGGGAGGGAGAAAGAAAGGCAGGCAGAAGGAGGGAGGGAAGGAAGGAAAGGAGGGAGGAAGGGAGGAAGGGAGGGAAGATAATATTATCACCCTCATTTTATAATGGGAGCACCAAGGCTCTGGAAGTTTAAAAAATTTCCCTAAGGCCAAGAAAGGAAGAGAATGCTTCCTGGAAGAATGCTGTCGAAGCTCAGAGCTGAGTTCTTAAAGAATAAAGTGAAGCTGAAGGGGAAAATGGCATTCCAGAGGGACAACATACACAAAGAGAAATAGGAAACAGGTTGGTATACAGTTTAGGAAAAGGATCAGTCTTCAGAATCAGCAGACCTGGGTTCAAATATCTATTTTTATTTTTATTTCATGGTCTCTTACTATGACCATGGTTTCCTCAACTGTGAAATGGTGATAAGCTGTACCATGGGGCGCCTGGGTGGCTCAGTGGGTTAAAGCCTCTGCCTTCAGCTCAGGTCATGATCTCAGGGTCCTGGGATCAAGGCCCACATCGGGCTCCCTGCTCGGCAAGGAGCCTCCTTCCTCCTCTCTCTCTGCCTGCCTCTCTGCCTACTTGTGATCTCTCTGTCAAATAAATGGATAAAATCTTAAAAAAAAAAAGAAAAAAAAAAAGAAAAAAAGCTGTACCATGAAGAACTGCTCTAAGATTAAAATTAAACATATGTGAAAGTGATCACAGGGCCAAGCCTATGGTAGGTACTCAATAAATAAATGTTCCCTCCCTTTCCTTTCCCCTAGTGGACAGTTCAATAATGCCTAGTTGTAAGAAATGGACCCCAGACATATATCTCTTCTAAAAGTTGCCAAGCTTTATCAGAGCTTTTGGAGGCTCTGGTGAAGTACACCAAAAGTCATTCAGCAAGTTACCTGGTAATGTCCTTAACCACCATTTTTCCAAACGAGAACTATTCTCACACCACTCACCTGTGTAGGCCATGTTCTTAGGGTTGCCATAAGGAGCCCCAGGCTGCACGGGGCTATATACAGGGTTCATTGTGTTAGATTCAGGAACCTATAGAGAAACAAAGAAAACAGCACTGATTACTGATTTCTCATTTTCCCTGACATCAGCTTCCCCTCTATAATCTTCAATTTATACTTACAGAGAACAATATGGTACAGCAGAAAGAGGACTAAACAAAAAGCCATTTGTTTGTACTTGGCCCTATGCTATACACTTGGCTCATTATACAGATGAACATACTGAGAAGCAGAGAGGTGATACAACTTGCCTAATGCCAACCCAGGCCTTTTGCCTTTCAGTTCAGAACCAGACCCACTATCCCACAGATGACTCTGCCACTAGTATACCATGTGGCATTGGCCAAGTCACTTCGCCTCACTGGACTCCAAAGTCCTGATGTAAAATCAATTAGTTTAGACTCTGAGGTACTTTCTAATTCTAAGGATGCTAGTCCAGGAGCTTGGAAAGAATGCACTTCTACTGCTCACCAGGGGAGCCCAAGAGCCAAGCAATGAGCACACACACTATTAGGAAGAGCAGCAAGTATCTTACCAATCCTTTGCACCTGCAGCAAACAAGATACTAGTTACCAGCAGATTTGGAAAAAATAGAAATTTATTGCCACTGATCATTTTAATGCAAACAAGGAAACACAGCCAAGATCTCTTTCAAAATTTATCCAATGGAAAGAAATAAACTTGGAAATTTGTGTGCAGTATTACCTGCACAAGTGCTCTGTTAATTACCTTAATGAAGCACATTCTCCATTCTGATTAATGGAAAAATCTGTCATTAAACTCTATTAGTCAGCCAATTTGTCCCATCTTGTTTAGGGAACCATCTCTGACATATAGGCCAACACATTTAAAAAACTTGTCTCTACAAATATATTATTTACACTTCATAAAAATCAAACAATTCCCTCCCAACTGGGCTCACGTGATGGATGGGCAATTTTTTAGGTCATTAACTTCTCTTGTAGCACCTCAGGATAGGAAACAAGTCAAATGTCAAGACAGGCAGTGAACACTGGCTTGATGACAATTGCTCTGCAATTAATTAAGTCTCTCCAGGGTTCTGGAAGGAAAGGTGGAGTAAAAATAGGTTCCCAAGGAGAGGAAGGTAGGGCGGTCAAACAGGCAAAAAGAGAAATGTCACCGGTCAATTTCAAAGGCTAGAATTTCCTGAAATGTACTCAATAGGCAGCCCTGGCAAATCACCCAAGGGCAAAAGACTAAACTACCAACAGCTGACAAACTGAAACCAGAAAAAGTTGAGGATGAAAGTTACAGGAGATATATATTTCAGCATATCTTAAGGAGAAAATACCCTGGCAGCCAGAGTTATCCAAGAATATAGCCAAGTAACACACTCTCTCTAAATATAAGGACTCTCCAAAAGGTACTGGGAGAATTAAGAGAGGTGTCAGAATGTCAAAAATACATTGCAAACTGTCGGGTGGCATGCAGAGGTAAATGATAACCGTGATGATGTGACACCACCACCACAGAAGACTACTTGCACACTTTCCCTGCCTGGGATCTCTCTTCTGCCCAGCTAGTTCTTTGCTAAATAAGCTGGGGTAAGCAAGACCGTTAAAGTGCTAAGCAGTACAACTGGCCCTGTAAACATCTGGTCATTCTCCTACTGAGAAGGTACCTTGTGTTGCTGACTGCACAAGGTATGAAATTGCTTTTCATAACCCAAGAAATGTATCAGCTTTGGAACTGGTCTCCTGCTGCTCCAAAATGAGGCCCACAGCTTCAAAAGGAGATCATGCCTGGGCAGCACTCCATGACAGTATCGATTCCAAGCCCAACTGATGACTGACAGAAATGAGATCTGCCAGGCGTTCAAAATTCAGATTAAGAATGTGACAGCCACGTCTAGGGAAGCTGCTCACAGGAAGAGAGGGTTCTTGGCTTTCAAGGAAGGGTCAACCTTTTTATAACAGAATCCACACACTGTTAGTAGTTTCAGGGACAAGCTAAAAATGAGTAGGAAGATCACAAACTCTATGATCAGGCAGATTTAGGTTCAAATCCTCGAACTGCCACGGATCAAATGTGGGACCACAGACAGGTCAGGTCCACTGACCTTTCTGAGCTTCAGTTTCCTCTAGCTTCAAAACGGAAAAGAGTATTACATACTTTGTAGAGTTGTTGTAAAATTTGTTTTTTTTTTAAAGACAGATTTATTAAAGTATAATTTACATATAGTGAAACTTACTCTTTCGGGTATACAGTTCTTTTTTTTTTTAAAAGATTTTATTTATTTATTTGACACAGAGAGAGAGATTACAAGTAGGCAGAGAGGCAGGCAGAGAGAGAGGAGGAAGCAGGCTCCCTGCTGAGCAGAGAGCCTGATGCAGGCCTTGATCCCAGGACGCTGAGATCATGACCTGAGCCGAAAGCAGAGGCTTTAACCCACTGAGCCACCCAGGTGCCCTCGGGTATACAGTTCTATGAGCTCTGAAAAATGTGCAGTCATTTAAGCACTCCCCTACAAGTAACATATAAGGCATTTTCACCACACCAAAAAATTCTCTCATCTTTGAAGTCAGTACCCTCCCACCAATTCCCAGCCTGTGACAACCACTGATCTGTTTTCTGTTGTTCTATATATACACACACATATCAACTTTCACATTACAGATGAAAAAAGTAAGGCTGAGAAAAGGCAAATGAACAGTCCAAGGTCACAAAGCAAGTAAGGGCAGGGTCAAGACTAGTACCCCAAATGTATCAAAGACCTAAATGAAAGAGCTGAAAATAGGGCGCCTGGGTGGCTCAGTGGGTTAAAGCCGCTGCCTTCGGCTCAGGTCATGATCCCAGGGTCGTGGGATCGAGGCCCGCATCGGGCTCTCTGCTCAGCAGGGAGCCTGCTTCCTCCTCTCTCCTCTCTCTCTGCCTGCCTCTGCCTTCTTGTAATCTCTCTCTCTGTGTCAAATGAATAAATAAAAAAAAAAAATCTTTAAAAAAAAAAAAAGAAAGAGCTGAAAATATAAAACTCATACAGGAAAGAAGAAAATATAGGCACAAACCTTTGTAACCTTGGATTTGGCAATGGCTTCCTAAATATGATACCAACAGCACAAACAACCAAAGGAAAAAAAAATACAATGGATTCATTAAAACTAAGAACTATGCTTTAAAGGACACCATTAAGAAAGTAAAAGACAACCCACATGATGAGAGAAATTTGCAAATCATTAACAGCTGACCCTTGAACAATGCAGGGGTTTGGTGCCCAAATCCGTCTGCAGTCCACAATCTCATATAACTTTTGACTTCCCAAAAACGTAACTACCAAGAACCTTCTGTTGACTGGAAGCCTCCCCAATAAAATAAACATTCGATTAACCATCTTTTATATATGTATTACATATTGTATTCTTATGACAAAGCAAGCTAGAAAATGTTATTAAGAAAATCGTAAGGAAGAGAAAATACATTTAATAGTACCGTACTGTAAAAAATCCATATGTAAGGGGCACCTGCGTGGCTCAGTCATTAAGTGTCTGCCTTCAGCTCAGGTCATGATCCCAGTCCTGGGATCAAGCCCCACATCGGGCTCCCTGCTCATCGGGAAGCCTGCTTCTCCCTGTCTCACTCACCCTGCTTATGTTCCCTCTCTTGCGCGCGCTCTCTCTCTCTGTGTCAATTAAATAAATAAATAAAATCTTAAAAAAAAAAAAATCCGTATGTAGGTGGACCCACACAGTTCAAATCTGTGCTGTTCAAGGGTCAAATGTATAGGATAGGGGATTTGTATTTAAAATACATAAAGAAAAATTATATATATATATAAAGAATTCTTATCTTAACTCAATAATTAAAAGGCCACTAATCCAATTAAAAAATGGGCAGGGCTCCTGGGTGGCTCAGTAGGTTAAAGCCTCTGCCTTCAGCTCAGGTCATGATCTCGGGGTCCTGGGATCGAGGCCCACGTCAGGCTCTCTGCTCAGCAGGGAGCCTGCTTTCTCCTCTCTCTCTGCCTGCCTCTACTTGTGATCTCTCTTTCTCTCTGTGTCAAATAAATAAATAAAATCTTTAAAAAAAATGGGCAAAGGATCTGAACACACATTTCTTCAAAGAAGTTATATAAATGGCCAATAAGCATATGAAAAGATGCAAATCAAAACCAAATTGGATAGTGCTTCACATACACTAGATGGTTACCATCAACAAGATAACAAATAGTGTTGGCAAGGATGTGGAGAATGAACCCTCATATATACTGGTGGGAATGTAAAATGATACAGCCACTTTAGAAAAAAGTCTGACAGTTCCTGAAATTGTTAAACA
This sequence comes from Ailurus styani, assembly GCA_002007465.1. NCBI lineage: Eukaryota > Metazoa > Chordata > Mammalia > Carnivora > Ailuridae > Ailurus > Ailurus styani. Next base: position 1,931,468 of record LNAC01000086.1, read on the forward strand.
GAGAGTTACTGTAAGATCCCAGAATTCCACTTCTAGGTATATACCACAGAGAAATGAAAATGTATGTCCACATGAATGGTTATAGCAGCATTATTCACAATAGTCAAAAGAGGGAAACAAATGTTCAACTGGTGAATGGATAGAGTGTGGTATATCCATACAATGAAATATTTAGCAATAAAAAGAAATGAAGTATTGATATATGATATACAACATGAATGAACCTTGAAAGCAGTCAGTCACAAAAGGCCACATATTATGTGATTCCACTTATATGAAATTTCCAGAATAGGCAAACCTATAGAGACAAAAGGTAAATTAGCAGTTCCCTAGATTCGTTCATAACACATGAAACCAAGTAACTTCCAAATCCACATCTTTCTCACAATAATTATTATCACATGACACTCAACCACACATCCATACCCACACACACCCTACTTCCTGAACATTTCTTCAAACCCACCATACCCGTGAAAGTAAATTCACCATCTTTTCCCAGGCCCGTCCTTCCATCCTGTATTGCCTGCCTCAGAGTTACTGAGTACCTAAGAGAAAAACCTGGACATCATCCTAAATTCTTCCCACCCCACTCTTTTATACCTGATCAATCACCATCTCCCAAAAAACCCTACCTTTCTCACTGTTATTGTCCCTGTTTTAAGTTTTAGTATCTCTGGTCTAAACTACTACAACAGTCCCAAGAGGTCCCTTTTCCCAAAACTTAACCCAGTCTACCTCCATCCCTGATATTCCTTATTAAAACACGGGTTGTATGGGTTATTCTCTTCAAAGGCTTTGGGAATAAAATCCAAACTCCTTCACATGTAATACAATATTCTCTATGCGCCATCTCGGGAATCTATGTATTTATGTTCCCAAGATTTTGAAGCCCAAACCTTCTGAAGACATTGCCTATGACGCTCTTTCCCAAACGCCATTTGTCCCACATAAGCTTGATAGAGGAATAGCAGTGAACAACAAATATTCCTACCTGCATTTGAGTTGGGGAGGAGAGAGACAAAATTTTCTAAAAAGTAAAATATATTGTATATCGGATAGTGGTAAATGCAATAGAGAAATCCACGAGGGTGGTAGACAGGGAGCGCTAAGGGGAGAGAGTGCAATTTTTTTAAATGGCTAGAGAAAATGTCATGGAGTGACAACTAAGCAATGAATAAAGTGAAGAAGTAAAACATACAACTGAGAGGAAACTGTCCAAGTAAAGGAAACAGCAAATGCAAACACCCTGAAGCAGAGCCATGAGTGAGAAACAGCATGGAGGCCAGTTTAGCTGGGAAGCAGTGAAACAAAGAGAAAAGGGTAAACAGAGAGACCAGACAGGTAATGAGGCCCTAACCATGCCAAGCTTTGCAGGCCAGTATAAGGACTTTGGTTTTTTTTATCTGAAATGAGATAAGAAACCACTAGAGTATTTTGAACAAAAAGGGACATGATTTGACTTCATTTTAAGATTACTTAGACTATTGAGCTGAGATCAGATGGCAGGAAGCCAAGAGTTCGTGAAGAAGGGAAATCAGGATGCTGTTTGAAATAATCCAGATGAAAGGTAATGGCGGCTTCAAATAGGGTGGCAGCAGTGGTCATAGTGGTGGTGGAAAGTAGTCCTATTTTGGATATATTCTGAAGATTATATTTGAAGGCTTACAAAAATTACTAATGGATTGAATATGGAGTATGAGAAGAAGGACATTAAGAAGGACTCCAAAGCTAACTTGAGAAACTGTTATAACAAAAATAATATAAAACCTGTTATAATAAAAATACTGGGATGAGAACTAGGAAAGGAACATGTTTTAGAGTAAAAAAAACAGAAATTTGGATTTGGACTTAAATTTGAGATACCTAAGAATTCTGCTTACAATGGTTGATACACAATGAGCATTCTGTAGGGGTTAACCATTACCACTATTATAAATATTATCTCTATTATAGGCAACTACTATTTATTCAACATCCACCATGTGACAGGTACTATGCTAGGGACCTACCTTATCAAATCCCTATAAGTCTCAAAAGGTCACAGTGATCTTGCAAAACAATTATTATTTTCTCTGTATTTATAGTTAAATAAACTTAAGTCCAGAGAAATAAAGTGAACTACCCAAAGTCTCATTACTAAGAACTGAGAAAAGTCAGTTTCAGCCAGGTCTGTCTGATTCTAATGTCCATGCTAGTTCCACTGTGCTGGTTGAATTTCCCAGTTTCCCAAACCCAGCACTAGATTACCCTCTGGAATGGCAGGTCCTGAACCCTTCCCTTTAACTCAGAGTCCCTTGTGCGATGCTTGGACCTTGATAGCTCCCACCATGAAGGCAGTTCGTATCTATCAGCTGGGTCCCTGCTGGGCACACATGGTTAGTTACAAGAGAATAAAAGTACTGTCTGCCTGACTTTTACAATCTCAGCTGCCATATACTACCCATCCAATGTGATTTCACTTCTTAAATAAGGTAAGGTGCCCTCTGTGCACATCCTGCCTAGCTATCTCTCCCGAGCCAGGTATGGATGGAGTTGCCCCTGCTTCCCGGCGTTGAACCCCAGAAAGCCTACAGTTCTTGTGCCAGCAAGCACAACTCTCAATAGCTTCCCATTTTATTCAGAATAAAATCCAAAGTCCTCATAAAAGTCTACAAGGCCTTATATGACCTGACCTCACATGCCCACATTTCTGACTGCAACTGCTACCACTATCCCTTTGATTTCTCCACTCGAATCGCAATGACCTCCTTATTCCCTGAACATATCACACATGCTTACATCTAAGCATCTTTGCACGTGCTCTTCTCTATACCCAGAATACCCTTCCTTCAGATATCCAAATGGCATACTCCCTCATTTCATTAGGGTCTCTGCTCAAATGTTACCTTATCTGAAATTACTTCCTTATTAACTTAACCTACCTAAAACAGTTCCTCCAAATGATGTTATTCCACGTCCCCTCATCCTACTTTACCTTTCCTACTGACACCTAACACTACCTGATATATTTTCTTGCCTATTTATTTATTCTCTCCCCATTAGTGTAAGTTCCATGAAAACAAGGATTCCCTTTGTCTTGTATCCCCAGTACCCAGAATATTACCTCACACATAATGGACACTAAATACATAGTAGTCAAATGAATGATGAACCACCCTTCATGCTTCTCCAAAAAACAACTTTGAAAAAAGCTTCAAAGTGTTTGGCACTTCTTGGCATATCCCAGTGAACTACTTGGCTCCACATCTCACCAGTATTTATTTCCAATGTCCACAGAAGCCTCCATTGATAACTCACCTCTCTAATTGCAGAACCAGAAGTGGTAAGCCAGACAGTGGAACAACATGTGAGAGAGAAAACAGACAGAGTCCTAAAAACTTTCCTCCTGGTGGAACAAGCTTTCATTCCCAGGCTGTCCTGTAAGTGGCCTGTTGCTGCTCTCAAAAAACACGTGAACTATTTCTTTCAAACCAACAGCAAAACCTATGAGCAAAAAATGACCAGGAAAAAAAAGCCCATGTATTCAGGATGAATACTTGGAAGTACTATATGCACAACAGGTTGCAGTGTTAAGAATCAGTGCTGTAGCTTGCAAACTACTTTAAAATTTTCAAAGAATCTTACCGTTTACAAAGTGTTTATACTTTACAAAATTTTTAACTGCTACTTCACTCGATCCTCTGAGCAATGCAAAGATTATTAATTTCATTTGACAGATAAAGAAATGAAAGCTCAAAGGTTTAATTCACATTGGATGGATACTGTACAGCAAAGAGAAAGATGGTGTCTGCCCAAAGGAAGTTATGGTCTAGCTAGGGAATTCTTAGAGTTCTGGAATGCTTAATGTGTTTAGCAAACCCTCTCCCCAAAAAGCAACAATAAAACTGGACAAAATGGTCAAACAACCAATTCAGGCCTCTGAAAATTAAACAAAGCCATACATCAAATTGAGAAATGTTTATCTGAGAAAAATTACTGAACTGGGGAACCTGGGTGGCTCAGTTGGTTAAGCATCTGACTCATGATCTCAGCTCAGGTCTTGATCTCAGGATCATGAGTTCAAGCCCCACACTGGGCTCCACACTGGGCGTGGAACCTATTTTAAAAAATACAGAAAAGAAAAAGAAAAATTACTGAACCATACTAAGAACAGCAAGAATCTGTGGCATTTTAACCTAGGGCTGCCCCTATCTCCTAACCCCCAAGTCCCTGGGAGTAATTCCATCAGGGCAGATCAGGGCAGGCCAAGAGGACGACTGGTGCCAGAGTGGGCTGATTTAATCTGAAGGTGAGCATAGAAAATCAGCTGTGGATATTGCCCAGCATCACTGTCAAGAACAATAGAGGGACAATCTGGGGAACAACAATCCAGGAAGGCTACCATTGTAGCTAGACTAAGGTCAGAATACTAGTTAAGGCAGGTAACAGAGCAGATGAACGAGAAATTTAAAAGGGAATACTAGGGGACAAAAAGTGATAATGGGTCTTGATATGACCCATTATGGGATCCCTGGTGGTAAGACTTCACTATTGCTAAGGAGAAACTGGAGAGGGTCCTAGCTATCTACTAACTCTATATGAATGTAAGGGCTTGAACACACTGAAAATAAAGGCTGGAGCAGAACGGTAAAGTGACTGAACTCTGAATGCATTCTCCAAATGACAAACAGATCCACTAGCAAACAACAGAAGATTTCCTGGCCTAGGTTTTAAGCCAATCATTGACCACTAATCTATGCTGACCCAGGGGTGACTTTTAAGAAGCCAGTATTAAAAATTAAAACAATAATTTAAAAAATATGACCAGAATAAACTATTTGTATGTTAAATAATTCATGTTTTTTTTAAAAAAAAAAGACATCAGTAGTCACACACTGCAAAAAGACAGACACTCTATAATAGTCTAAATAAACAAAATCACCCAGCAATAATATCCAACCTCCATGGGAGAAGAATCTGAATCAAGAGTTGCCAAAATATATTATCTAAAACACGTAGTTTTGATCTCTGCTAACAAGATGGCGGAGGAGTAGGAGACCTAAATTTCATCTGGTTCCAGGAATTCAGCTAGATAGTTATCAAACCATTCTGAACACCTATGAACTCCAAAGGAGATTGAAGAAAAGAAGAGCAGCAACTCTTTGACCAGAAAAAACGGTCACTTTCTGGAAGGTAGGACCGTGCAGAGAAATGAATCCAAGGGGATATTTGAGAAGATAGACTGCAGAGAGAAGGAAGCCTCCGTCAGCCGGCTGTAGGCAAGTGATAGAGCAGCAGAGCACAAAATCAGAACTTTTAGAAGTCTGCTCCGCTGAGGGACTTGCTCTAGTGGCTAATTGGGGGTGGGGGTGAAGTGGGTGTGGGGAAGTGAGGGGGGTGGAACCCTCACTGGGACAGTGTGGTCTCAAGACCCTTGGGGTCACAGAAAGACTGAGGGTGCCTGAGTGTGGGAGAGCTCCCAGGCATCAGAGCAGGGAAGCCAGCTGCAAAGAATGAGCTGCAGAGTGGGCTCTCGACAAGCAGCAGATCCAGGGAGACTCTCCTTCCTCCCCTGGGAGGAGCAGCACGAGAGCACACCACAGGAATCTGCTGGGTTTGGAGACTCCAAACGGGGTCCTGTGCCACAGATAGAAACACTCAGTTCACAGGCCGGGTGAGCACAGAATGCGGCTGGAGACCAGGGAGACAGGAGTGATTGACTGCTTTTCTGTGAGGGTGCACGGAGGAGGGGGACCCCGAGCTCTCAGCTCCTCCGGGCCCAAAGATTGGGAGGCTGCCATTTTCATTCTCGTCCTCTAAACCTGTACAGAAAGCCTTCAGGCAACAAAAACTACCAAGAGCAAACCCAAGCAGATTACTTAGCCTGGCCCCTGGCAAAGGCGGTGCAATTCCACCTCAGGCAAAGATACTTGAGAATCACTGCAACAGGCCACTGGCCCGGATGATCAACAAAAATTTCCAACCAAGACCAAGTTTACCGATCAATGACGACTGCAAGTCTCCAGCACCAGGGGAATACAGCACATGGAATTCATGGCTTTTCCTCCATGATTCTTTATCTTTCAAAGTTAATTTCTTAAATTTTATTTTTTTCTTCTACTTTATTTTTTTGAATTTTTCTTCTCTCCTTTTTCAATCAACTTATCAATTCCTTTTAAAATATTTTTTAATTTTCATTTTTACAGTCATATTCTATCCCTTCATTGTATTTAACCTTATTTTTGGTGTGTGTGTGTGTGTGTGTATTTTTTTTCTTTCTTTAAAACTTTGGGATGCAGTTTCTTCTAATAGACCAAAATATACCCTAAATCTAGCATATGCCTTTGTTCTATTCACCAGCCTGATCATGTTCTCTCCTTTTTCTCTTTTTTAAAATTTTTCTTCTTTTTTTCAACCAACTTATTTTATCAATTCCTTTTTAAAAATCTTTTTTAATGTTCATTTTTACAGTCATATTCCATCCCTTCACTGTATTTACCCTTACTTTTGTATATATATATATGTTTTTCTTTCCTTAAAATTTTGGGAGGCAGTATCTTCTAACAGACCAAAATACACCAACAATCTAGTGTGTGGCTCTGTTCTATTCATCAGCCTGATCATACCCTTTTTTGTTTTTTTCTTTTCCCCCTGGTTTTAGGTCTCTTCAGATTTCTTTAGTGTATATTTTTCTGGGTCATTGTTACCCTTTCAGCATTTTGTTCTCTCATTCATCTATTCTTCTCTGGACAAAATGAGAAAATGGAAAGCTCACCTCAAAAAAAAAAAAAAAAGAAGAAGAAGAAGAACAAGAAGCAGTACCAACTGCCAGGGACCTAATTAACATGGACATTAATTAGTAAGATGTCAGAACTAGATTTCGGAATGATGATTATAAAGATACTAGCTGGGCTTGAAAAAAGCATAGAAGATACTAGAGAATCCCTTTCTGGAGAAATAAAATCTAAGTTGAAATCAAAAAGGCTACTAATAAGGTGAAATAAAAAATGGAGGCTCTATTCGGCTCAGGTCATGATCCCAGCGTCCTGGGATTGAGTCCCACATCGGGCTCCTTGCTCGGTGGGGAGCCTGCTTCCTCCTCTCTCTGCCTGCCTCTCTGCCTACTTATAATCTCTCTCTGTGTGTCAAATAAATAAATAAAATCTTAAAAAAAAATGGAGGCTCTAACTGCTACAATAAATGAGGCAGAAAAGAGAATTAGTGAAATAGAAGACCAAATGATGGAGAATAAAGAAGCTGAGAAAAAGAGAGATAAACAACTACTGGATCACGGGGTGGGGTGGGGGAGGGGGAATTTGACAGATAAGTGATACCATAAGACAAAACAATATTAGAACAACTGGGATCCCAGAAGAAGAAGGAGGGAGGGCAGAAGGCATACTGGAGCAAATTAGAGTGGATAACTTCCCTAATTTGGGGAAGGAAACAGGCATCAAAATCCAGGATGCAGAGAGAAGCCCCCTCAAAATCAATAAAAATAGATCAACACCCCGACATCTAATAGTAAAACTTAGAAATCAGAGACAAAGAGAAAATCCTGAAAGCAACTTCGGGAGAAGAGGTCTGTAACCTATAACAGCAGAAATATTACACTGGCAGCAGACCTATCCACAGAGACCTGGCAAGCCAGAAAGGACTGGCATGATATATTCAGGGCACTAAACAAGAAAAGTATGCAGCCAAGAATACTATATCCAGCTAGGCTGTCACTGAAAATAGGAGATAAAAAGCTTCCAGGACAAACAAAAACTAAAAGAATTTGCGATCGCCACATCAGCCCTATGAGAAATACTGAAAGGGGTCCTCTAAGTAATGAGAGAGCCTAAAACTAACAGACCACAAAGGAACAGAGACAATATACAGTAACAGTCACCTTACAGGCAACACAATGGCACTAAATTCCTATCTTTCAACAGTTACCCTGCATGTAAATGAGCTAAATGCCCCAATCAAAAGACACAGGGTATGAGACCGGATTTAAAAAAAACAAAAAAACAAAAAAACCATCAATATGCTATCTGCAAGAGACTCATTTTAGACCCAAAGACACCTCCAGATTTATTTTTTTTATTTTTTTTAAGATTTATTTTATTTTATTTATTTCACAGAGGGAGAGAGATCACAAGGAGGCAGAGAAGCAGGCAGAGAGAGGGGGAAGCAGGCTCCCTGCTGAGCAG
>LNAC01000086.1:1939863-2028058 GCA_002007465.1 Ailurus styani
ATGTGGGCCTCGATCCCAGGACCCTGAGATCACGACCTGAGCCGAAAGCAGAGGCTTTAACCCACTGAGCCACCCAGGCGCCCCCGACACCTCCAGATTTAAAGTGAGGGGGTGGAAAACCATTTTCCACGCTAATGGACATCAAAAGAAAGCTGGGGTGGCAATCCTTATATCAGACAAATTAGATTTTAAGCCAAAGACTATAATAAGAGATGAGGAAGGACACTATATCATACTTAAAGTGTCTATCCAACAAGAAGATCTAATAATTTTAAATATTTATGCCCCTAACATGGGAGCAGCCAATTATATAAACCAATTAATAATAAAATCAAAGAAACACATTGAACTTTAACACACACCCCCTCAAGGAAATAGACAGATCATCTCATCAAAACATCAACAAGGAAATAAGGGCTTTAAATGGCACACTTGACCAGATGGACTTCACAGATGTATTCAAAACATTCCATCCCAAAGCAACAGAATACACATTCTTCTCTAGTGCACATGGAACATTCTCCAGAATAGATCACATCCGGGGTAAAAATCAGTTCTCAAATGGTACTAAAAGATTGGGATCATTCCCTGCATATTTTCAGACCACAATGCTTTGATACTTTAACTCAACCACAAGAAGAAAGTTGGAAAGAACTCAAATACATGGAGGCTAAAGAGCATCCTACTAAAGAATAAATGAGTCCACCAGGAAATTAAAGAATTTAAAAAATTTATTGGAAACAAACGAAAATGAAAACACAATTGTTCAAAATCTTTGAGACGCAGCAAAGGCAGTCTTAAGAGTAAAGCATATAGCAATACAAGCCTTTTTCAAGAAACAGGAAATGTCTCAAATACACAACCTAAACTTACACCTAAAGAAGCTGGAGAAAGAACAGCAAATAAAGCCTAAACCCAGTAGGAGAAGAGAAATAATAAAGATCAGGGCAGAAATCAATGAAATAGAAACCAAAAGAACAGTACAACAGATCAATGAAACTAGGAGCTGGTTCTTTGAAAGAATTAATAAGACTGATAAACCCCTGGCCAAACTTATCAAAAAGAAAAGAGAAATAAATAAATAAATAAAATCATAATAAATAAAATAAAATTAATCAATTAAATCAATTAAATAAATCAATAAATAAAAATCAATAAATAAAAACAAACAAATAAATAAAATCATCAATGAAAGAGGAGAGATCATGGGGTGCCTGGGTAGCTCAGTTGTTAAGCATCTGCCTTTGGTTCAGGTCATGATCCCAGGATCCTGGGATCGAGACCCACATCGGGCTCTCTGCTCGGCAGGAAGCCTGCTTCTCTCTCCCACTCCCCCTGCTTGTATTCCCTCTCTTGCTGTCTCTGTCTCTCTCTCTCTCTCTCTCTCTATCTCTCTCTCTCTCTCTGTCAAATAAATAAATAAATAAATAAATAAATAAATAAATAAATATCTTTAAAAAAATAATAAAAAGAAAGAGGAGAGATCACAACCAACCCAAAGAAATACAAACAATTATAAGAACATAGTATGAGCAACTATATGCCAACAAAGTAGACAAGCTGGAAGAAATGGATGCATTCCTAGAGATGTATAAACTACCAAAACGTAATCAGAAAGGAAGAGAAAACCTGAACAGGCCCATAACCAGGAAGCAAACTTAAAAAGTCATCACAAATCTCTCAACAAACAAGACCCCTGAGCCAGATGGCTTCCCAGGGGTAATTCTACCAAACATTTAAAGAGGAATTAATACCTACTCTCCTGAAACTATTCCAAAAATAGAAATGGGGGCACCTGGGTGGCTCAGTGGGTTAAGCCTCTGCCTTCGGCTCAGGTCATGATCTCAGGGTGCTGGGATCGAGCCCCGCATCGGGCTCCCTGCTCAGCAGAGAGCCTGCTTCCTCCTCTCTCTCTGCCTGCCTCTCTGCGTACTTGTGATCTCTCTCTCTGTCAAATAAATAAAATTAAAAAAAAAAAGAAAGAAATGGAAGGAAAACGTCCAAACTCATTTTATGAGGCCAGCATTACCTTGATCCCCAAACCAAAGACCCCATCAAAAAAAGAGAATTACAGACCAATATCCCCGATAAACATGGATGCAAAAATTCTCACCAAAATACTAGCCAATAGGATCCAACAGTACATTAAAAGGATTATTCCCCACTACCAGGTGAGATTTATTCCTGGGCTTCAAGGTTGGTTCAACACCCACAAATCAATCAATGTGATACATTAATAAAAGAAAGAACAAGAACCATATGATACTCTCAACAGATGCAGAAAAAGCATTTGACAAAGTACAGCATCCTTTCTTAATCAAAACTCTTCACACTGTACAGATAGAGAATATACTTCAAGATCATCAAAGCCATCTATGAAAAATCCAAAGCGAATATCATTCGCAATGGGGAAAAACTGAGAGCTTTCCCCTAAGGTCAGGAATACGGCAGGGATATCCACTATCACCACTGCTATTCAACATAGTACTATGTTCCACTTTATGTGGAAAACCTAAAAGACTCCACTCCAAAACTGCTAGAACTCACACAGGAATTCAGTAAAGTGTCAGGATGTAAAACCAATGCACAGAACTCAGTTGTATTTCTATACACCAACAAGAAGACAGAAGAAAGAGAAATTAAGTTGTCCCATTTACAACTGCACCCAAAACCATAAGATACCTAGGAATAAAATCTAACCAAAGAGGCAAAGAATCTGTGCTCAGAAAACTATAGAATACTCATGAAAGAAACTGAAGAAGACACAAAGAAATGGAAAAACGTTCATGCTCACAGATTGGAAGAAGAAATATTGTGAAAATTAATGCAATCCCTATCAAAATACCATCACAGAACTGAAAATTCTGTGAATTTTCACAGAACAGGAACAAATAATCCTAAAATTTTTATGGAACCAGGAAAGACAGCCAGAGGAATGTTGAAAAAGAAAAGCAAAGCTGGTGGCATCACAATTCCGGACTTCAAGCCCTATTACAAAGCTATAATCAAGAGAGGATGGTACTGGCACAAAGACAGACACATAGAGAACCCAGACAGAATAGAGAACCCAGAAATGGACTCTCAACTCTATGATCAACTAATCTTCCACAAAGCAGGAAAGAACGTCCAATGGAAAAAAACAGTCTCTTCAACAAATGGTGTTGGGAAAATTGGACAGCCACATGCAGAAGAACGAAACTGGACCATTTCCTTATACCACACACAAAAACAGACTCAAAATGGATGAAAGACCTAAATGTGAAACAGGAATCCATCAAAAGCCTTGAGGAGAACAGATGCAGCAATCCCTCCGACCTCAGCTGCAGCGACTTCTTCCTGAACACATTGCCAAAGGCAAGGGAAGCAAGGCTAAAAATGAACTACTGGAACTTCAAGATAAAAAGCTTTTGCATAACAAAGGAAACAGTCAACAAAACCAAAAAACAACCAATAGAATAGGAGACAATATTTGCAAATGACATATCAGATAAAGGGGTAGTGTCCAAAAATTTATAAAGAACATATCAAACTCAATAAAAGAAAGAACAAGAACCAAACTCAACATCCAAAGAACAAAGAACCCAATCAAGAAATGGGCAGAAGACATGAACAGACATCTCTGCAAAGAAGACATCCAAATGGCCAACAGACACATGAAAAAGTGCTCAACATCACTCAGCATCAGGGAAACACAAGTCAAAACCACAGTGAGATACCATCTCACACCAGTCAGAATGGCTAAAATTAACAAGGCAGGAAATGACAGATGTTGGAGAGGATGCAGAGAAAGGGGAACCCTCCTACACTGTTGGTGGGAATGCAAGCTGGTGCAGCCACTCTGACGAAGAGTATGCAGGTTCCTCAAAAACTTGAAAATAGAGCTACCCTACGACCCAGCAATTGCACCACTGGGTATTTACCCCAAAGATACAAATGTAGTGACCCAAAGGGACATGTGCACCCCAATGTTAATAGCAGCAATGTCCACAACACCCAAACTATGGAAAGAGCCTAGATGTCTGTCAACAGATGAATGGATAAAGAAGATATGGCATATATATACAATGGAATATTATGCTCCATCAAAAAACCGAAACTTGCCACTTGCAACAACGTGGATGGAACTAGAGGGTATCATGCTAACTAAGTCAGAGAAAGGCAATTATCATATAATCTCACTGACATGTGGAATTTGAGAAACAAGGCAGAGGATCATAGGGGAAGGGAGGGAAAAATGAAACAAGATGAAACCAGAGAGGGAGACAAACCATGAGACTCTTAATCTCAGGAAACAAACTGAGGGTTGCTGGAGTGAAGCGGGTAGCAGGGATGGGTTGGCTGGGTGATGGACACTGGGGAGGGTATGTGCTATGGTGAACGCTGTGAATTGTGTAAGACTGATGAATCACAGACCCGTACCCCTGAAACAAATAATACATTATATGTTAATAAAAATAAATTAATTAAAAATAAATAAAACATGTAGTTTTCAACAAACAAAAAATCATGAATTATGCAAAGAAAGAGTGAAGAGTGCCCCATTTAACAAGAAAAAAAAAAGATTATAAATACTAACTCAACGGGGCCCAGATGTTGGAATCAGCAGAGAAATATTTCAAAACAGGCATTATAATGAAAAAGAACCAAAGGAAACCTTATTTAAAGAATGAAATGAGGGTGCCTGGGTGGCTCAGTGGGTTAAAGCTTCTGCCTTCAGCTCAGGTCATGATCTCAGGGTCCTGGGATCAAGGCCCCTGCCTTCAGCTCAGGTCATGATCTCAGGGTCCTGGGATCAAGGCCCACATTGGGCTCTCTGCTCGGCAAGGAACCTGCTTCCTCCTTTCTCTCAAATAAATAAATAAATAAAATCTTTAAAGAATGAAAGCATGATGATAACTCAAATAGAGAATACCAATATACAGAAATTATAAAAATAAAAAGAACCAAATGGAAATTGTATTCTGAAATGAAATATTCAGGAGGGACTCAACAACAAATCTCAGCTGGCAGAAAAAAAATTATCAAACTCAAAGACAGATCAATATAGATTATGCAATCTGGAAAAGCAAAAAGGAAATAGAGTGACCTGTGGGAAACTCAAACCAACATATAAGTAATGGGAGTTTCAGAAAGAGGAAAGAAAAATATGAGCAGAAAAAATATTGAAGACATAATGGCCAAAGTTTCCCAAGTTTGATTTTAAAAACAAACATTAAACTACATACCTAAAATAGATAATGAACTCCAAGTTGGCTAAACACAAAAAATATCCATACCTGTACATATCATAGTAAAACTGCAGAAAGCCAAACAGAAGTTTTTGAAAGTGGCAAAAGAAAACAATTGAACAGATAAAAGGGAACAACAAGATTAACAGCTCTCTTCTCATCAGAAATAATGGGAGGCTAGAGGCAGAGGAATGATATATAAAATGTGCTGAAAGAAAAAAAAGCAAATATCTTAACCAAGATTTATAACCCTTGTGGAACCACAGAAAAGCATGAACAGCCAAAGCAATCTTGAGAAAGAACAAAGCTGGAGGTATCACAATTCCAGATTTCAAGACATACTACAAAGCTTTAGTAATCAAAACAGTATGGTATTAGGGGCACCTGGGAGCCTCAACGGGTTAAAGCCTCTTGCCCTCGGCTCAGGTCATGATCTCAGGGTCCTGGGATCAAGTCCCAAATCAGGCTCTCTGCTCAGCAGGGAGCCTGCTTCCTTCTCTCTCTGCCTGCCTCTCTGCCTACTTGTAATCTCTCTCTCTCTGTCATATAAATAAATAAAATCTTAAAAAAAAATACAGTATGGTATTAGCACGAAAAACAGACACACAGAGCAATGGAACAGAACAGAGGCCCCAGAAATAAAAACCCACATTTATATGGTCAATTAATCTATAACAAAGGAGGCAAGAATACACAATGGGGGAAAGATAGTCTTTTCAATAAATCGTGCTGGGAGAACTGGACAGCTACATGTAAAAGAATGAAACTGAACCACTTTCTTATACCGTACACAAAAATAAACTCAAAATGGAATAAAGAGCTAAGCATGAGATCTGAAACCATAAAAATCCTAGAAGAGAACAAAGGCAACAATTTCTCTAACATCAGCCATAGCAATTTTTTTCTAGATAGGTCTCCTAAGGCAAGGGAAACAAAAGCAAAACTACTGGGACTACATCAAAATAAAAAGCTTTTGCACAGTGAAGGAAGCCATCAACAAAATAAAAAGACAACCTACTGAATGGGAGAAGATACTTGCAAATGATGTATATGATAAGGGGCTGATATCCAAAATAAATAAAGAACTTATATAACTCAACATCAAAACAAAAACAACCCCAAAAAACCACCACCATCACAACAACAACAACAAAACCAATCTGATTAAAAAATGTCAGAGGACCTCAACAGACATTTTTTCAAAGAAGACGTAACAGATGGCCAACAGACATATGAAAAGATGTTCAATATCACTCATCATCAGGGAAATGCAAAACAAAACTGCAATGAGATATTACCTCATGCCTGTTAGAATAGCTAAAATCAAGAATATAAGAAACAACAAAGCAAGAATGTGGAAGAAAAGGAAGCCTCGTGCCCTGTTGGTAGAAATGTAAGTTGGTACAACCGCCGTGGAAACCAGTATTGGAGGTTCCTCAAAAAATTAAATTAGAAATACCATCTTATCCAATAATTCCACAATTGGGTATTTACCCAGGAAAAACGAATACACAAACTCAAAAAGATATATGCACCCCTATGTTTACTACAGCATTATTTACAATAGTCAAGACATGGAAGAAATCTAAGTGTCCTTCAAGAGACAAATGCACAAGGAAAATGTATATACATACAAACAATGGAATATAAACAATGGAACATTACACAGCCATAATAAAGGATGAGATCATGCCATTTGAGACAACAAGGATGCACCTGAAGGGTATTATGCTAAGTGAAATAAGTCAGACTGAGAAAAATACCATATGATTCCATTCATAAGTGGAATCTATAAAAAATGAACAAACAAAAAGCAGAATCAGAACTATAAATACAGAAAACAAACTGATTGGTTGCCAGAGGGAAGGCTGGAGCATAGAATCTGAGGGAAAACATGGCAGGGATGTTATCATTCCGGACCCATTTCTCAATTGTGTCTACACAGTTCCTATGAAGAATCTCAAAAAGCCGAGTTAGGCATGGCTACAGGGCATTTTACTATCCCAGAGCTCTCTGAACTTCTCTATTATAAATACTCATTGCAGCTGTAATTTGCTTGCCCACCTCTTTTTTTCCTGTTACATTTGAAGCACCATAAGGTCAAGTGACCATATCTGTTTTATTCACTACTCAATTTCTAGAAGACGGCCTGGTATAAAGCAGAGTGCTCAATAAGTATTTGTTGACTAGTCAAGATGAATGAATTAATGGGTAAATAAAAAGAAACCTTTTATTGGAATTCAATAAATTAATATCACATTAACTTCTTACCAAAGAAATTTAAGAAAGCTCAGTTTTAGTGGGGTTTTTTCTTAATTCTATCACTATGACAATATACAGTTTTTATAGCAGCTATCTACTTCTTTATACTGTCTGCCAAATGTAATCAAACTGCACATCAGATTTCCATATTTTACAGTTCTGTATGTATCATTTCATCTCAGAAAATGTTTCAATTTAAAGATGAAATGGAGGAGAACTCTGATTTCTAGGATCTGCCAATAGGATCTCAATATCAAAAAGGTTTCCCACAGTTAACAGAAAGATCTTTTCGTGCAAAATCTCAATAACCACCTCTTGTGCCTGCCTATAAATGATAGCTCATCTGCAAAATGTCACATTCTAACCACTAGAGCATTCAGCCCATTGAAATAGCTTTCAGAAAATGGTCTTTTTGCTAATCAAAAACACAAAAAAATTGTCTCTCAAGTCAAATGCGTGCAAATAATACAAAATTTCTTCTCAAGGGTTTTTTGTTTTTTTTTTAGGGCAAACAATTTTCAGAGGGAATATTCCTTATTATAGAATCCAATTATGGGGCGACTGGGTGGCTCAGTGGGTTAAAGCCTCTGCCTTCGGCTCAGGTCATGATCTCAGGGTCCTGGGATCAAGCCCCGCATTGGGCTCTCTGCTAGGCAGGGAGCCTACTTCCTTCCTCTCTTTCTGCCTGCCTCTCTGCCTACTTGTGATCTGCTCTCTCTCTCTCTCCCCCTCTGTGTCAAATAAATAAATANACTTCCTTCCTCTCTTTCTGCCTGTCTCTCTGCCTACTTGTGATCTGCTCTCTCTCTCTCTCCCCCTCTGTGTCAAATAAATAAATAAAATCTTTAAAAAAAAAAAAAAAGAATCCAATTATCCATTAAACCTCACAAGTACTTGGGACTTAGCTTGAGTCATTCCCTGCTCTTTTTTTGTTTTTTAAGATTTTATTTATTTATTTATTTATTTATTTATTTATTTATTTATTTGACACAGAGAGAGAGAGAGAGAGATCACAAGGAGGCAGAGAGGCAGGCAGAGGGAGAGGGAGAAGCAGGCTCCCTCCTGAGCAGAGAGTCCGATGCGGGGCTCAATCCCAGGACCCTGAGATCATGACCTGAGCCGAAGGCAGAGACTTAACCCACCGAGCCATCCAGGCGCCCCTCATTCCCTGCTCTTAAAAGAGCTATTCTTAGTGGGGAAACAGTTCTATATAAGAATTACCATAATAAAAGTTCTATATTAACACAAAGCGTTTAAAACAGAGCAAAGATTAAGAAAAGCTTTCATAGTGTAGCAGTTTTATAGCTTAAAAGGATGGTGCAAGAGTTAACAATTACCATTTTGCAGATAAACAGAATCAGAGAAGTTATATAATTTGTTCAAGATACCATAGATTGGGCGCCTCTCTCTCTCTGCCTGCCTCTCAGCCTACTTGTGATCTTCCTCTCTCTCTGTCAAATAAATAAGTAAAAACTTAAAAAAAAAAAAAAAAAAAGATCCCATAGATAGCCAATGAAAAGCCAGGGACTAAAATCTGGGTCTTTAGATCCCAAATCCAGTCCTTTCTATGACATCATGCTATTTCACAGTCTAGATATGATACCTAAAATGGCTGTGATTTCAAAATAGCTTTTTCCTGCCTTCACACTTTATAATCCAGTAGATTTTATCTTCTTCGAATTCCCCTGAACATGCCATACTGTCTTGCTTCTGAGACTTTCCACATGCTGTTCTCTGTGCCTGAAACACCACCCTTCTCCACCATTCAGGGGTTCTTCCTAATCTACCTTATCTCTCTTTTTTTTTTTTTTAAAGATTTTATTTATTTATTTGACACAGAGAGAGAGAGATCACAAGTAGGCTGAGAGGCAGGTAGAGAAAGAGGAGGAAGCAGGCTCCCCGCCGAGCAGAGAGCCCGATGCGGGCCTCGATCCCAGGACCCTGAGATCATGACCTGAGCCGAAGGCAGAGGCTTTAAGCCACTGAGGCACCCAGGCACCCTCTACCTTATCTCTTAATCTGAATCATTACTACTCTTCTTTCCAGGGCTCTATTAGATGCTACCTTCACTGGGAAGCTTCTGTAGTATTTATCACACTCTAACATAATTATATCACACTCCCAATTCCTTCCAAGCCCATGAAAACAGATTTGTCTTGTCAGAGTTTCATTCCTACTACCTAGCACAAAGTCAGGTACACAGTATGTGCTTGGAAACTATTTGCTGAACAAACTGATTGCCTGCCACACTTTCATAACCACATAATACAATGACCTTAAATTATCACGCACCTCTGAAGCAAAGTTATAATTTGCTGGAAATGGACTGCTACATGCAGACTTGCTATATAACATTCCCAGCTACAAGAAATACTCATCGAGTATTTCTAGAGAAGTTATAAATCAGTATCCTCAGAGCCCCCCTTTAATGGTTACTTACAAGGGACTATATTTGCAATGCAAATATATATGCATATATATATATATATATATATATGCCAGATAATATCTTCTTAAAAGAGGCCTATAATATAGTATAAAAGTACGAGTGTCAGTACCAGTATAGTATAAAAGTACAACTGCCATATTACCTATCACATCCAGCTGTAGAGAGCTGGTTGGAAGAGGTCTACAGTCATGGCATCTAATACCTTTATTTACTTTTTTGTGGAAGGAAAGAACTGAGGCACAGAGAAGGGATGGGACTACCCCAGAAATACATGGCGAGTCAGGGTCATGGACAGGTTCTTAACAAAATGCAGGTCTCTAACTTTAGAACGGATTATTCTCTGGATGGACAGATGAACAGGCAATTAGATAGGAAGACAAACAAACAAGTTAGCTGTATGAAAACACAGTCCTAGTAAAGATCCTCTTCCCCTTTTGCTAGTTGTAAGTCTTAGGTGGCATTTTAGATTGATCTGTCAATCTAAATGAGACACAGGATACTAAGGAAATATAAAGAAATAAAGGTATTCACTGAAGAACCTATTCAAAGTACTCAACCAGAATATGTTAGTTCTCTGAAGCAAATCCATGAAGTCCATTAGATCAGCAGGTCTCAACAGCAAGTTTATAGCACATAAAGTCGTCATCTTTCTTAGGGAAGAACATGTGCAGAATGCTACCTGGAAACTTCATGTAATGGTTAAGAACATAGGTTTTTACGTCATGGCACCTGTTGAAGACTTGGGTAGCAAACTTAATTTCAGTTTCCTCTTGTGTAGAGTGGAAATACTAGTGTTAATTATATCCTAGGATTTTGGGGAGGACAAAATGAACCAATATATGTTTTGGCAGAGTACATGTAAATACTCAATGAATGGTGACTTTCTCATCACTGCATCTAGGGAAACATCCTCATCACGTGCAGTTTTCAATGGCTTGGACCCACAATGTCTACAGGACACCTAGGACTTCGGATTGTCTTCTTCCAGGATCTAAGGTTTTAAAAAGTTAATTAGAGAGCCTCAAAATACTAAGAGGAGTATTAATTTCACCTTGAGGCTATCTGCTACAGGAAGGCAATTATCTCATCTATAACATGGAAATACTACCATTTAATCTAAAGAACTGCTGTGAAGATGAACAGGGAGCACGAAAGACTAAAGTAACAAAGTGACATATCATATTTCATGAGAAGATGGAGGATAAACTGGCAGAAAAGAAGGTTTCCAACTAGAAAGGAAGAATGGAATTACAAAAGAATGAATGAACATAGGAATTATTTTGAATCATAACTGATAGGATTTAGAAACGTTCTGTATGCAGGGCTCAATGAGGGCAAAGTAAGGGGTTTCCAGGTAAGCACTGAAAGATGGCATTCATTTTTTTTTTTTTTTAAGATTTTATTTATCTGAGAGAGAGAGAGAGAAAGAGCAAAGCTGGGGGGAAAGAGGCAGAGGGAGAGGGAAAAGCAGACTTCTTGCTGAGCAGGAAGCCCAACATGGAACCCAGGGGATCATGACCTGTAACCGACAGTCACCCAGGTGCACCTAGAGGGCCTCCATTTTTGAACAAGCAGAGGCAAAGATGTCCAATGAACAACTGGGAATCACTATGATCTGAGATGATGACTGCTGTGAACTAATAACTATCCACCAACCATTAGTTCATTTGCTTAGAGGTCAGCAGTTGTCCAACAAGGGTATAAAGGCAGTAATGAAGGAACATGGAGGAAGAATAACAGGACAATAGAATATGCTGTCAGATATAATTCAGAGCCAAGTAGGGATCCTAGGAAGCATGTCTTTAGAACATTCTCAGTTGCTAAAGGAGCAAGCCTGCTTGGCTCCCAATATGTTTGCTTGGTTTCTTCCTTCTGTCAACAAACCTTCAACAGGTATTTATATTATACCAGGCCCAGTCCAGCGTTACTATGGTACATGCCCTGAAGGATCTTAGAGCTAGCAGAGAAGGGAAACATAAAGAGTCAGATAATGACACCCACATGCTTTGGTAGAGGCAAGCACAGGGATCTAAAGAACCTAAATCCATGTACCCCCTTCTCCTGGATGTTCTCCCTAAATATTATTATTACCTAAAATTTATGGAATGCTTCCTATGAGCCAGGAATTTTTCTTAGAGCTTTACATATGTTAACTCTTAATTTTCACAACAACCCTATGAAGTAGGTACTATTATTTCCTTTTTACCAGTGGGGAAACTGAACAGCCTGGCCTATGATGAACTCTCTCCTCTGAGCTCCCACAGTCCTCACAAAGCATTTTATACCTTCACAAAGTACTATGTATCATCTGCTTTTGAAAAATACTCCTTGAGGATAAAACCATGATTTATTCATGTCTTTATTTCCCAAAGAGTCCAGCGCAGGAGCAAGATACACTATAGGTATTCAATATTTGCTGAACATCAAAATGACTATCCAGGGCGCCTGGGTGGCTCAGTGGGTTAAAGCCGCTGCCTTCGGCTCAGGTCATGATCCCAGGGTCCTGGGATCGAGGCCCGCATCAGGCTCTCTGCTCGGCAGGGAGCCTGCTTCCTCCTCTCTCTCTGCCTGCCTCTCTGCCTACTTGTAATCTCTCTCTGTGTCAAATGAATAAATAAAATCTTTAAAAAAAAATGACTATCCATTGTCCAAGTTTTACATCAGATCTGTAAAAAAACAATCATTTCTTATTCATTCATCAAGTTCATAATAAGTATTCAGTCTGAGCCAATTACTGGTGCCAGGTACAACCTAAATAGAAATAAACAAGACATAGAGCCTACCATCAAGTTTATTGTGGCAACCAGTAACATCATCTATTGTTTAAGAGGAGCTCTATTTTCTTTAGCTATTAGAGGCAGAGAAACAAGTGTGTCTTCTGAGAATAAACTATCTTTGAAAGAATAAATAAGTGAATGACAGACACTCTGAACCTTGAACCAGACCTTGCTCAGGCCACTAGGAAGCTCAGAGTTGAATTTGCTACTGAATCTTAGCGAAAGTAGGAATTTCTGGTAGTAAATTTACCTTGGCTTCATTTACTCTGCTTTCCTTATTTCCCCCTTCATTTTGAATCTCTTTATTTACTTTTGATCCTATTATATTACACATATCTGAAAAAATAATTCCCTTTAGGGGCAAAAAAAAAAAGATAGGTATATAGAATTTAATCAATTCAACTACAGATGGTGTGATCAGTCTCCTTACTTTGTCCAGATGCTCTGCTGAAGATCTGGATACAAACCAGGCAGAATGTGCAAGTCAGGAATGTAGATCTCAACTGTTCTGCCTCTGGGCTCTAATAAAGGGATGGGCTCTCTGCTGAGGGAACTATATTGCTTCAGAGAAAGCTCCCCACTTTTAAGTTTTAAACCCCCTCATTTATGGCTAGGGAGGTTCTGGAACTAGACCATGGTGAACTAGGCACTAACCTCTGTCTCTGACCTACCAGTAACAAGACTCTTAGAATCTGTTTCCTTACCTATTCCTGTCTACCTACTTCTCAAGGCTGTTCTGAATCAGATATGAAAACATTTACTTAACTATAAAGTAGTTCACAAACATAAGGTATTGGGGAAAAGAGGGTTCATTATTTTTAATTCAACATGAGAATGGTCAACTAGTTTAGGAAAGCAGTCTTGTAGGCACTGGACACTCAAAACAAGGAAGCCTTTTTTGTTTGTGGTCGTAAAATATGTATCATAAAATTTGCCATTTTAAGTATACAGTTCTGAGGCATAAAGTACATTCACAGCGTTGTGCAATGATTACCACCACCCGTCTCCAGAACTTTTTCATCTCCCTCAACTGAAACTCTGAACTTATTAAAGACTAACTCCCCATCTTCTCCTCCCCACATTCTACCTTCTGTCTCTATGAATCTAACTATTCTAGGAACTTCATTTAAGAGGAATCATATATGTCCCTTATGACTGGCTTATTTCACTTAGCATAATGTTGTCAAGGTTTATCTATGTTATAGCATGAAAACATTGGTTTTTTAAAACATTCCAGACTTTCTGCTTTAGATAAAGATGATCACAAACTATAAGTCTGACCACACTTATTAGCTTTTCAAGATAAAATCAAAAGCTCACTGCAGGATTTTTCTCTTCCCTTAAGTGCCACTGGGATTTCCAAACTGATTTGCAATCTGGAACAATTATTTCTGAATAGATCCTTCAGATGAAACAACCTGCTTCCCTGAAAATAAATTCCAACATGTCCATTAGGAAGCAAAATGACTTAGTAAAAAAGACAAAGTGGTATCAATGTTTGAATAAAGAAATTAAGAACAAGATACTGATTTGCTTTGGTATCGCCAAACATATCTTCTTGCAGGAGAGTAAGTGTGCATCTGCCCGGTCTTTATAATACATCTATAAATGTTTCTTATTCCAAAGTAGTATGTTTTTAATATTTGCAAATAAATTTACATTATCCACATGGATTTTTTTTTTTACCCAGAAAATCATATCTTATTCCAAAATAATGTTACTACAAACAATTAGAAAAAACCACCTCCTCCACAATTGGGAATGTCATTAGCTGCTGCACCCACCCCCCACCGCCAGGACCGCCATGACCCCCAGGCCACTCCTCATCTCCCAGACTTTACTCCTAGGAGGCTCCATACATTGTATTTTCTGACCCTCATCTCTCTCCCCTCCTGACTTTTTCCACTGTACCCTTTGGATCTCAAGGTTAGCAAATCACTGTATCTTCAATCCCTTCTGTGAATGTCCCCCTTGCCTCATTCCTCTACATGAAATCTGACGATGTATCCTCTGCAGCCCTAGCAAATGGGGCTGTTTTTTTTCTCACTCCCTATCTACCACTGGGACTTGAACTTGTAGCCTGTTATTTCCACTTATGCCTTAAAGATTGTGGTTCCTAACAAACTGTTATTCTCTCCAAAACCATTCTTGCCATAAGTCTTGGTAATTTCAGTAACTATATAAATAGTGGTTACAACATATTGCCCTCCCTGTTACTTGACCTCCTCTTCTCTGTTATCTTGAATTCCACCCTACCTCAGCCTCTCACTCCCACAGTTATAGTTTTGACCTTTTCATTACCAACAACTGTCTATCTTCTATAATCTTAATTCCAAATATCTCATTCTCCAATCACTATCTCTTATCTTTCCAGTTCACTCACTATAGTTACTCCAACTTTAACAATCCTTCAGCTTATAAGGACATGTAATTTGCTGATCCTACCTGCATTTAATTTCCATCACCTTCCTCACATCCTCACTTCCCTCCTAATCCTGGCTAGTTTAAATTCCTTGGTCAATTTTTATAATCACTCCATTGGCCCTCTACCACTTGTATTAACACTAATTTGATTAAGCCACAACCCTGGTTAAATGCAATTCACCATCTACTTTCTGCCTGCATTGGCATAGGTCTTGGGAGAAAGAAAACATACATGACTCTGTTCACTAAAGTTAAAATTTAAACTTATGATCATTATTTTCGTGTAGGCTCAAAATACAACATGATAATCATTCTGTATTTGCCAAGACTATTTACATTCCTATACTATCTCATGCTTTCTTTGCTCCTAACGTCGCGAGTTACTTTGTCATCTAGTGATTTTGCTTATTTGTCTAAATAAAATCGATCACCCAAAAGAGAACTTTCACACACTCCCACATGCACCTATGAAACTGCATCTGTGCAATACACTCTAACTTCTTCCCTATTACCATGGGTAGCAATTCCTCTCCAACCCTCCACAGATACATCAGATTCTATCCCCTCACCAAACAAATGTCATTACTCTGGTTATTTCCCTCCTCTTTCTCCAGCATTATCAGATTTTTCCCATTCTTCGGGATTATTCTTGTTAGCATCTGCTCCTTTTGTCTTGCCTAAAAACAACAACAAAAAAAACACTTTATTCCTCTAACATGCCAGCTACCAATCCATTTCTCTACTTCCCTTCACAACAAAGCTTCTAGAAAGAGCTATTTATATTTGCTTTCGCTCATCTTTTCTCTCATTCTTTTGACCCCATATCAATCAGATTTTCATTCCCACCATTACACCATGACTGCTGTTCTTATCAGTCACCAATGACCTCCACCATCTTCCTTGATATGTTAACAGAATGTGACCTAGTTGATCACTTTCTCCCCTCTTTTAAACACTTTCTTCACTTGGCTTCCAGTCACTATACTCCGTGAGTTTTGGTGGAGTTTTGTTTTAGTTTTTTCCCCCCCATTATTCTAGTAGCTTATTCTCCGTATCTAAACTTTGTGGTGACCTAGGCTCAAGTCTTGGGCCTCTTCTCTTTTGCATCTCCATGCATTCCCAAGGTCACCTCATTTAATCTTGTGAATGCAAATACCATCTGTATTTTTATATTAACTCACCCCCTCTCTCTCCTGAAATTTGTTTCCCTGAAGTCTTTTCCCAGTTCAGTTAATGGCAACTCCATTCTTTTAACTGCAAAGGTCAAAATTTGGGAGTCACTCTTCACTTCTCTTTTTCTTATACCTCACTAGTCCAACAGCAAATCTTTTTCAGTTCTACCTGAAAAATCAATTCTCACTCCTCCCACTTCCACTGCCTTAATTTATTTTTTTTTTTAAAGATTTTATTTATTTATTTGACACAGAGAGAGAGAGAGATCAGATCACAAGTAGGCAGAGAGGCAGGCAGAGAGAGGAGGAAGCAGGCTCCCTGCCGAGCAGAGAGCCCGATGTGGGCCTTGATCCCAGGACCCTGGGATCATGACCTGAGCCGAAGGCAGCGGCTTTAACCCACTGAGCCACCCAGGCGCCCGCACTGCCTTAATTTAAACCACCAACGTCTCTCACCAGGATTGATGTAACTGCCTCCTAACTGGTCTCCCTGTTTTGGGATCTATCCCTTCTTCCATCCATTCTCAACACAACAGTCAGAATGAGTCTATGAAAACATATGAAAAAAACTGTATCAGGTAACTCTTCCCATCGAAGACTTCCCATCTTACTCCATGGAAGAAGATCTAGAAGGTCTTCTAAGATATATAAGACCCAATAAAATGTGTTCCCATCACAACCTTCTGACCTCTTCTATTACTCTTCCCTCTGATCACTTCATTTCAGCTACCCTGGCTTCCTGCTAGTTCTGGAAACACACCAGGTCTGGCTTCAGAGCCCTGGCACTTGTTCCCTCTTCAGATTCTCACACGAGGCCCTCTTTGGCTCCTTATTTAAAAATTCAAACCTAGGGCGCCTGGGTGGCTCAGTGGGTTAAAGCCTCTGCTTTCGGCTCAGGTCATGATCTCAGCGTCCTGGGATCGAGGCCCGCATCGGGCTCTCTGCTCAGCAGGGAGCCTGCTTCCTCCTCTCCCTGTCTCTCTGCCTGCCTCTCTGCCTACTTGTAATCTCTCTCTGTGTGTCAAATAAATAAATAAAATCTTTAAAAAAAAAAAAAATTCAAACCTGGGAGCACCTGGGTGGCTCAGTCGGTTGGGCATCTGCCTTCAGCTTGGGTCATGATCGTGGGGTCCTGGCATCGAGCCCCATGGTGGGCTCCCTGATCAGCAGGGAGTCTGCTTCTCCCTCTCCCTCTGCTCCTTCCCCTGTTTGTGTGTGTATGCTCTCTAATAAGAAAGCTTTATTTTTTTACTTTATTTATTTATTTATTTTTTAAAGAGTTATTTATTTATTTGACACAGAATGAGAGAGATCACAAGTAGGCAGAGAGGCAGGCAGAGAGAGAGGGGGAAGCAGGCTCCCTGCTGAGCAGAGAGCCAGATATGGGCCTCGATCCCAGGACCCTGAGATCATGACCTGAACCGAAAGCAGAGGCTTTTACCCACTGAGCCACCCAGGCGCCCAGAAAGCTTTATTTTTTTAAAAGATTTTATTCATTTATTTGACTGAGATAGCGACAGCAGGAACACAAGCAGGGGAGTGGAAAAGGGAGAAGCAGCCTTCCTGTGGAGCAGGGAGCCCAATGCGGGACTCAATTCCAGGACCCTGGGACCATGACCTGAGACAAAGGCAGATGCTTAACAACTGAGCCATCCAGGCACCCCAAAAAAGCTTTAAAAAATAAAGTTCAAACCTTCATCCCCAACACTACAGTTCTCCCTTCTTCATTTTTCCTCCTTCCCTCTTGTCTACCACGCTTAATATTTTAATTTTTTTAAAAGATTTTATTTATTTATTTATTTGACAGAGAGAGCGATCACAAGCAGGCAGAGAGGTAGGCAGAGAGAGAAGGGGGAGCCCGATGTGGGGCTCAATCCTAGGACCCTGAGACCATGACCTGAGCTGAAGGCAGAGGCTTTAACCCACTGAGCCACCCAGGTGCCCCTAATATTTTTAACTTTTATCTTGTTAATTATTTGTCTTCCCCCCTAAAATAAGCCCCCTGATGGTAAATGTTTGCATCTGTTTTGTTCATTGTTGGACACCTAATGCCTAGAACAGTGCCCAGAATATGGCGGTTAATTTGAGAGATTCCCCTTGTTCTGAGACTCAGATGACACACGGATTAGGGATAGTGAAAGCATCCATTAGTCACTGCCTACTGTGTGTCAGATGCTAATTCCAGCTGACCTGACTGATGTTATTATATTTACTCCTTGCAACAATCCTGAGCTTTCAGGATTGATAAAACGCACACATACACACACACACACACACTCTCTCCTCCCAAAAAAGAGAAGGAAATATGATCATACATTACTTATGGTAATACTGTTCTAGTGGGAAGCAGCCCTATGAATGGTCATCCATGGTGGAAGCCTTCATGTTTACATAGCACTTATAATCAAGGGATGCTCTTAAATGGCTTCTATTTCACACTCACACAACACAATTCTTCCCACTAATTAAGAGTTCCTGAGAAACTGTCCTTTCACTTCTGCAACCTCAGAATCCAGCTAGCACTGACTAGACTCCCATAAATGTTTATCAAACTGAACTGAACAATTATGTGAGGGATTAATTCTCTCATTTTTTTAAATAAAACTAATCTTTCAGCAATACTATGTAACATGCTCAAGGATGCATACCCTTTCAGTGACAGACCAGAGATACGAACTCAAGTTCCCTATTCTTTCTCCTGTACGACAGTGTTATTATACAAAAATGATAACCAACTGAATACTAACTCTCTCTCCAATTTCATATTATATGTGGGATGCAGATCCTTCACCCCAGCTGTACTCTGAGAAAAGACATCATAGATGGGACCCTCAGAAGGCAAGCCAAGTTCCCAAACTGAATCCTATTATCTGACAAATCCCACATTCAAGCATTTTGCCCAATTCTTTTTCCCTCCCCACTCCTTGTCTACTTCCTTTTATTCCTTTGTGTTCGTGCCTGTCTGCCAAATTAGCATGTAATGCTTTTGGAGGGCAAAGGCCATATCTTACTCTTCTTTTTATTCCTCTAACACAGGACTTAGCACACAAGAAGTACTTTGTGAATGTTTGTTAAATTAAAAATGCTAAAAGCCAAAAAAAATTAAGATCAATTTTTTACTTTTCAAGGCATTTCTGCAGTCATCTAACAACTCAGTGTGGAATCAGACTGGGATTAGCCTCTACTTACAAACTCGCCTAGATTTTACCCTGATCCCCTCACACTCTAAACCCAGTGTTCTTTTGTTCATGTCATAATGTTCACTATCCCTCTTAGAGCCAAGAAGAAGGTTGAAGCAACAAGAAAGAAGGATCAGATGGACCCAAAAAAAAAACAAAAACAAAAACAAAACACCTGTTACATGTTTAAATTTATCACTTAGTAACTTAAATAGCACATCTGGAATAAATAACCAAGTACAACATCCATATAAGAGCCAAGAGACTCAGTTTAAAATAAGCACACATCTAATGACTCTCTACTCTGTGATTTGTTAAGTGAATCTCTTGGAAGAGGTATAGATGATGAAAGAATGAGATCTATTTTTTGTCCTTATGGAGCTCATAGTGTAGTAGCAAAAATGAGACCCAAATACTCAAAGCTTAAAATCCTAACAGCAGACAAAACGAGAGAAGCCACTTGAACTCTTAGTTCCAAATTATATAAAAGAAAGGCTAAAGGAATTTTACATGTAACCTGTACACTATACAACTACTGCAAGAGTTTGGACAAGTGAGGAAAGGACTTCTATGTGGGTTTAGGTTGATTTTGTTTGTTTGTTTGTTTGTTTGTTTGTTTTTTAACGAGTAATGTGATGTACCATGAAAACTGTGGCAAATTTTAGAAGGGAAAAGGCCTGGGGACTCATGGGAATGAGAAAAAGGAAGAACAACGGAAGTGAAGACAGCACCGAAGGCTTAAACACTCTTTCCTATTTGAAGTTTCATAGATCCTTCCAGCTAGAACTAATCACTGTGTTCTGTTCAAACATACCTGGTTACAGTCCCATTATAGACCTGCTTCGAGTTAGACCTGATTGTTCACGTAAGTGTTTTCCTCCTGGGCTCTGAGCTTTGTGAAAGCAGAGGCTATGTTGTTAACTTACGGAGTTCCCAATGACTAACAGAGGGCCAAGCACACCAGTAGTACACAGTTTAATTAAAAGAAAAGGACCAAAGAGTGTAGGAGCCTGGTAAGACCTTAAACATTTAATTTAAGCCTTTCATTTTGCAACAGAGGGAAAAGAGACCGAGTGAGTTCCTCAAAGTTACACAGCAAGTCAGTAACAGATCCAGGACTGGACCTCAGGCTTCTAGACTCCCCAAACCAGAAGAATGGCAATTAGGCTATTTTTCTACCTGAAGGACAAGCAATCTCCTCTGCTTACTGTTTAGTTCAAAGACTACTAGGCCCTTGCAATGGGAGGTCTGAGATTAAATCAGGAACTGCTGTATTCCAAATAGTTGAGACTCTGAGCATCAGGCCAAGTCCTTTGTCTCTGGACAGAAAGGCTCAGAAAAACAAGGCAGAACCATTTGTTTGATGCAAAGGCCCCAGGAAGCCCTGGACTACAGACCTGGGCGCAGGATCAGGAAAAGTTCTGCTGTGATGAAGCTAAAGAAATTTGGCAGGGGGCGGGGGGTGGGATGGAAGATAGGAGCAATGCAGAAATTCCTGCCCAGCAGCACCAACCCTGAGAAAGCATGCCTGATGAAAAGGGAAGAGATTGTATTAGAAGCTAAAGACTCAGGAAATGGAAGAGAGGGTAATTTCAGGACATAGCAAAGTTTCTCCCCAGGGAAGCACCTGTCCAATTTGAGGCTTAATGGTATAGACATAACAAAAAAATCAAAATTGGAGACAATGTGTGATGCCAAGAATAATCCAATTGAGAATAAATGTAGCTTGAGTGAGCCAAGTCCCCTCACTCTCCATCACAGCTGCTGGCCCACTCCCTACCACCCTCCATCAGAATTACCCGGGGTATTTATTTAAAACAGTTCTACAAATAATTTGATTTAAAAATTGGCAAAGAACTTGAATAGACATTTCTCCAAAGAAGATACACAAATGGCCAATCCTCATATGAAAAGATGCTCAACATCACTAATTATCAGGGAAGTGCAAATTAAAACTACAATGAGATACCACCTCACATCTGTTAGGATGGTCACCATTAAAAAACAACAATAAAAATAAAAACAACAAAAAAACAAACAAACAAACAAAAAACAACAGAAAACAACAAGGGTTGGCAAAAACAGAAAAACAGGAACCCTTGTATATTGTTTGTGGGAATGTAAAATGGCACTGCTGCTATGGAAAACAGTATGGAAGCTCCTCAGAAGGTTAAAAATAGAATTATTATATGATCCAGCAATTCCACTTCTGGGTCTAGATCCAAAAGAACTAAAAACAGGATATTACAGAGATATTTGCATAACCATGTTCACCGCATTATTCACAACAGCCAAGAGGGAGAAGCAACCTAAATGTCCACTGACAGATGAATATATAAATAAAATGTGGAGTATATATGCAATATATTATTAAGTCTTTAAAAAGAAAAAAAATCCTGTCATATGCTACAACATGGATAATCCTTGAAGACATTATGCTAAGTAAAATAAGCCAGACACAAAAAGACAGATAATGTATAGTTCCATTTATATTTAGTATCTAAAGAGTCAAACTCTTAGAAAGTAGAATGGTAGTTGCCAGAGGCTTTGAGGGCTAAGGAGTTGCTATTTAATGGGTATAGTTTCAATTGTGCAAAAGGAAAAGTACTAGAGATCTGTTGTACAAGGTACATATAGTTAACACTACTGTACTGCACGCTTAAAAATAGTTAAGATGAAGTTTATGTTATATATTATTTACCCCCGCTCCACACACACACACACACACACACACACACACACACACAGTTTTAGGTCCCACACCAAAACTACTAATTCAGACCACTTGAGAATCAGAATGCTAAATAAGCTTCCCCCAGATATTTGTGATAGATGGTCAAATTCAGAAACCACTGACTTAAAAATAAAGGCCAAATTTTATTTCGGCATCTGAGGCCCTCCAATAGCCGCCCCCACCCTTCTTTTCTCATCACTAGCTCCTTACTCTCTTTGCCCTCTATTCTGGACACCCAGGAGGTACTAGAAAAGCACTGTCCAAAATGAACATTCTACAGTAATAGAAATGTTCTACATCTGTAGTGTCCAATACAGTACCTATTACCCACATGTGGCTTCCTCAAGAAGCTTATGTTCTAGTTAGGTAGTAGAGTATTGTGGTTAAAAGCAAGGACTGAAACCAGAGAGCTCAGGTTCAGATTATGACTGCTTACAAGATATGTGTTCTTTGAAAATCACTTAGGTCCTCATGCCTCAATTTTTTAATCCATAATATGGAGATGACAATAGTACTACCACCTAACAGGATTTCTATAAGGATTAAGTTAGTTAACATATGTTGAGTGCTTAGAACAGTACCCAACATATAAGAACTAGTGGTTACTATTATTGATGTATTTTGTTGTTATTATTATGAATGGGTAGCAACAATATTAACCAATAGCAAAAAATATGACCAGTTAGAGGTGTAGCAGAAAAATAAAGCAGGGTAAAGGAACAGGGCGTGCCAGGATAGGGGTTACAATTGTTAAGAAGATAGTTAGGGAAGCCTCACTGAGAGGGTGATACCTGAGAAAAGACCTGAAAGAGGAAGAAAACAAACCATGCAGGTACCTCAGGAAGAATTTAAACCCCCTGTGAGGTGCTTAGTATTAACCAACACCATTTTATAGATGGGAGAACAGAGCTTCAGACTAAGGAAGCCATCCAACATCACATGGCTTATAAATGACTGAGCCTAGAGTCAAATTCAGAAGTGACGGACTTCAATTCCTTCTCCACTACTGGACCCTGTTCGACCTCTATTCCTTTCTGCAGTGAAACAATATCAGTGCATCCTTTTCACATCAGTTTCCCCTTCTGGCACTGAGATTTATAGATTCATCCAGACTAGACAAGCTCTGTGAGTAAATGCATTGCTCATGGGCACAGGCCATTAACCCACCCTGCCCACGTCACATGCACTCTCATCCACTGCTTCCTGAACACCTCCACACCAGGAGCTCCCCATGTTAACTGCAGGCTGTGCATAGAAAACAGGCATTTATCAAGATCAACAAGCCTCAAACACCAGGAAGGAGAGGTAAATTATACATAGAGATAAAGGCCACTGCTTCCAGCCAGGACTTTGAGGGAAAAAACTCGCTAGATGTGCACTGTGGGAAAACCATGATCAAAAGTTAGGTTCAACCTACTGAACCTTTGTAATCTAAACTTGGTTCGCAAGGTCTATAGAACTGAGAAAAAACCCAAACCTCCATGTCCTTACTTTACCTGTAAAGAAGTCAGTGATTCAAAATACTTTCAAGACTATTTTCTCTGTATGTTCAACCTATGCTCATGAAATCTCTGTGAAAATATTGGCAATTTATTACAGAAAATCATTATTGCTTCCAGAAGCAGTGGATCCCAGTCCTCTACAGCTTACTAGAAGTCACTTCTGCTTCCTGGGCCCCAGTTTCTTCATCAGTTAGAAGTAGAGGTTAGACTAGATGTTGTTTAAAGGTTCCATTTTTAGCCTTTATAGTACATTATGTCATAATAATGACATAGTACCTCTAAAACTTCACAGTCGGACCCAAAATTCATTCACTCAATTAACATTTATGTAAGCAAGGCATAGAAAACATAAATATACTAAATGACCCCACTCATATATACAAACATTTCAGAACTGTGTTCCTACTAAAAACAAAACTTGGCTCCAGAATTCCATAGTTTTGTTTTTATTCTTTTTTTTAAGGTTTATTTATTTGAGAGAGAGAGTGTGTGTGTAAATGTGCGCATGTGCACAAGCAGGGGAAGGGGCAGAGAGAAAGAATCTGAAACAGATTCTCTGCTGAGCAGAGTCTGACACAAGGCTGGATCCCAGAACCATGAGATCATGACTTGAGTTGAAACCAAGAGTCGGTCACTTAACTGACTGAGCCATCCAGGTGCCCCAGTTTTGCTTTTTTTCATACTTAAGAGGGTTGTGGATTTTTAGTTATCAAATTCTATACTTAGCAACCCTTCCCAAAACAACAACAACAACAAAACTCTCCCTATTAAATTGAAGCTCACATTTATATTTCTCTCCTTTAAATGACTCATAGCCTGAACTCATTTAGGGCTTTTCCCTAAAATAAGTGGGAGCACTTCTAGTTCTATCCATGTCTTTTCTTTACAACCTGTTCCCCGAGAACAGATCTAACATCTTATTTTTCTTTGCATCCCCAATAAGACCTTTTTATAATTTTTTTTACTTCTAAGTTTTTTTTAATTTATTATTTGCCCCAGCGGTACAGGTCTGTGAATCATCAGGTTTACGCCTTTCACAGCACTCACCATATCACAAACCCTCCCCAATGTCCATAACCCATCCACCTGATCCCTACCCTCCCACCCCCCAGTAATCCTGTTTGTTTTGTGAGATTATAATTTATTTATAATCCATACTGAGACTAAGCCAAAAGAATGTGAAGTGGTTTATCTTATTAAGATACAAAAATAAGGGGTGCCTGTGTGGCTCTGTCAGTTAAGCACCTGACTCTTGATTTTGGCTCAGGTTATGATCTCAGGGTTGTGAGATCAAGCCCCATGCCCCACGTTGGACTCAAGCACAGGGCTTGGAGCCTGCTTAAGATTCTCTCTCCCTTTCCCTGTGCCCCTCCCTCCACCCTCTCTTGAAAAAAAAAAAAAGATATAAAGTAAAACATTTTAAAATAAAAATAAATAAAAACCAGTTGGGACATGAGCTCCAAATCAAATAATCGAAATTCAGGTCCTATATCTACCAAATCTCTACCATATGATTACTGGCAAGTTACAACCTCTCTAGTCAGCTTGTTCATCTGTAAGTAAAGATACATACCATGCCATCTCTCTGAGAGAGACAGTAAGCCACAGAAGTTAACAGAACTGGCTGTCCGGTCAGGCACTACTGGCTTAATTCCAATCAGAGCTCCATCACATACTAACTGTGTGATCTTGGACACCTTACTTAACCTCTTTGGGTCTTAGTGTCTTCAACTGTTTCAAATGGTGATAACACTACTTTTACAGCTGATATAAGAGTTAAGTGAAATAATACATGTAAAGGATTTAGCACAGTGTCAGGCACACAGTAAGTACTCAATAAAAAGTACTCATAGTAGGCATCATCTCTAGATTGTTTAGAAAAGTGTGTTATATAAGGGGGGAAAGGTTCTAAACTTTAAACGCTATGACATGTCTGGAATGCCTAATGATAATTACTCATATCCAAAACTATGGAGCAAATTAATACAAATGAGAAGAAAACATGTCCAAAGGCAGTTGTCTTAAACCACATTTTGTAAATAAAGTTTCTTACAGTTCTCTCTTTTGCATTTTTGGCCTCCTTTCACAAATCTTTAATACAGCAGTTAAGCAGGAGTGGAAATGCAAGCTATACACTTGCAACTGACAGAAAAGGTGAGGCTTGAGGTTTTTCCATCAAGTTAGGACGAAACTGCCATGTCTCCTCCTTCTGGCTCTGCAGGCTGCCTGCACAGAAACTGATAATCTGGAGCTGCCAGGAAGGCCAGTTTAAATTGAAGCAGCTGGTTCAATATAAAATGTGGTTTTTGTTGGGTTTTTTTTTCCTAGATACTACTAGAACACAGTGACAGGACACAACAAAATTACTCAAAAAGCCAGTGTAGCATGATTACCAATGTTTCATGTGCATGTGCCGAATAAGCCAGTATGTGTACAGTCACTGTGATATAATTATGTTTCAATGCTTTATGATCTGTGTATATGAAGAATGTCAAAGAAAAGGCTGATCTGTGTTCCACACAGAGTCCTAAAGTATCAGAACCTAAAAAGCCTTTGGAGGTTATCCAGTTCAGCATCATTGTTACTATGGATGCAGGAACTAAAGGAAAGAGGCTTATCCTTGGTTACACAGGCAAGTCAAGGTGGGGAGCTGGGGTCAGAACACAAGACTAGGCTGATTATGGACTTAAGTATAAAATGTAGGAAGGGAATATATTAAAAATCTTCTCATTTGTGGAGAAATCTCAAGACAGCTTAAGAATTCCCAAATTTATGTATGTCACTAACTGTAAGTGGAAGATATTCCTCAGCTAAGTAAATCACTCTAACCCACCACTACCGCATCAAATGTTTTTCAAATGCTCACCTCAGGAAAATGAGAAATTACAAGAGATCGTGGACCTCTGAGGCTGCTCGAGAACAGCCAGAGCTGCATATAGTGAGTTCATCCAAAGTGACATGTCTAAAACAAAGTCCCAGTTTATAAAGAGTAGTAAGGCAGAGCTCATTACCCAGCTGCTGTCCAGTGTTCCCACAGCTCATCGTTGTAGAGGGAGCACATCTACAGTGATACTGATGGAAATAAAAATTAAATCCTCAAATCTAGAATTCTAAGCTTTCTAAAACCTAGCCCCAACTTCTACTCTCTAGCAGTCCCCTCTCCTCAACAATGTTCTAGGCAAATTACACAGGGGCTTGGCTTTCCAACTTTGAAGAGGAAGAGAGGTGTATGTTCACGTTTCTCCACAAATCCTATGCCATCCCTGTAAATTCAAATCCTAACCATCCTTCAGACCCAGCTCCCAACGCCAGGAGGCTTTCTTTAAAAAGCACACATTAAAGTGATCTGTCCTATTCAAGGAGCTATAGTGTCACTCAATCTCATTTGCTGAACCAAATCAGGAGAACCCGAGTTAAGTGGCCCAGGGGATTGTCCCCAGGTGGGGGAAGCAGGGGAGAGAAAATGACAGCCATTTTTACATTGTTTTGTACAGTACTTACTGATTCAGGGAAAAAACACAAAATTCTGAATAAAATGACTTAGAAACTGAGAGACAAATAGACAAATAAATAAAATAAAGTGATCTGTCCCTTCAGCTCCAAACCTTTTTCACCTTTTTTCCTCAATGTTTCTTGCTGCCTTCCTCCCATTTCCCTTTGCTTAATCCAACCTGTGCTCTGGCCATATGAATCTAGTTGCTTCTCTCCCAGTGCAACCAACACTCACTGCCTCTGGGGCTTGGCTCTGTCTGGATCATTTTTCCCCTGTCAAAAGCATACCAGTCTGGTTATAGTTTACTAGAAAAAAGACTACACAACTTGGACTCAGAATATCTGAGTTAGAATCCCAGCTCCAATGACTCCTGGCCAAGATCCCCACCCAGGCCCACCTATTTCTTTCTACTAGGCAATACATTCTCCGTATGTAAAATCAGATAATGACAAATCTGAGTATACCTAATTAACTTGGGCTCACCGAGGAATATAAAGGTACAAAAGGCACGATCTCTGCCATAAGAGCTTATGATTCTATGTGAGAAAACAGAAGGTAGCAGAATCTGGTAGGGGGGAAACTGGCCTCGAGTTAAGGCATTAGAGTCGGTCTCAGCTCTGCCACAAAATCTGTGGAACCTGGGTAAATATCTTCCCTTTATTGGGTCTCAGCTTTCCTGCTCTGCAAAACGAGCAGGGGTTAATCAGGGTTTTTTAAGGCCCTCCCAGCTTAGATATTTTGTGGGAAATAACCACAGTGCTAGCCCATTCACAAGGTGAGCCAAAAGGGCAGTACTGATAATGCCTAATGTAACCAGAAACAAACTGCTGGATTCAATGAAAGCTGCTCTGTGACTGGCAGATCCAATGAAACCTCAAAGGGGAGGCAGGAAAATTGAAGCCAAATGATGAAAGTATCTGCTGCTAGGAGGTCATAGCTAATCGCAGGAACACTTCTCATTCACAGGAAGCTCTGTATAAACTCTTCATTAAGGTCCCAAGGTCCCTGCCCACACAAAGGAGACTTGCTGCCTAGAGAAGAGGTACTAGTCAGGAGCCTCGTGGGATAGACAATGGCACAGCCCATCCTGCCCAAAAAAATACTTGCAAAAGACATATCTGATAAAGGACCGCTGTCCAAAATACACAAAGAACTCTTAAAATTCAACAATAACAAAACAAACAACCCAATAGGGGCGCCTGGATGGCTCAGTTAGTTAAGCATCTGATTTTTGATGATCTCAGGATTGTGAGATCGGGCTCCACAATGGGCATAGAGCCTGCTTAAGATTCTTTCTTTCACTCTTCCTCTGTCCCTCCCCCAACCCCCGCTCACACACGTGCACACAAGCGCTCTCTCTCTCAAAACAAAAAAAGTAAATAAATAAATAATTAAAAAATTTAAAAAAATTTAAATGGCCCAAAGACCTTAACAGACACCCTGCCAAATAAGATATACAGGTAGCAAGTAAGCATATGAAAAGATGCCTCAAGTCATAAGTCATCAGGGAAATGCAAATTAAAACAATGATGAGATACCACTACACAATTATTAGAGTGGCCAAAATCTGAAACACTGACAATACCAAATGCTGGCAAGGATATAAAGCAACAGAAACTCTCATAATTTCTGGTGGGAATATAAAAGAGTACTGCCACTTTGGAAGGCAGTTTCATAGTTTCCTTCAAAACTAAACATATTCTTACCATGTGATCCAGCAATCACACTCCCTAGTATTTATCCAAAGGAACTGAAAATGTATGTCCACACGAAAACCTACAAAAGGATATTTATAGGCAGCTTTATTCATAACTGCCAAAACTTCAAAGAAACCAAAATGTCCTCCAAAAGATGAATAAATTGTAGTACATCCAGACAATGGACTATCATTCAGTGCTAAAAAGAAAAGAGCTATGAAAAGACATGGATGAAACGTAAATGCATATTACTAAGTGAAAGAAGCCTATCATAAAAGGCTACATATTGTATGATTCCAACTCTATGATGTCCTGGAGAAGACAAAACTATGGACACAATAAAAAGATCAGTGGTTGCCAGAGGATAAGGGGGATTAAACCTTGGGAGGGCAGTGAAATACTCTATATGATATTATAATGATAGATATGTCATTATATATTTGTCCACACCCAAGAATATAAACCCAAAGAGTGAACTCTAAGGGAAACTATGGACTTTGTGTGATTATAATGTATCAATGTAATTTCACCTTTGGGAAAAATGTACCATTCTTATAAGTGATATTGGTAAAGGAGGAGGCTATCCATGATTGAGGGCAGGGCATATATGGGAAATCTCTGAACCTCCCTCTCAAATTGAGTTGTAAACCTGAAACTATTCTAAGAAAATAAAGTCTTAAAAGTTTTTTTTAGGGGAAGTTAGGGGAAAGAGTGGGGAGTCCCAGTGATTGCACTTACTGGCTGTGTGCTTTGGGGGCAGAGCAAAGGTTATCTAGTTCACTCTTGTATTCTCAGTGTCTAATACAAGGTCTACGTCTTGGCACATAGTAGTACTCAAAACATATTTGTTGAAAGCCTGATTGAATAAAGGAACTGCTTAAATTTTTGGTAGGTTTTCTTTTGCTATCACTGGTAAGTGACAGAACCAGGATATGAATCTCTGCCTCTCTATACTCCAGGGGTGTCTATCCAGGCATTTTTGACAGTAGAATACATGACTATAATAAAGCTGTATCATCCATTTCTCAGAAAAGATATCAAGTACCCAGCTAGGAATAATGTCCTGGTGACAGATTATGTTTCCCAAAGGTTGCCACAGCACATTCAAGAGGTAAAGCTTAATTCTCCTCATGAATCTGAGCTTGACTGACCCAACCAATAGTATGCCACAGAAGTAATGCTATGTGACTTCCAAAGCTAAGTCAAAAATGGCCATTCAGCTTTTGCCTGGTTCTCTTGAATACTCCCTGGAAAACATCCTTCACTCATCATTCATTCAAGCTTCCAACAAGTATTTGTTATGAATTCCTACTACATAACAGACCCTAGACATTGTTTTAGGCACTGAGAATGCAACAGGGAACCACTCAGCCACTCCCCCCTTGTCCTCATAGAGTTTATACTCTAGAGGAGGAAAGAGGCGAAGGGCAGGTAGGACATACGAATACATCCTATAATTTCAACTTGTAAGAGACGCTCATAAAAAAGCAAACAGAGATTTTCTTGAGACTGGCAAGTCAAGAAAGGACACTCCAAGGTGGTGACCTTTAAACAAGCCGTAACAGAGGAGCTGTTAGTCACAGAGTTAACTGTTAGGGAAAGGAACAGCATGGGCGAAGGCACTGAGGCAGAAAGCGTCCAACATGCTCTCAGAGGAACTGAGAGACGATGAGTGTGGCTGGAACAGAATGAACACAGGGGAGAATGCAGAAGGACCAGAGGGTAGATTTTTGAAGCAATACTGGTAGAGTTAATCATAGATCAGTGAGAGTAGCATAATAGTAAACTCACCTCTTAAAATTATAATTTAAATATTTTAAAGCCACCTTTATATAACTTCAGATATAAAACAGAAGAACTCAAGAAATAAGTGCTGATACTGAATACTGTACAACTAGATATAGTCACATAACAAGCACACTATG
Organism: Ailurus styani; assembly: GCA_002007465.1. Lineage (NCBI taxonomy): Eukaryota > Metazoa > Chordata > Mammalia > Carnivora > Ailuridae > Ailurus > Ailurus styani. The sequence continues at coordinate 1,970,706 of LNAC01000086.1, forward strand.
CAAAAATGGGAATGTTTCCAAGACAAAGGAACATATGGTTTGAAGGCCTTCCTGTAATTAACCTCTTTAGAATTTCAGGACACAGACAGAACTGACTTTCTCATTGACTCATTAATGGTGCATTTCATAAATCATACCTGATTTGACCTAGTTTCTTTAGCAGTCATCTCAAAATGTTTTTCAGAACCGTAATTCATAAAGGGGGAGGATGATCAAGCCTGTCACCGAAAGGACACCCTGTCTAAAAAGAAACAGTCCCTTTATAGAATTTAAAACATCAAAGAAGCTCCCTATATATCCTGCCCAAAGGCTTTTTGTCCTCTTATCAGGTGTCAAGCCCATGAAAAAGAAGAGATGGGCTTACACATTATTTCACACTACTGTCAAATATCTGTTCCTGCACCCAAAGACAATTAAAATAATGAGGTGAAAAAACCATTACTGGTAATGGTTCTCACAAAACCACCTCACAAGCCTGAGACCTCCCAGCAAATACTACCTTAACAGCAAGGTCTTTTGGTCTAGAAGACTTTCTTAAATTGGTTGAAACCAGTAAGTTCCAAGTTACAAATGAGCTGATAAAATTGTATTATGGTAGTTATTATTTTAATAATAAGATGGATTTTAGTTTTATAATTTGAAAGGGTTGGTGGCTTTTTCTGCATGTGCAACCTAGCTGCTTTTTGTGGCTCTCAGTAGGAGCCATAAAAGAAGGAGCCTTTTGGCCCCCTCTCCAAGAACAGTCTGAATAACAGGATAGGGACTCTCTACTCTTGTCTGGACTGTTGTTGCAACACCTATGGAACTCTCTGAAGGCATTACTCCTCAGGGACAAAAACGCTGAGACACACCTACCCCTACCCACCTTGTAATCATGAACACTTGACCAGGCTAAAGAACCTTCCCTTTTCTTCTCCATTGAGCCCAGGAGTGGCAAGAGATTAATAAAGCTCTGCTCTTGTTTTTGCTAATATCTGGTCATGACATTTGCTCTGCTGGCAAATGACAGCTCTTATTTTCATCATCAGAACTAGGAAATCAGTAACGAACACAAAGCAGAAATCAAAGGAGCTTGCAGCTAATGCCTGTGGACAAGAATGCTTTAATGGTAATAGCAATGAAAAGGGGATAACCTAGTATTTGAAATAAACCACTAGGGCACTGACTCATACGAAGCCTTCACCTTAGGTTGAATCTTGTAGTTGACACCTGAGGGCAAAGAATGATTCTCCAGAACTAAACAATAGGATTCCTCACTGAGAATAAAATTCTCATACATGATGGATGAGCAATAAATCATTTGCAGAAATGACCCAAAGAACTACCTGGAGCACAGGAAATTTAGGAGTACTAGAGTCTCATGGAGATGCCAAAGAGGGAATTCTCAAGGAAGCTGAAACTGCAACTTAGAAAAGAAGGAAACCTACCTTGCTAAAGGAGGGGGAAAAACAAAGAAAGTAGTGGATAAACAGCTTGCATTCAAGTACTCTGATTCCCACACCTAGGCTGTGAATCCCCTCTTTTATGACAGGACTATTTCGTCTGAGGCCAACAACTGATTTTTAAACATCTATCTATCTATCTATCTATCCATCCATCCATCCATCCATCCATCCATCTATCTACCTATCTCTCCATGCAATTCCTATAAAAGAGCTATCCCCAGTCCATCAAAAGAGAAAACAAAACAAAACATGGCAAAGCTGTCAAGTTGGCCTTCAGAAAGCAGTTTTATGGTAATTTATTACACCAGCATCAGCTACCCAGGAACTGGTCATTAGGACTCTTGCTTGCTATGTCAGGCACTTCGCAGTGTTCCAGATGTAGAGGCTGTAAGGACCAATATAAAAAACATGGAGAAGGCCCTACTGGAAGCACAATGTTCACTTGTATGAACATCACCAGCAAACACTCCAAGGCAGGCTAGAGCATTGGAGAGAGTCAGAGAGCCAGAGCTGGAGTCTCAACTTCTGTAGATATTCATTCTTAAACCTAGGACCCCTAATTCTCTAGGCCTTGTTTCTATGTATGGTAATAACCCTTCACTTCCTATGTATGTAGTACTATAAAGCTTATAACCAAAAAGCAGCAACCCTGATTTCCCCTTCCCAAGAATAATCGCTTTCAACTTTTAGCTCTTCCTCGCTCTTTCTCTTGGCATTTATCTTTATTTAAAAAAACAACAACCCATGCTTATTTACAGGTTATTTATTTAATTGGGGGGGGCTGTCAATTTTAGTCACTATTATCTTTCTGTATAACATGATCATCACCCCCACAACTATCCATACATATGTATACACACTACCTCCTCCACTAACATAGTCACATCACAATTTTTAGTTAATATTTAAGATACACCCATACCATGGAATATTACTCAGCAATCAAAAGGAATAAACTATTGATATACACAACCACTTGGATAGATCTCAAGGGCATTATGCTGAGTGAAAAAAAAAAGGCCATATACTGTATGATTCCAATTACATATTTATCTTGAAATGACAAAATTACACGATGGAAAACAAATTAGTGGTTACCAAGAGCTGGGGGTGGGTGCTATGACTATAAAGGGATAACAGGAGGGAAATCTTTGGAGTGACAGAATATTCTGTATCTTCACTGCAGTAGTGGTTACCCAACTTTACATATGATAATGGCATAGAACTATAAACACACATTGCACCAATATCATTTTCCTGGTTTTGATACTATATTATAGTTATATATGATCTAACCATTGGGGGAAACTGGGTAAACGGCATATAGGACCTCTCTGTACTATCTTTGCAAGTACCTGTAAAGCTATAATTATTTCAAAATAAAATGCTTTTAAAAATTAAAAGTCAGGGTTAACATTACTAAAATTATTTTCACAGCTAAGCCACATAATGTATTATGACTACATTGCCTTTCTTGGACGACTAGAATTCTAGTTTTTTCTAGAAGTAGTGGTTGCCTCAGTTTTAATTTGCTTGGTTTTAATGTCCTTTTCCCCACTTCAGCTCCAAATACTCTAAAATAACATTAAGGCTCCTTTTAAAAGGTCAAAAATATCAGATAAAATATTGGTTGCATTTTACTTTTACTTTAAAACATTCCTTTTGGAGATCTCCAACCTCTGGTTCCAATCTGGTAACTCCAGTCTCTAAGGCCTCCTGAATAGCTGTAGTCCTGGAATATCTCTTTACCACTATTCTGGGGTTTCAACTCACTTTTCTCTTTTACACTGGATTCCCCTGTTTTCTGGATCCATGCCTTCCTTTTTCCTCTTCTATCCCACTATATCAAACTACCAAGTTTCCTGAGATAGCATACATTGGAAATAAATCTTCTGAGATGCTGCATTTCTGAAAATATCTTTTGGATTTTTTTTCTACCTTCATATCTGATAGTTATTTTTGACTGGGTTTAGAATTCTCAGTAGAAAATCATTTCCTCTCAGAATGTAAGTCATTCTTTCACTTTCTTCTAGCTTCCCATATTGCTTTTGAGAAATCCAATGCCTTTGTGTATGACCTGTTAGTTCTCTCTGGAAGTTTTTACAATATTCTCATTCTACCCAGTGTTTTGAAATTTCATGATGAGGTATTTCTTTTTTTTTTTTTAATTCATTGTGCTGAGCATAGTTGATGGGATTTTTAATCTAAACATATGTATGCTTAAGTTCTGGGAAATTATACTGTTTCTTTGATGAATTCCTTCACCCTATGACCCAACACCCAACTATTAGGAGAGCTAGAGATCTAAACGGAAGAAACTAGAGAAATTGGAGAGAAGGAAATCATAAAAAATAATTAAATAAATTCTTCTGAATTTAAATAACTTTTATGTCTAAACAAATTTTAAACTGGTCTTCTATCTTATTTCCTTCACCATCTCCTCTTTCCTACTTCTTTGTTTTTATTCTTTATTTCTAATACATTTTTAAGTGTCCAAGTTCTTTCTTGTTCTTGGGCTATTCCTTTTTTATAATAGGATGTTATTCTTGTTTTACAGAGGCAGTATCTCCTTTGCTCTGGGTTTTTTTTAAATTTTCTTTTGCTCTCTACATTGTCTCTCTTGTGCTCTCCACCCACCCACCCACCCTTTTTTGGAGGTAGAGTTCATTTCATCTGTTTATTTTCATTCTGTTATTCATATTACAGGTTTTTGTTATTTGGTTTTTTTTCAAATATCAGGTGATCATTGCCTGTTCTTTCATCTTTAAGAGTAAGGAACATACAGATACACAGTATGAGCAGTAAGGCACGTTAACTTCTAGGCTTCACTGTAACAAGAGAAAATAACAAACCAGTATTTTACTGGGGAGGCCCTCAACATCTATGAGTCAGTTTCTCAGAGAGGAATCCTCCAACTTCCCACCAGAGGAGAACAAGCCTGGTTACCTGTATGTCTGGGAGCAAGTAACTGGATGAAGATCTTCAGTTAATCTCTGGTTTCAGAATGTCACCACTCTTTTTCTCTCAGCTAAATGTGATATTCCCAAACCCAGAGCTTCCCTGATTTTATTTCCCTAGAGAATAAACCTCCAATGTTCTGCTGAAATAGCAAAAAGATCTGGGGTTTTAACTGTTCCTTATATAACCTTCGAACTCTTATTTTCAGCTCCACCTGTCAGCCTAACATTCAAGATGCTGAGAACCTCCGATATCTAAAGCTTTCTAGGGTTCCAAACCACAAATGGCTTTCTTTGTTCATATTCACATTCCCTCTGCAGCCTCAATGTTCTGCCTTTCCTAATCCACTAAACCATTCACCACTTGTGCCTCTTTTCCATGTTCTCCTGTTCTCTTAGCCTTTGTGACTTAATACTACTTTTATTCTATTTCCATGGAGTTTTTAAAAGGGGATGAGATGTACATGTTCAACCCATTTTATTTTAATCATAAGCCCCCTCATGAAGATCTTGAGAGAACAAAAGAAAGAATATGAAAGTTCTTTTTAAACTTGTAAATGTTCAGTAGTACTATTAGACATAGGGGTAGGTGCTATTTTTAAATAGTTATTCCACTATAAAGGACTCTTCTCTCTGGTGTGCTAGAGAAGCACCGAGTTTCATAAATAAAATGGCAAAAATATTTGCAGACTAAATATCAAAAGATGAACACCTTTAATATACAAGAGCCCCCCCAAACTGATCAGACACAAAGAACCTAGCAGAGAATATGCAATAAATGACATACAATTCACAGAACTACAAATGGCCAATAAATATGAAAAAAATATTTAACTGGTCTAAAACAATGAGGTCCTTTTCTCTCAAGGAGCACAGCAAAAGCTATAGTGATAATATCCAGTGTTGACAAGGTATGACAATGTTCCCAGTGATAATCAAAAATCTAAAAATAAAAGGGCCTTCTTGCTTCTGAGTACTTTTTTTTTTTAAGATTTTTTTTTAAAATTTATTTTAGAAAGAGCAACAAAGAGAGAGCACAAGCAGGGAGGAGGAAGGAACAGGGAGACCAACACGGGGCTCGATCCCAGGACTCTGGGTCGAAGGCAGATGCTTAACTGACTGAGCCACCCAGGCACCCCATGAGAGAGTATTCTTAAAAATAAACTGCTTACTGTTCACTAAACATGCTATGAAAGAAACAGTGAATTTTCCCAAAGAACTACAGAAAAAGAATTAAAAAGAAATGTAGGTTCTGGTTTTACCACAGGACTTTAAACAAGTCCTCTAACCTCTGTTTCATCTCTGAAAATCCTATAACTCTGTGAGAAAAAGAGAAATGAAACCCTTGATCTGAAACTGTTGGAATTCAAACTTGCCAGTCTCTTGCCTGAAGAGGCTAAGTAGATCAGAAGCCAGCTTTGTAGAGACAGTTTACTATTCTGTAAAACATTTTTTACTGGCCAAGCCTCCTTCTTGGCTTATACCAAAGAAACAGCAAAATAATGGCATGATCATACCTCTTTAAAGGCATCTGACAAACCCTCCCTTAGTCTTGTGTACAAAACAATGAACCCAGAAATACAAGCTAGTGGAAGTTTTGAACCACAACCCAGTCTTTGTACTACACTTTCTCTATAGAGAGCAACTTGGAATAGCAACAGCAGGACTACAGCTTGGGAAGGAAACTCTCAGGGGAAACAACTCCATAGTTCTGTCTGGAGACTGGTAGAAAAAGGAATACCAACAGGTGAAGTAAAACAATTCCTAAAGAAAATGACAAAACCTCCCCCCACTGAAAGAATTAATGAGTATTTATTAAGCCCTGACCATCCCACAGGAACTAGCATATTCCCAGGGATCTTTTCCTTCAGATCTCCTAAGAACAGTCATAGCCACTATTTAGCACTTAGCATATGCAAATACTATGTGTCAGGCACTCCACTAGACATTTTCACTTACATTGCCCAGTTTCTTTCTCAAAGCAAACCTATTCTTGAAGAATTACTAGCTCCATTTTACAGATAAATAAATTCAGAACTCGGAGAAATTAACAGATTTACCCCAAATTATGGATCGCTATTATTGCCATTATTATTTATCATTATTCCCATTTTAGTGAAGAGGAAACTGAGGCTGAGACAGGATAAATAACTATTAAGTTGTTAAGTAGCAGAATGGGGTTTTCCCCAGATGATAGTGCTATTACAGCCCATGCTAATTCCACTATTCACTTTTCCTGTTCGATGCTAAACCACAAAATCAAAGTAAGATTTCAACTCTAATGAGTATGCAGTTAAAAATAAATGACATGTGCAGACTCTTTCTTCAGTTCCTTCCAAAGAATAAATGTCATCACTTCTGAAAAGCAGTTAAGCAGCAGCATTTACTGCCAGGAAAATCAAAGGGGAAGGTAACTATCCTAAGATTCCCTAGTCAATGGTAGTACCAAAAGAAATGAAGAAAAGGTGACATTGGCCCTAGGCCTTCTCACTGCCGTGACGAAATCACACTCTCATGTCAGCAATCAGTGGCCATCCCAGTGGATAATCACAAAATAACAAGTTGAATAATCTGATTAGCAAATCCTGACATTATTGGTCACTACCAATGCTCTTAATGGAAAGCTCTTCTTGTAACAGTATCTCTCTCCCCGGCCATATGCAATACTCTGACCCTTCAAGCAATGAGACAGGCATCAGGGTCCCCAACTTTGCCTGGCTGATGACCAAAGAAAGGAATAACTGACTCTCAAATCTAAATAATTTACTTAAAGGCTTTATGTGTCCTGGCTCAGAAGCAACAAACACACCAACCTCATAAATTTTGCTTCCTAAAAATAATTAAATGGTCTATCTAGCTTCAGGCCCCAGAAAAAGAAAGAAACTTGTAGGAGCAAGAGAAGAGAAGCTTAATGCAGAGAATGCATCAGAACTCTCTTGTGAGCTGCTAGTGTGGGATCTGAAAAAAGAATACCCTGCTGCCAGACAGCAAATGCTTCACAAATTGGAATCTGAAGCTCAGGCTCAAACTGGCTTACTTAAAAGGCCAATTATTAGAAACACTATCATTGCAGCCTTGCAAGTGCTGCCACTTTGTTCTGTTGTTACTTGCCCAGCCCCAAATAACCAGAAAGAGAAATCAATTCCACAGATTTATACTGCCGTCAGCTAACAAAAACTCTATGCTTGTGTCCTCATATGCTGGGACAAAGGGATAGAGTACTGCCCTGTTCAAATTTTGTAACAATCAAACCTGAGCTCATTTCCCAGCTTTGCAACTTACAGGCTGTATAACTCTGATGAAGTACCTTGATGTTCCTGAGCCTCAGTTTCTCCATCTGTAAATGGGGATAATGCAATGGGCTCTAGGGATGAAATGAACTAAATTGCATGTGGCACATAATAAACTAATCCCCTTGCCCTTTCAAGGAATATACTTACGTGTACAATAAGTACCTCAGATTTGAGAGTGTCACCCTTTAGGAAAGGGGAGATGTTTAATTTCATAGAATATAGCAATATTAACTGGAGAAATGTTCTGTCTTCACTAGCATCTAATGCAAGGTAGGCACAAGACAAATGGCATTCAATATGGTTTTAAATGCCAGGGAGGATGCTTAGCTCCAATTCCTTCCAAGATAATCAGACTTAAGCCAACCTCGAGAAAACCTAATTTTCCCTATCTTACAATCTTTCCTTCATCCAGATAGTATTTACTGAGCAACTCTTTAGTGCCAGGCCTCTTCTGGGGGCAATGCAGATACAGAAACAAATATGACACTGTTCCAGCCACTACTAAGCTCATGGTGCAATGAGGAAAGTAAATATCAAAACATTATTATTATAATACAGAAATTATTATTTACTTTACAGTTCCAAACCAATTCTTCACTGCCCTGTTTTGTGATACTGGACTGGACTCCAGAGGCTACATGTCTCCATTCCCAGTGGGTTCATTGCAGATTTTGCCAATAGAGGGTGCTGGAAGTAGACTACAAAGCTAAGAGAGAAAGAGGGATTTTTTTCCCCCCAGTGTTTGGTTTTCCTACAAGTCAGCAAGTAGATCAGCAGGCAGGGGGTCATAGTAGACTTAACACAGTGGCTTTCCAGGTTCTGAGGCAATCGCCCTCCAGCCAGTTTCTTCTTCACCACAGTTAACAAGCAGCACATTCCTACAAACATACACTCTCCTCTGAGGCCTGCATTTCAGCCTTGTGGCACTCTTTTCTTAAACTTTGAATTCCTTCCTCATTTGTTTTTCCTTCAGCCCTAGGGATGGTAACAGTTCTCAGCAGTTAACTACCTCTATTACACCTTAGAGTTTTCTTTTAACTCTTGCAATTAACCACTTTTTATCTAGTTAATGATTCTTTGTATTAAACTGTACCTGTTCGAATTACTGGTGTGGCTTCTATCTCTTTGACCAGACCCTGACTGCTGTAAGTAGGATAAATGCTATGATACTGGTCATGGATTCCAATCTCCATATTTTACAGATAAGAAAATTGAGAATTTCAAAGACGGGAAGTGACATATCTGCCCAAGGTCACATGGTGGTAGAACTGGAACTAGAACTCCTGTACCTGGCTCTCAATAAACAATAAGCATGTACCAAGCACCTATTCTGTGTCCAGGCTCTATGTTGGCTGCTAGAAACAAATGAGATGAACCATATCAAAATCCCTCCCCGTGGGGGGCTCACTACCTAGTTGTGGAGGCTAACAGTAAAAAAAGAGAGAGTTCTAGGGCAGAGTGACAAGCCCAAGACAAAAAGAAAAGGAATTACTAGCTCTGGGTGGGTCACAGAAGACTTCTTAGAGGATCTCACTGCACCACACTTTATTCCCTAGCCTGAAGGCTTCCTGATTAGATGGTTAAACAACCTCAACATAAACCTATAACCAAGGCTTAAGAAACACAAGTAACCAAACAATAAACCTCCACTCTGGGCATAATCAGAAATATCACTAATGCCAAATCCTTCTAAAATAGGAAGCAATACAGAAACAAATTATGGATGAATACTTGGCAGTATTAACTTAGAAGAGAATTCCACTGGCTTACAAAGGACAACAGGAGTTGGTATAAGACGACTACCAGCTATCAGCCTAGAAAGCTTTTTAGAGGAATGTGTAATTGTACCAACTAAACTCTGAAGAAACACTAGCAAGATGAGAGGAGATGCATCCTGTCTCAGAGAACACCTGTATATGAAGAATACACCTAGTGAGGAGTTGCTGGCACAGCCTAAGAGGCCTTGATAGTCCTAGATCAGAGAGGAGGCCTAGTTTACCTTACTCTCCAGTGCTAGCTGAATCAAGCTATACAGAATTGTTCTACTGAATTGTCTAGACAAACTCAGTCTTTAAACCTTAGAATGAATGATTTCAGAACCCTAAAATTTCCTGATTCAATAAATCCCTCCTGGAGTCTAGAACACTAGGCTCTACTAGAAATTCAGTAAGTATTTCTGCTTGAAAGTTTAAGTATTTCCTTGTGCCAAACTGGCAATGCAACTGTGTATCTTTAGTGTTTCCACTAAGGGAATTAAAGTTTGTTGCAAGTCCAAACACAACAGTTCTTTATCCTCCTCCTTTACATAAATTGGAAAAACAGACTGAGAATTCCAATCAGCTGAAACCTTCCCAGGAGAGAGGAGTTGGCTGTTTACTAAGAGTTCAAACCACTGCTGTTAATATCCATGTGGCTGGCATATTTTCTCTTTTGGCAGATCATTCAGATTGAGGGAGAAAGTATCATGCACTACAATCAGAGAGCAAGATTTGGAGTCAAAGGAAGAGAATGAGTCCCAGCTCTGTCACTCTTTATTTTGCCAGGTAACCTTGAAAAAGTCATTTAATCTCTACGATTCAAATTCCCCAGACAGGAAATAGAAAAAAATATTACCTGTTCCCTGGGTTATCATAAGGATCAAGTGAGGACTATTCTTTCTTGCACTGAACTTTAATCTTATGAATTTGACCCTCTCTGTAGAAGGCCACATACAGAGAAGACAGAACACTAAGGGTTGAGTCAGACAACTGAGATTAGGTCCAGCTCTTGCACTCAATTATGTGATATGAACACGTAATTTAATCTCTCTGAACCTCAAATCCCCCTATATATATGAAACGGGAATAATGCTACCCTACTACCTTGTAGAATTACTACGAAGCTCAAAATAATAAGGACATGATATGGATGAAGGCAATTTATTTGCCAAGCCATGAAGTTTTATTACAATACCTCACTTGTGTGGAATTCAGTAATCCAATAACCTTGTCTTCTGGATCACATGAAGAACTAAAATTACTGTAAAAAGACCTCTTCAAAGCCAAAATAACTGTCTTTTAATTCTTCACACTTTACTGCTAGTAGAATCGCTAGGGCCTCACTTTTCCTTTAAAAACACATCTAATAAACTTAGTAATTTGAGAGTACCACATACAGTAGTCAAGAAGTGACAAAGTAAGAAAGGAGAATAAACAGCAAGGAGAAAAGGCAGAAACAGAATTCCAAAACAACCACAAGATATGAAAAGCATAGTACTCACCAAAAAAAAAAAAGGCCCTTAGCTTTTGTTTTGTTTTATACAGCACCAGAGTATTTAGTACAGAATACAATAGTTCCCATGGACATCAGGATAACACAAAAAGACAGGATAACTAATGTTTATAATGATGAACTTGAATCTCAAGAAAGATTAAATAATATTGTCTATTCCGAAGAGGAGGTATATAATGTATTTAGACCCCACTTTTGGATTTTTTATAAGGCATAAAGTCATAAAACAAAGAGAAATGAGAAGCGTAACAGCAACAAAATATTGTAAGCTAGAAAGCATGAGTTCTAGTAATTTGGGGGTGGAGCCTTTTGGGCTTTCCACATAAAGTATCACGTCATCTGGAAATAGAGAGAGTGTGACTTCTTTGCCAATTTGAATACCTTTTATTTCTTTTTGTTATCTGATTGCTGTTGCTAGGACTTCTAGTACTATGTTGAACAATAGCGGCGAGAGTGGGCATCCTTGTCATGTTCCTGATCTTAAGGGAAAGGCTCTCAGCTTTTCCCCATTGAGAATGATATTCGCTATGTGTTTTTCTCATAGATGTTTTTTATGAAATTGAGCAATGTTCCCTCTATCCCTACACTCTGAAGAGTCTTAATCAGGAAAGGATGCTATCAAATGTTTTTTTCTGCATCAATTGAGAGGACCATATGGTTCTTGTCGCTTCTCTTAGTAATGTGTTCTATCACGCTGATTGATTTGCGAATGTTGAACCACCCTTGCATCCCAGGGATAAATCCCACCAGGTCGAGATGGATAATCCTTTAATGTACTGTTGGATCCTATTAGGTAGGATCTTGTTGAGAATTTTGGCATCCATATTCATCAGGGATATTGGTCTGTAATTCTCCTTTTTGATGGGGTCTTTGCTTGGTTTTGGGATCAAGGTAATGCTGGCCTCACAGAATGAGTTTAGCAATTCAGTAATGTGGCAGAATACAAAATCAATGCACAGAAATCAACTGCTTTCCTATACACTAACAATGTAGCTGTAGAAAGAGAAATTAGGGAATCGATTCCATTTATAATAGCACCAAAACCATTAGATACCTTGGAATAAACCTAACCAAAGAGGTAAAGGACCTATACTCTAGAAACTATAGGACACTTATGAAAGAAACTGAAGACACAAAAAGATGGAAAAACATTCCATGCTCATGGATCGGAAGAATACACATTGTTAAAATGTCTACGCTGCTAAGAGCAATCTATACTTTCAATGCCATCCCAATCAAAATACCAATGGCATTTTTCAATGTGCTGGAACAAACAACCCTAAAATTTGTATGGAACTAGAAAAGACCCTGAATCACCAAGGAAATGTTGAAAAGAAAAACAAAGCTGGGGCATCACACTGGCTGATTTCAAACTATACTCACAAAGCTGTGATCACCAAGACAGCATGGGACTGGCACAAAAACAGACACATAGATCAGTGGAACAGAATAGAGAGCCCAGATATGGAGCTCAATTATATAATCAACTAATCTTCGACAAAGTGGGGGGAAAATATCCAATGGAAAAAAGAGAGTCTCTTCAATAAATGGTACTGGGAAAATTGGACAGCTATATACAGAAGAATGAAGCTCAACCATTCTCTTACACTATACACAAAGATAAACTCAAAATGGATGAAAGACCTCAATGAGAGACAGGAATCCATCACAATACTAGAGGAGAACATAGGCAGTAACCTCTTCAACATCGGCCACAGCAACTTCTTTCAAGACACGTCTCCAAAGGCAAGGGAAACAAAAGCAAAAATGAACTTCTGGGGTTTCATCAAGATAAAAAGCTTCTGCACAACAAACAAAATAGTCAACAAAACAAAGAGGCAATCCATGGAATGGGAGAAGATATTTGCAAATGACACTACAGGTAAAGGGCTGATATCTAAGATCTATAAAGAACTTCTCAAACTTATCACCCAGAAAACAAATAATCAAGTCAAAAAATCAGAAGACATGAACTGACACTTCTCCAAAGAAGACATACAAATGGCTAACAGACACATGAAAAAATGTTCAACATCATTAGCCATCAGGGAAATTCAAATCAAAACCACACTGAGATACCACCTTAACACCAGTCAGAATGGCAAAAATTGACAAGGCAAGAAACAAGTGTTGGAGAGGATGTGGAGAAAGGGGAACCCTCTTACACTGTTAGTGGGAATGACAGTTGGTACAGCCACTCTGGAAAACAGTGTGGAGGTTCCTCAAAAAGTTAAAAATAGAACTACCCTATAACCCAGCAATTGTATGACTGGGTATTTACCCTAAAGATATAGATGTAGTGAAAAGAAGAGCCACATGCACCCCAATATTTATAGCAATGTCCAAAATAGCCAAACTGTGGAATGACCCAAGATGCCCTTCAATAGACGAATGGATACAGATGATATGGTCTATATACAAGGATATTATGGAATAATATGGAACATTATTCAGCTGTCAGAAAGGATGAATATCCAACATCTTCATGAACATGGATAGAACTGGAGATTATGCTGGAGATTATGCTAAGTCAAATAAGTCAAGCAGAGAAAGACAATTATCATATGGTTTCAGTTATTTGCAGAACATAAGGAATAGAATGGAGGACATTAGGAAAAGGAAGGGGAAAATGAAGGGGAGGAAGTCAGAGGGGGAGGCGAACCATGAGAGACTACGGACTCTGGGAAACAAACAGGGTTTTAGAGGGGAGAGGATGGAGGGATGGGTGAGCCTGGTGATGGGTTAAGGAGGGCACATATTGCATGGAGCACTGGGTGTTACACCCAAACAATGAATCATGGAACACTACATCAAAAACTACTGATGTACTATATGGTGACTAACAATTTTTTAAAAATTAAAAATAAAAAGAAAGCTAGAAAGCAGGTCAATGAGCAGTAACTGACTTATCAGATCCGAGAAAGATAAATGCCAAACCAGCAGTGGGGGGGGGGTAACTTGATTTGTTACTCTTGTGGGGATTTTATAGAACCCCCACAAGTTTCAGAAACCAGTAGCATGATGTTCAGGGTTTCTTTTCCGTCTGAAAAGGATAAAACGGAGAGTCTCTAGGTAAGGGACTAGCAGGTACAGTTGAAGGCAGGGTTATTATACTGAAAATAGCAATATTAAGTGACAAGAACATTGAGGACCTCTCTGCAGCTTCCCTCTCCCATTCAGCTTCCAGACCACTACCAGCCAGACCTGTAACATCTAGGAAGAAGACTAGAGGATCCTTCCAGAGAATCTGACCAGCCCTAGTGGAAAGACCTAATGCTACTGATATTGCAGGTACACCAGAAATGTTCCAGGCAGATCGCCACACAGTGAGGTCCACAATCAATAAACCCCACCCTAGTATTTAAAAATTTCCAAACAACTTTTTAGTATACCATTCTAATATGAACAGACAACCAAGGATCACCAGATATTTTGGGAAAGCTCCAGGATGAAAAACAGAATGCAGATCCTATTTATATCAAATCTGAGGATCCAGTGAAAAGTTACTTGAAAGAAAGCATAATAATGATGCTCTGTCAGTGATTTGTCAAAGGTTGTCAATTATTTAAAAAATCAGATCAGATGAACCTACATCATCAACCTGATAATAAATAGCTCTTTCCAAACCTAATGGTCCATTTTACTAGTGGCTATTCACTTCCTCAGGGGTAGACATATAATAAAATATAATTTGCTAAGTCTTGCAAAATGCTGTCATATCTGTATTTATTTTTCTAATTCTAAAAATATCTGTTGTGAATCAACCTACATTATGAATGGGGTATCCCAATGAAGGCACTAAAGTAAAGAAGTCAATGGGTCATAAATAAAAGCATTAAGAGACTGTGTCCACTAATCACTGATGCTACAATACGTAGTTAGATTTTTGTATGTACAAAATTCTAGATGAACCTAGAGGTAGGAAGTCCCTCATTCCATGGCACCTCACCTTCAGAAGTCATAGAGAACTTCACAGAAAACATAGTTCTCAAGGGAAGTTTTAAAGAAAGTAGAGAAGTTTGTCAAGCAAAACAGAAATAAGAAAGAGGGGAAGTAAAGATAGCAGAAAGACTACGATGGGCCAGAACATACATGAAGGCAGAGGGGATGAGAAGCTGTGGATGACAGCGTCACTGGAGCACAGGCAAAAGCAGGGGAAAATGAGGCTAAAGGGTAGACAGAGATCAGACTAAGGAAGACCTCATATGTCATAAAATCTGGACTCTAACCTAGAGGCAACTGAGAGCCAGTGAAGAGTTTTTTAACGGTCAATTAAGATGGTCATATTTGAATCTTGGAAAAGATCATTCTGATGATGATATTACAGATTTTGGGGGTGGGAAGGGAAAGGTGGTGGCTACAACCTTCCAAGCAATGTACTTACTGTTCCCAAAAGGCAGGTCTCACACTTACAAAGGTTCTGCTCTCAGCTTACTGTGAAATAGATTATTCTACCTCTAAGAGACCAATAGCTACCAGAGACACTTTCAATGGTCCCCTTGAGGAAACCAGCATCCTAAGCTCTGCACTGCCAGGTTCTTTCTTTTTCCCTCCTAAGGTCTTCTTTAAAAGGCACAAAGATGGGATGCCTGGGTGGCTCAGTTGGTTTAGCGTCTGCCTTTGGCTCAGGTTATGATCTCAGGGTCCTGGGATCCCACATCGGGCTCCCTGCTCAGCGGGGAGCCTGCTTCTCCCTCTGCCTCTGCCACTCCCACTGCTTATGCTCTCTCACTCTCTCTCTGTTAAATAAATAAAATCTTAAAAAAAAAAAAAGGCACAAAGATTATGTTATGTCACCTTACCAGAGTCTATCTCTCAACCTGGTTTCAAGGAAGATATGCATCTACCCCAAGTCCATACCTTCCAATCCCCAATGACTGTTATAAATTCCAGTCACTTCTCAAAGCTATGTTAAACACACACACACACACACACACATATGTGTGTGAATTCTTCATGTACATTCCTTAAGGAGATGGGAAGAAAGATGGAAGGGAATATTTAATGAGCACCAACTTAAAAGCTTGACTCTTGTCCTGTAAGTTCTCATTTAATCCTCACCCACAACCTTAAGCAAGGTAGATATTTATATTCCCACTTTTAGAGATAAAGAAATTATCACTCAAAGAGATTAAATTATATACCCGAGATCACAGAGCCAGAGTAAAGCAAAGCTGAGATTTAAAGCCACAATGTCTATGGGTTTACCAAGGCTCTTCCACGACCTCACACTAGGCTTCTCTATATCTTATTTTATTCACTACTTAATGTCCACTTTACTCAGCCTATTGAACTGCATTATACTGAGCCACTCACAACACAGAGCAACAATCTGGAAAAACAACAACAACAAAAGTGCAGATGGAAAACTTGGACAACAGATGTAGGGAGTGGTAACAGTATAAGCAGCAAGAGCAATCCCAACAAGCTCTTTGGAGCCCTAGTGGATACGAGCAAGGACAGAAATAGCCAAAACCCATGTTGACAGACCTCCATTCCCAAATTTTATCTTCTCTTCAGCCAGCCCCAGCAGAGTCCTTGGTAAAATACGGCCTAGCCAGGCACACACCACAAATGAATTCCAATAAGC
Organism: Ailurus styani; assembly: GCA_002007465.1. Taxonomy (NCBI): domain Eukaryota; kingdom Metazoa; phylum Chordata; class Mammalia; order Carnivora; family Ailuridae; genus Ailurus; species Ailurus styani. Next base: position 1,987,261 of record LNAC01000086.1, read on the forward strand.
AGATGCAACCTCTCCCTGAGGCATTCCCACTCCTACAAAACCACTAGGAACTGGAGAAAGCTTTTGTTCTCCATCTGAACAACTGCCTGCAAGCACTTGGTAGTAAAGGGAAATTGGGTTTGAGAAGCAGATGGCTTGTCAAAGAGCCTAAAACCTAAGGTGAAAAGGAAGCAATTTACTAAAATCAAACACTCCGAAAGAGAAACCAAGCTTCTCCAGGATGACAAAGAATACCATCATACTCATGATTTGCCCTCCAAACAGAGGGTCCCCAAAGCACCTTGTAGAAGCAGAAGCCAAATCTTACCAACTAGGCTCTAAGTACACTGGTCCATAATTATCACCACAGGTTAATACTAATATTCTGGATTTTTCTAAAAGTAAGCATCACTTGTTTACAACAACTGTGTTTAGGGATGGAGATTTGACTATGGAAGGGCTCTGCCATAGAAGGAAAGTACTATTATACCAATTAGACCCTCAATATAATAAGGGGGAGAGAGGAAGGAACTTAAAAGTTAAATAAGATAATGTAACTAAAGAGCCTAGAAATTGAGCCGATGCAAGGCAGATGCCTAATCAGTGTTTGCTCAACTGAACTGAAAAAGAGGAGAAATTAGCATTTATTTAATACCTTCTTTTGCTTGTTTTTTTCTTTAGTGCCTTCTGATTATCAAAAATGACCTTACCAGCTTTTATTTAACCCTCAAAACAATCCAGAACAAGTGTTAATCATCCTCATTTTACACACAAGAAGAGAGGTTCAAAAAAATTAAGCTACTTACTTGGTCATTCAGTTATTAAGGGACAAAAAGTTCTCATTTGTTCATAGTATCAGCAAATCATACTGAGGAAAAAAACAGTGACGCCACCTCATATTTGGATAATACTTTAAAGTTTTTTATTGCATAACAAAACATGTGAAGGTAAGCACTGAACTCGGAATTGGAATACCTGAGCTCTAGTATTAACTGTGCCAAATTGCTATGCAGCTTGAACTAAGTCCCTTCCTCTCTGGCTTTTAATTTTCTCACCTAACTCAGCAGTGGTACATTTAGCTTAAAGATGAGTTAAATTATCTTGAAACTCCAGGAATATAGGACACACCCTCAAGACCCTACTAGACAAGAAATTCTCCCTTGTTGCCCAGTATTCTTTCTGCTCTTCCTCTGGCTACACTCTCAGTACTAACAGCTTACCCCCACCTGTCCATCAGCCATTTCTAAGCCAGAAGCATCCTTTACGGTGCAGCTCACCACCTGTGCTGGATGCTTCATTAAGTGTAAAGCTGATACTGTACTTTGCTAGAAGCTTGGTGCACAAATGTTACCTGGAGATGAATAAATCATTCCAGTTGTGTTGGGTTGCAACTGTAAGGGCAGCAGCTGTGGGTCTAAAAACAGATGGTCTTAGAAGGATGGAAGACAGCTCTCCTATCTGATTTTCCTAAGGCAAGCAGGTTTGGGTCAGCAGGAAACCTGGTTGGTAAGTGCCTGAGTAGAGCTAGTATCCAGTGATGAGGAAAGATGACAGAAATGCACAAGCAGTTTCTTTCCATAACAAACAAGTAGAGGCTGCAATTACCAGAATCCTAAACTCTTATTTTTATACCTACTCAACCTCTAAATCATTTTCTTTTCAGTCCAACACTTTTTTCCTTGATTTTAATACAAAGGTGAGCTCAGGGAGAGTGTCTAGCCTGGGAACAAAAATAGAACTTTAAGATCTGCTAAGACAAATTAAGGAAAAAAAAAAAAAACAGAAAAAGAGACTAAACTTATTGGATGACAGTGGAATGAGTGCCTTGGTCAATAATAGTAGGAGTGCAATAAACATATGTTTAATCAAGTAACGTGCCAGGCACACCATCCTAGGTGTTTTACATACATTCTCTCATTTAATTCTCAAGATAGCCTTTATTTTATTATCTCCATTTTATAGATAATGTAATTAAAACTTAGAAAAGTCAGGTATTCTGCCCAGAGTCACACAGCAAATTAAGTGAAGGTAGTCACAACAGACCCCAGGACTAAGTGAATCCAAAGCTCTCTGGATCTTGTTCGTCAGCCTCCTATCCTACCCAAGGGCCTTCTTGCTGCTCCTCAAACACATCTAACTCATTCCTACCTCTGAACCTATCTGTTTCTTGTTTCCCTCATCATATCTTCTCATATGGCTTTCTACTTTTAATCATTCAGGGCTCTGCTCAAATGCCATTACTTCAGAAAGACTTCTCTTGATCATTCACCCAATGTATCCTGTTCCTTCATCTTGGTTTTTTTTTTTAAATTAACTTATATTATTAGTTATTTGTTTACTGTCAGTCACTTTTATCCACTAGGTTGAAAGATCAAAGTTAAAAAAAAGGACTTTGTCTTGGTCACATTTGTATTTCCAGCACTTAGAACAGTGACTAGTACATTGCAGGTATTCAAGAAATATTCAATGAATGAATGAATGAATGCCATATGCTCAAAATCACAGAACTCTAGAATATAAGTGTACAAAGACAGTTATTACAAAGTATAAAGAGCATAGACTTTGAAATCAGGCAGATCTGGGTTCAATTCTCTGACTATGACTGTGACTTTGGACAAGTCTCTAAGCTTCTTTAATCTTCTCATTTGTAAAATGGGCATAAAGATATAGAGTTGTTTTTTTTTTAAAGATTTTATTTATTTATTTGACACAGAGAGAGAGAGAGAGATCACAAGTAGGCAGAGAGGCAGACAGAGAGAGGAGGAAGCAGGCTCCCTGCCAAGCAGAGAGTCCGATGCGGGCCTCGATCCCAGGACCCTGAGATCATGACCTGAGCCGAAAGCAGAGGCTTTAACCCACTGAGCTACCCAGGCGCCCAGATATAGAGATTTTTAATCTCAGGAAACAAACAGGGTTGCTGGAGGGGAGGGGGATGGGAGGGATACGGTGGCTGGGTGATAGACACTGGGGAGAGTATGTGCTATGGAGAGTGCTGTGAGTTGTGTAATAAGACTGATGATTCACAGACCTGTACCCCTGAAACAAACAATCCATTATATGTTAATAAAATATATATATATATGTATATGTATGTTCCATAAAATTGTTATAAAAATTAAATGCGATAAACACATGAAAATGTTTTATGCAAACCGTTTAGTTTATTATTCATTTGTCTATTATAATGATGGAAAAATTTCAAGACCATCTAATCAAGCCTTTCGCTTTAGAGATCACCCCAAAGCCCAAAAAAGGTAACATGAACTGTCCAATGTCTCATGTTTACTTAGAACCAAACCATGGTTAGACTCCAGCACTGCAGGCAACCAAGCGGGGATACTTGCCACTACCCTCCACAAATTACTTGGCCTCTGGTACTTCACTTTGTCTTGATTCTTCTTTTACCTCACCGGCTATTCCTTTGATCTCAACCTCCCCACGTCCGTATATCCAGGGCTCCACTGTCAAATCTCCTCTGCTCTATCTACACACATTTCTTAGGTGATCACAGGTACGCCACCGATATACATATGCTAATGACTCCCAGATTTAGATCTCTAACCTGGATTTCTCTGAATTCTAGACTTATAAATTCAACAGATACATGAGATCTCTTTTTGTTTGTCTAGTAGCCATCTAATATGTAATACGTCTAAAACCAAACACCTGATCTCTCCCTGTAAGTTCGCTCCTCCCAGTTTTTCCCATCTTTATAAATGGTAACTCCAATCTTACAGTTGCTCAAAGCAAAAACCTCCCCATGACTACTTTCTTACTCTCATGGTCCTCATTCAACCTATCAACAAATTCTGTCAGCTCTACTTCCAAAACATATCCTGATTCCAACAATTTCTTACCACTCTACTGCTACCACACTGGCTCAAGCTGTCATTATCTCATTCCCTAATTCTTGTAACAGCCTCCTTTCTGATACCCTGCTTCTGCCCTTGCCATCTATCTATCCCCTGACCCTTTCTCCTCAGAAGCCAAAACGGCCCTTTAGATTCAATTCAGATCAAGTCACTTCACTCTGTTCAATACCCTGCAATGGCTGCCCATCTCACTCAGAATAAAAAATACAAGGTCATTACCATGGCCTACAAAACACCACGTAATCTGGTTCCCTTCTACTATCTATCTTATTCCCTACTGTTATCCTCTTTGCTCATTACATTTCAGCCATACTGCAATAAAATTAAATTTTAACACCTTAATTCATGTTGTTTAGAAACCACTCCGAAGTGGCCAAGAACGGACCAAAAGAACATGCAAGCCTCAGATTCCTTAATGTTAACACAAGGCACATTCTTTATTCTTTCCCTTCTTGTTCACTGATAAGCCTAGCACTACCCCACCTCAGGAATTTAGCATTTATAGCCCTGCCTATTGTTGCCTTGAATTATCAATATGACTTGTTCCCTCATTTCATTAAGATCTCCAATCAAATTTCACCTCGCTAGATAGGCCTAGGTTAACCAATCCTGTCGAAAATAGCCCCCCTCCCCTCTTTCAATAATTCCGTTTCCCTACATATTGCCTAATTTTTCCTGTCTCTGCCCACTAGAGTGCAACTAAAAGCTAAGGCTTTAATTTATTCACTGCTGTGTCCACAGTGCCAAGATCAAATTTTAAGTGCTCTATCAATACCAGTAATCAGTTTAGCCATTAACTATTCTTTAATTAACATCTCACGACCTCAGTCTGGTCTTGCCCTAAAAAGACTAAATATTATTTGAAAATTTCTCTTTTTTGGACATCCTTCCTGAGGATTTTCAATTCAACCAGTGATAGAATTAACAAAAGGTGACAGAATTAAAAAAAAGGAAAAAATAAGATGAAGCCATATTTTTCTTCTTCTGGAATCCTCTTATAATCAGCGAAGGAATCACTAAGTATTATTAATTAGCACCCTTGGGTGCAGAGCATTATCTTATTAAAGAAGGATATTACAGAGCTACATAAAAAATAATAGATGGGAAATAAGTATATGAAAAGACGCTCAGCGGGCGCCTGGGTGGCTCAGTGGGTTAAAGCCTCTGCCTTTGGCTCGGGTCATGATCTCAGGATCCTGGGATCCAGGCACACATCCGACTCCATGCTCAGCGAGGAGCCTGCTTCTTCCTCTCTCTCTGCCTGCCTCTCTGCCTACTTGTGATCTCTCTCTGTGTGTCAAATAAATAAAATAAAAATCTATTTTAAAAAAAAGATGTACAGCATCATTAGCCATCAGAGAATTGCAAATCAAATCACAAAGAGATACCATACTTCACATTCGTTAAGATGGCTAAAATCAGAAACACAGCAAGTGTTGGGGAGGATGTGGAGAAACTGGAACACTTTCTTTTTTTTTTTAAGATTTACTTATTTATGGTTTGTCTCCCATCCAAGTACTAACCAGGCCCGACCCTAATCTCACTAAACAAACTGAGGGTTACTGGGGGGTGGGAGGGTAGGGATAGGATGGATGGGTTATGGACATTGGGGAGGATTTGTGCTTTGGTGAATGCTGTGAAAGATATAAGCCTGATGATTCACAGACCTGTACCCCTGGGGCAAAGAATAAAAAATTTTAAATTAAAAAAAAGATTTAATTATTTAAGTAATCTCTACACCCAATGTGAAGCTCAAACTCATGACCACAAGATCAAGAGCCACACATCCCACCAAATGAGGCAGCCAGGTACCCCAGAAATTGGAACCTTTATAGACTGCTGGTGGGAATGTAAAATGACACAGCCACTTTGGAAAACAGTTTGTGGACTTCCTCAAAAGGTTAAACACAAAGCTACCATGTGATCCAGCAATTCCACACCTAGAATGCATTTCCTCCATTTGAGAAATGAAAACACATGTCTACATAAAAACTTACACAATGATGTTCATAGCAGCATTATTTGTAATAGCTAAAAAGTAGAAACTAGGGCGCCTGGGTGGCTCAATGGGTTAAAGCCTCTGCTTTCGGCTCAGGTCATGATCTCAGGGTCCTGGGATCGAGGCCCGCATCGGGCTCCCTGCTCAGCGGGGAGCCTGCTTCCCCCTCTCTCTCTCTGCCTGCCTCTCTGCCTCCTTGTGATCTCTCTCCCTCTGTGAAATAAATAAAATCTTTAAAAAAAAATAAATAAAAAGTAGAAACTACCCAATGTCTATTAATGACATGATGAATAGATTAATAAATGTGGTATATCCATCCAAGGGAACATTAGGAAATAAAAAGGAATGAAATACAGATACATGCTACAGCATGGATAAACCTTCAAAACATTACACTAAATGAAAGAAGCCCAATCACAAAAGGCCATATATTGTATAACATTTATGTGCAAGACCCAGGATAGACAAATTTACTGTAGAAAATTGATTCATGGTTGCCTAGGGCAGAGAGAGATGAAAGAAGTATAAGGTGACTGTTGAAAAGGGTATATATTCCTCTTTGGGGTAAAAACATGAAAATGTTCCAAAATTAATTATGATGAGGGTGGCACAATTCTATGAATATACCAAAAGCCACTGAACCATACACTTTAAATGGATGAACTGTATGGTGTGTGCATTATTGCTCAATAAAGCTGTTATTAAAAAAATTTTATAATGTAATCTGGGGGTTCATTTTAGGTTCCATTTATCAACATTCCTACCATTCACATTCAACTTAACATTTACTGAATTTTTTTTGTAAGATTATTTATTTATTTATTTGACAGAGAGTACTTGAGTGAGAGCACAAGCAGGGAGAGTAGCAGCAGAAGAGGGACAAGCAGACTCCCCAGTGAGCAAGAAGCCTGATGCAGGGCTTGACCCCCGGACCCTGGGATCATCACCTGAGCCAAAGGCAGACGCTTAACCAACTGTGCCATCCAGGTGCCCCAACTCTCACCTTATTTATTTCATTTAATATTCATGACTAAAAATACTATGAGATAGGGGTTATCAGCTTACCCATTTTGCAGGTAAGAAACCTACAGCTCAGAGAAATGAAATAATTTAAAATATATAGAAGTTATCAGAGCCAAGAGTTGGTCCTGCATTCAATATTTCCAAATCTAAGGGCTCTTTCTCACCTCTTTTACCCCACTTTTTATTAGTGAGCCTTATTAAGATCTAGCTACAGGGGCACCTGGGTGGCTCAGCGGGTTAAAGCCTCTGCCTTCGGCTCAGGTCATGATCTCAAGGTCCTGGGATTGAGCCCCACATCGGGCTCTCTGCTCAGCAGGGAGCCTGCTTCCTCCTCTCTCTCTGCTTGCCTCTCTGCCTACTTGTTATCTCTCTCTCTGTGTCAAATAAATAAAAATCTTAAAAAAAAAAAAAGATCTAGCTACAGCACTTACTAATAAAAGCTATGAATTAATGGGACACAGTGGTGCAGTTGGTTAAGCATCCAACTCTTGATTTTAGCTCAGGTCCTGATCTCAGGGTCATGAGGTCAAGCCCCACAACGGCTCCACACTCAGCACGGAGTCTGCTTGGAGTTTCTCTCTTCCTCTACCCCAATCCCCTGTGCACACGTGCTCTCTCTCTCTCTCTCCCCATTTCTAAAATAAATAAATAAATCTTTTAAAAAAACCCTGTGAATTAATAAGCTAAGGACTAAGAGATCATAAGAATATATATTCATAACCACAGATTGAAAGAATGATTACCAAAACTGTGTATCATAAAATCCAATAAGCCTGCACTTAATAACTTGGTAAGCAGTCCTCTGCTACATGAAAAGAGGGGGTAGGTCTGATTTCCAAGGTCACCTATGTGGGGGAAAAAAAGGAGAGAGAAAGAAAAATAAAAAGTATACAGTATTCTTCAGCAAACCAATTAAGAGCCATAAGCACTTTACATTGGTTTGCAACTGACCTCTTGAAATAAGACAGCTTCTCAATAACACCACTGAAAAGCACTTATTAAAAAGCTAGCTGTGGGGGCACCTGGGTGGCTCAGTTGGTTAAGCAGCTACTTTTGGCTTGGTTGGTGATCCCAGGGTCCTGGGATCAAGCTCCACATAGGGCTCCTTGCTCAGCTGGGAGCCTGCTTCTCCCCTCCCTGCTGTTCGCCTTGCTTGTCTCTGTCTCTCTCTCTCCCTTGCCCTCTCTGTGTCAAATAAATAAATAAAATCTTAAAAAAAAAAAAAGCTGTAATGAGCAAGTTTTTTTGGGGTGATCTTGACTGTGGTACTGGTTACACAACCTACATATATGTTAAAATTCATAGAATTTTATGACCAAAAAGAAAAGCAATCTTATTGTTGTTGCCTTAAAAGTAAAATTTGAGGGGCGCTTGGGTGGCTCAGTGGGTTAAAGCTGCTGCCTTAGGCTCAGGTCATGATCTCAGGGTCCTGGGATCGAGCCCCGAATCGGGCTCTCTGCTCAGTGGGGAGCCTGCTTCCTCCTCTCTCTCTCTCTCTCTCTCTCTCTGCCTCTCTGCCTACTTGTGATCTCTCTCTGTCAAATAAATAAATAAAATCTTTAAAAAAAAAAAAAGTAAAATTTGAGAGAGGCATCTGGGGGGCACAGTCAGTTAAGCGTCTGACTCTTGGTTTCAGCTCAGGTCATGATTTCACGGTCATGGGATTAAGCCCCATGTTGGGTTCCACACTTAGTGAAGGGTCTGCTTGGACCCTTCAAGCAGACCCTTCAAGAGATAAAGAACTGTCTCTCCCTCTGCCCCTCCCCGCCATGTGTGTATGCATGCACTCTAATAAACAAATCTTCAAAAAATAATAAAGGTAAAATTTAAGAAAAAACACATTTTTAAAATAAGCTTTTATGCATCAAAAGACATAATCAACAGTAAAAAGGCAACCCACAGAATGGAAGAAATTATTTACAAATCATATATTGATAAGGGATTAAAATCCAGAATACATAGAAAACTCCCAAAACTCAACAACAAAAACCTGATTCAAAAATGTGCAAAGAACTTGAAAAGACATTTCTCCAAAGAAGATATACAAATGGCCAACAAGCCGATGAAAAGATACTGAACATCACTAATCATTAGGAGAATGCAAATCAAAACCACAATCAGCTACCATCTCACCCACACTAGGATAGCTACTACCAAAAAACTAAAAAATAAGAAGTGCTAGTGAGGATGTGCAGAAATTAGAATCCTCAAGAACTGTTGGTAGGAATGTAAAATGGTGCAACCACTGTGAAAAACACTATGGAGTTTCCTCAAAAAATTAAACACAGAATTACCATATGATCCAACAATTCCACTTATGGGTATATACTCAGAAGAATCAAAAGGAGGGTCTCAAAAAGATTTGTACACATGTATTCATAGCAGCATTATTGACAATAGCCAAAATGTGGAAGCAACCCAAGTATCTACCAAAGGATGAATGGATAAGGAAAATGTGATGTATACATACAATGGAATATTATTCAGCCTTAAAAAGGAAGAGAATTCTGACATATACTACAAATATGCATTAACCTTGAGGACACTGTAAGTGAAATAAGGCAGTGGCAAAAAGACACACCTGTATGATTCCACTTATATGAGGTAGTTACAGTAGTTAAAATCATAGAAAGTAGAAGAGTGGTTTCCAGGGACTGGTAGGAGGGTCAATGGGGAGTTATTGTTTAATAGGTATAGAGTTTCAGTCTCGCAAGATGAAAAGAGTTCTGGAGATGGGTAATGGAGAAACTGCATTAAGAACAGGAATGTAAACGGGAGCCTGGGTGGCTCAGTAAGTTAAGCATCTGCCTTCCGCTCAGGCGTTATCTCAGGGTCCTGGATCAAGCTCCACATACGGCTCCTGCTCAGCAGAGAGTCTGCTTCTCCCTCTCTTTCTCTCTGACCCTCCTCCCTGCTTGTTCGTTTTCTCTCAAAAAAAAAAAAAAAAAAAAAAAAAAAAAATAAATGNAAAAAAAAAAAAGAATATGAATGTAGGGGTGCCTGGGTGGCTCAGACATTTAAGTGACTGCCTTCCACTCAGGTCATGATCCCAGAGTCCCACATCAGGGGGGAGGTCTCCTGCTCAGTGGGGAGTCTGCTTCTCCCTCTCACTCTCCCCCATCTCGTGTTCTTTCTCAAATAAAACCTTTAAAAAAAAAAAGAGTATGAATGTACTTAACGTCACTGAATTGTACACTTAAAAATGATAATGGAGATGGGACACCTGGTAGCTTGTCGGCTGAGCGGCCAACTCTTGATTTCAGCTAAGGTCGTGATCTCACGGTTGTGAGATTGAGCCCCACCTTAGGCTCAGCACTTGGTGCAGAGTCTACTTAAGGGTTCTTTACTCTCCCTCTTCCTAGGTCCTTCCCCCACCTTCCCATGCTCACCTATGCTCACTCCCTCTCTCAAATAAATAAATCTTTTTTGAAATGATTATGATGGGGTACCTGGGTGGCTCAGTTGGTTAAGTATCTGCCTTTAGCTCAGGTCATGGTCCCAGGGTCCTAGGATTGAGCCCTGAATCTGGCTCCCTGCTCAGCAGGGAGATTGCTTCTTCCTCTCCCTCTGCCCCTCCCCCTTGCTCGTGATCTGTCTCTCTCTCTCTCTCTCTCTCTCTCGAAACAATAAAATCTTTTTAAAAAAATAATTATGATAGTAATGCATTATATGTATTTTCATAATTTATTTATTTATAAATAAGCTGGGCATTATTTGAGGTAAAGTGATAATAGCTAATATTTAATGAGTGTTTACTATGAGTAAGCATGTTCTCTCACCCAACTCTGACCATAATCCTATAAAGTGGGGACTATTATGACCTCTCACAAATAAGAAGTCTGAACCTAGTAAGATCAAGTCAGTTGCTCAGAATCACATAGCTAGTAACTGAAACTAAATTCAAACTCAGGCAGCCTGACTCTAAAGCCCCAGGACCTTAACTGCTATACTACGACATAAAATACTATATAAAATACTGCAGGTTTCAGTCGACAAAGACAACTGCTCCAGTCAGTCCTGACAACCTAAACTATGACTTGGAGAGGCCCACAGCAGAAGCAGAAATACTGTACAACCAGTGCAGCAGATCAGAAGCACTGTGGAAACATCAAGGTTGTTCTTATTTAAAATGTACACACATAAATTTAGCGGGCCCCACAGTCTTTCTCTTTGGAACCATGCCCCAAGCCAGGCCATAAAAGAAAGAGCAAAATAATGACAGTTCTAAATCACAGGTGGGACACACACACATCTACTAAGACCCCAGTTTTTAGCATCCCAATTTCAAAACTGCCCTCCAGATTCAAGCATCACCTGCTTCCTTTGCTGGCACCTGGAATTTTGGAGTAGTTTTCATATTTGCTCCAAGGCAAAAGACTCTCCCCTTTCACCCAAGGCTTTGCAGAACAAACATCACCTTCTGTATCTTCATCCAACAAATGGGTGCTAGAACTTACCCCATGCCTGATGCTAAGCTAATCTCCCATTTCTACTTAAACTCTTTATTCCCTCATACCTCATAGTTTATGAGGTTTATTCATATGAAAGGCAGAAACTAAAAAAAAAAAAAAAAAAAAGGCACAATAAGCCAAATTGAAGTGCCAACAGCAGAAATGGGGGGGCTAAGGAGGAACCAGAGCATGGAAGAAGGACATGGAACTAACTTTCTGCATAATCAGTCCTCATTATTCAAGGAAGGACAACGAAGGCTTCTCAGCACAGGTTCCTTTCTCAGCTATAGCTTCTATTAAATAAACGTATTACATAATAAATATACTTGTTAGTTGTATTTATTAAACCATAGAAAATAAAAATAAACCAGAGGCCACATTTCTTAATTCTCCACATTTCTTTGTAAAATTGTCTTGGTCTTCTTGGGATTTTTAACCCTTTCCTTAAAAGGAATCACTGCTTTTAAAGGAGCAACATGCTCACATTCAACCAAACTTAACTGAGTACCTACTATGTTTCTGAATGAGATTTTTTTCCATAGGAGGTTTCTCATTTAGTTCTCAAAAAGAATCCTTTGGCTAAAGTATTATTGGCTGCCACCTTTTCTTTTTTTTTTTTTAAACCACCAAGTAAACTGAGAATCGTACACTTAAAATAACTTATAAAGACCTTACAACTAAAAAGCAAAGGAAAAAAATAGAAGAGCCAGGATTCAAAACCAAACTTTTTTTTTTTTTTAGATTTATTTATTTATTTGACAGAAAGAGAGATCACAAGTAGGCAGAGAGGCAGGCAGAGAGAGGAAGAAGCAGGCTCCATGCTGAGCAGGGAGCATGATGTGGGGCTTGATTCCAGGACCCTGAGATCATGACCTGAGCAGAAGGCAGAGGCTTAACCCATTGAGCCACCCAGGCGCCCCAAACTCAAACCTTTTATCTCACCTCTCTGAATTTCAATTTCCTCATCTGCAATTTCTTCATGCACTGTTGGTGGGAATTCAAACTGGTGCAGCTTCTGTGGCAAAAGGTATGGAGGTTCTTCGAAAAGTTAGAAATAGATTACCTTATGATCCAGTAATTCCACTCCTGGGCATTTACCCAAAGAAGACAAAAGACACTAATTGGAGAAGATATATGCACCCTTTTGTTTACTTACAATAGCCAAATTACAGAAACAGCTCAAGTGTCCATCACTAGATGGGTGGATAAAGAAGATGTGGTATATACACACAATGGAATATTTCTCAGCCATTAAAAAAGAATGAAATCTTACCATTTGCAACATGGATGGATCTAGAGAGTATAAAGCTAAGTGAAATAAGTTAGACAAAGACAAATACCATAGGATTTCACTCATATGTGGGATTTAAGAAACAAAACGAATGAACAACGAAAAAAGGAGATAAACCAAAAAAAAAACCAGACTCTTAACTATAGAGGACAAACTGATGCTTACCAGAGGGGAGTGTGTGAGGGGGTGGGTGAAAGATGTGAAGGGTATGAAGAGTACACTTACTGTTATGCGCACAGAGTAATGTATAGAATGGCTGAATCACTAGATTGTAGACCTGAAACTAATATACCACTGTATGTTAACTATACTGGAATTAAAAAAGGGTGAGGTAGGAATTGACTACTACTTGGAAAGCACTCAGATCAGTGCCTGCTCAATAAACATTAGTTCTTTTCTTCCTTCATGTTTGAACTGTCCATTTTGTTGGCTTATACCAAACAAATACAATTGTCAAAGCTGACTCTGTTTTTCTTTTTTTCTTTTTTTTTTTTTAATTTTAAGTAATCTCTACATGCAATGTGGGGCTCAAACCCAGAACCCTAAGATCAAGAGTGGCATGCTCCCGCAACCGAGCCAGCCAAGTGCCCCAAAGTTGACAGTTTTTGTAAGCTATCTTACTAATTGGTTTGTCTTGGTCCCCACAAGGATGTTCATAATATGACGTGACTCTGGGATATTCGGAGCATTTCTGGCTCACCTGGCAGTTGGGATGCCTGAAGTAGAACTCTTTATGCTCAGAGACTTGCATAAGGACTACTTTCTCCCCTCTGTTTTCCCTTAGATGAACAGATGTATATGCAGGTAGAAAAAAATTTAAAGCCATAATTAGCTTAATTAACACAGAGTGACAGAAATAGAAAAAGCCACAGTGTTCTGGCCAGGCAGTAGGCTTCAGGAGAAACAAAAATTCTCTGGCTAGCAAAGTGAGGAGAGAAATAAGCACACTCTCTAGGGAGGAAAAGGAGTCATGGCCAAGTGGTAGGGAACTATGAAATGTCCAACATGGAAGGTCAGCACCATCCACCAGAGCCCTTACCTCTGGTCCCCAGGATGGGTTAGGTGCCCTGATCTATCAAACAAGAACTTACACCAGACAAAAAGTCTGACTATGAGCTCCTGACAGGCTAAAACTATAGCTTACATTGAGATCCCCAGGGCACACAACAGTGCAGTCACTCATATTTGTTGAAACATAAATTAATGGTAAGTAAATAAAGTCAGATTGAAAAGTGTTCTCCATCTTTCCCACAGTGTACTAGCACTACACAGGAGGGTTCCTATTATCATCTATCATTCAGTGCATAACTCTTCATAAATACCCACGTGCATAAAAGCTTAGTGCACCTGCAGGACATTTCCCAAAAACTTCTAGACAACCCATAACCACTTCTAAAAAAAAAAAAAAAAAAAAAGTGACAGCAAATCCCAACTAAACCTTCAGACAGCTCCCTACTACCTTAAGAATAAAGTCTATACATCTTAACCAGCATGTAAGACCCTTCTGCAAATTGACTCTTGCATTTCTTTCCAAATACACCTTCTCAAGAACTCTGAACATCCGGTGAACATGAACCGACTGTCCCTTAAATATGCCCCAAAGTCCTGCTACAGCACAGTTCCCACAAGACTTACCGCCACTGAAATTTGATTCACCTAAGTTCCACCCACCTTTCATGGAACAACTCAAGTCCCATCTACTTTACAAAATCTGCTATAACTGTCCCAGATCACAGTGTTCTTTTCCTGACTTAAGGTAGTAATGTCCATAGCACTCATGCCACATTCAACAATATCTTTATTATCTTAATATCATCTTTATATAGATAATACATTATCTTTATATAGATAATATATAAATTACATATTATCTGTTATTATCTTTTTATAGAGGATATACAGCCACATACAGGTTAATAGAGTATGGTGTGCTCTTCCAACCAGTAAATCTCATAAATCTTGTATCAAGAATATACTTATGTTACTCTATTGCCAGTAGCTAGGAAACAATAGTGTTGCTTGTTCCTACAAAAATTGAACATTTTTTTCCATCATAAAGTCCCAACTACTATCAATTATTATTATTAAAAAAGGCATTCTAAACTTACCACCTTTCTTATTGACTTTACACAATAAGTACTCTAATACTAATAACCAGAAACATCCCTACCTTTCTTTCTAAATCAAAGGTAAGATTACATTATGTATAGTGAGGCCTAAGGAGTAACTATGTTTTATTATATCTTTTTTGGTTTTTGTTTATATTTTCCAGCTTTATTTAGGTATAGCTGACATATAACATTATATAAGTTCAACATGTACAACACATTGATTGGACACACTTATATGTATTGTGATGATTACCACCACACCATTAGCTAACCACCTCCATCACACAATTACCATGTTTTTTTCTGGTGAGAACATGTAAGATCTACTCTCTTAACTTTCAAGTACATAATACAGTATTGTTAATAAATATATTCATAATACTATGTATTAGATCCCCAGAATTTATTCATCTTCTAACTGGAAGTCTGTATCGTATTACATCATGATTCTTAAAAAACTAGTAACCTAAGTTCTAGGACAGTGGTAATTCTTTATTTTTTAAGGCTTATTTATTTTTTTAGTAATCTCTACACCCATTGTGGGTCTCAAACCCTGACCTCAAAATCCAGAGTTGCATGGTCCACCAACTGAGCCAGCCAGGTGCCCTAAGAGTGGTAAATCTTTTAAGCTCCCAGATGTGACAACCAGGCATACCCACTCATCTTTTAAGATTAAGATTCTTAGCCTTTTCCTGATTTCCTCTCCCCATTCCCAGAAATCCAGAAATGCCTAATCTACCTCTTCGGGTTCCACTTTACCCCAGGTGTATCTGACCTAATTCTAGATAGAACCCTAGATATATACTTCTATCATAACACCTATTATACTTAATTGTACTTCCTTATTTACCTATCTGTCTCACTACAGATTTGCCCCTCCAGATCTGTGCTTTCCAATACAGTAGCCACTAGCCACATGTAGCTACTTAAATTCAAATAAGTTATTTAAAACTAAAAAAAATTTAAAATTCAGTTCATCAGTCTTACTAGCCATCTTTCAGGCACTCAAGAGCCACATGTGGCTGCCTGGTGACTACCATATTGGATAACACAGATATAAAACACTTCCATTACTGCAGAAAGTTCTACAGGACAGTACTGTCTAGATCATGTATGTTCCCCAAGGCACACACAGTCTAGCAGGCAGTCTGACAGGAGCTATGCCTAATTCATTCTGGTAACACAGCCCTAAACTCCTAGTAAATGCCTTGTAGGAATGACTAACAGCTTGTTCTACCTTATTATCATTACATATCACCAGGGCCTCTGTTTCTTAAGTTCAATGTCCCTTATAGGATAGAATCAGTATAATAATTCACCATCATCCAAACTCACGGAAAGAGGTAGGAATCACAATAGTTAGGGGTAATCAGAAAGCTTTGTGTTGTCCCTCTCCTCAAACCAAAGCTCCACTACTTAATGTGAGACTTGGTGAAGAAGAGGACTTATTTCTTATTTCTGTTTTGGCATGTAATTAAACTCCAGGTAATTCCAAAAGAAATTTTTTTTTCAAATATTGGAACAATCTTACAACTCAGCAGAAATAAAAACAGGGAGACACTGTTTGAAATTTATCACACTTTTTGGCCATGAATGAATATATCCTCAGTATGTATGCATGTATGCACTCGCTCTCTCTCTCTCTCTAGATTTTATATATATATATTTATACACACACACACACACACATATATACACACACATATATATGTATATATTCTTGACTTATTAAGGGCTGAGGGCTTAAAAAGAGAAATAAATTCTAGTGGTGGACAGAAACAAATCAGAATAATATAAAGTGATAAGGGGAAGTACCAGGAACTATGAAGAGCACAAAGGAAATACTGAGAACCCAATGTTGAAATGTGGTAGAGGCTGAGAGAACCACAAGGAGGCTGCTCAAAAATGTGCCCAAGGTTAAGTTTTAAAGGGTAATTCAGAGGCTGGGAGATGAAGAAAGGGTGGAAAGTGTCACAAATAGAGACACTAGCATTGAAGAAAGTACAGGCAGACACGTGACTTGGACAGTAAATGTCAAGTGGTTCAGTATGGCTGGAGTAACATCAGAAAGAAGTAGATTTGAGGCTAATGAGGGAGGCAGAGGTCAAATCATGAAAAAGCTTTGCATGCTAAACTAAAGGGTTTGAATTTTAACCTCAAAGCTATGGGAAACCTATGAAGGTTTTAAAGCAGGAAAAAAGAGTGTAACCTATATTCAACAAAGCTCACAGAGAAGCAGTATGGAGGATGATCTGGAGAAGGTAAGACAGGAGCAGGAAGTTGCTGTAAAAAGTGAAGAGATGGTCAGTATATTTTACCACCACAACAAAAACTAGTTAAAAAAGTGATGAGATAGGGCCCATCTGATGCAAATAGTTTTAAACACAACCTATTTAAATTGGGTCTCTCTTCATTAGTCTATGCCTCTCAAAGCTGTAACACCATGATTCAATTATATAGCACAACTACAAAAACAACATTTAAAGTCAATTAGATAAACTCTAAAAAAATTACACTGCACTCTTTTATTCAATAGCCATTCTTTGAACTAAAACTGCACATTTTTCTCTATTCCACTGCACACAATTTTGGAAAAACACTTCAGCCAGCTGAGCACATCTGTGCAGTGTGCAACAAGTGTAAACAATTTAACAGGAGTTTAATGAAACATTTCCTATTCTTTATTAGGAAAAAAATTAGAAAATTCTAACATGGCAACATCAGGTTGCAAATTGACATTTTTAAATTAGTCTTTTTTTTTTTTAAATGAACATGCCAATTTTTAAATCCCATCTGGTTGCATGGTGCAGCTGTCCTGAATGAATACAGCATTTTCAGTTATTAGGCACTTGGCGGAAGCATTCAGAACTGCCATATGCCATCAAAAGCAACAGCCACAAGTACAGTACTTAAGAGGTACCTACAAACTCTTACTGGTATGAGAGGATTTCTTAGTCTAAGCTGAAGTCAATGGGACAGATGGGGACATGAAAGAAACAATCTTGCAATTTTAACAAAGTATCTTTCAATTTTACCTCCCATTCCCTTAAAAGGTAATGGGGTCTGAGTGGCCCTAGCTGGCTCAGTCAGTAGATCAGGAGCTTGCTCATGTGTTCGAGCCCCACATTGGGTGTGGACCCTACTTTAAAAAAAAAAAAAAGAAAAGAAAAAAAAGAGGCAATAGACTCTGATAACTTTGATCCCATAGTTCCTTAGCCTAGAGAGTTTTACCTACCTGTCTTGCCTTGTACCAACAAAATCTTAAGACTGATAGCTTTGGAATTAGACTAAAACCAGATTCTTTTATTTTTTTTTAAGATTTTATTTATTCATTTGACAGACAGAGAGAGAGATGACAAGTAGGCAGAGAGGCAGGCAGAGAGAGAGGAGAGAGGAGAAAGCAGGCTCCCTGCTGAGCAGAGAGCCCGATGTGGGCTTCGATCCCAGGACCCTGGGATCATGACCTGAGCCGAAGGCAGCGGTTTTAACCCACTGAGCCACCCAGGCGCCCTAAAACCAGATTCTATTCTAACTCTCTTACAAACTATATGAACTTAACACATTTCTTAATCTTTCGGACACCAATTTCCTCATGTGTAAAATGATAACACCTAACCTGGCAGGGCTGTGGTGAAGATTATAGAAAATGTACGTAAAATATCTATGGAACATCTGGCTCATATGGGCATTCAATAAATGTTAACCATTTTTACACTCTCCTTTATACCTCACTATTATTTGTATGTAATAGTAACTATGCACCCACCTTAAAAGTTTATTACAGGGCGCCTGGGTGGCCTCTGCCTTCGGCTCAGGTCATGATCTCAGGGTCCTGGGATCAAGGCCCAAATTGGGCTCCCTGCTCAGCATGGAGCCTGCTTCCTCCTCTCTCTCTGCCTGCCTCTCTGCCTACTTGTGATCTCTCTCTATCTGTCAAATGAATAAATAAAATCTTTAAAAAAAAAGTTTATTACAAAAATTAAATGAATTAATACAGGTAAAGGGCTTAGAACAGTGCCTAGCACTGAGTAAGCAATCATTAGTGGTTGGCTGCTATTGTTGTTACTATTACACACCATTATCATAGCATGTTCCACACTGTACTGTAATTTATTGGCTGTCTTCCTCCCTAATACTTAGCAGAAAACCTCATAAATACCTGTTGACCAGGTGAATAAATAATGGCTGAATACATGAACTGAAGCTATCATAGTTCTGTGACAGGAGGAATACCTTTCTGAATTTATCACACAACTGCCACACAGTAGGCCATTCAATAAGAATGCATTGTTTTCTCTGTCAAATAAATAAATAAAATCTTTAAAAAAAAAAAAAAACGAATGCATTGTTTTGTAAATAATTCATCCCATCAAGCCTGTGTGGTTAAGTAGAAGTACTCTAGTGGGCTTTTTTACAGATAAACAGTCTCAGAGCCATTTAAGGTCAAGATCACTCACTGAAGGTAAGAACTAGAATCCCCTTTTGTTTCTCAGAAACTGGGGGTGGAGGGGCTGGGTAGCTCAGTCAGTTAAGTGTCTGACTTCAGCTCAGGTTATGATCTTAGGGGCCTGGGACAGAGCCCTGAGTCCAGCTCCATGTTCAGGGGAGATTCTGCTTGTCCCTCACCCTCTGCCCTGGCTCATGCTCTTTCTCTCAAATGAATGAAAGAAAGAAAGAAAGAAAGAAAAAGAAAGAAAGAAAGAAAGAAAGAAAGAAAGAAAGAAAGAACGAAAGAAAGAAAGAAAAACTAATTCTAGATTTTTTTTTCCTACTAGGGCTTGCTCTCTTTGTATATTTTACACATTACCTACGGAATCAGTCAAGTTTTCGAAATCTCTATGGTTGCAAGAAGACACCTCTGAATAAAAAGATACTACTAATGGATGATGGAAAGGTAAAGCAACATGACCAAATAAGGAAAAAAATCAGTCTCCTCTTTAAGAGAGAAAAAGCGGAGACCAGATTTTATTTGGCCAAGCATAAAGAAACCAATTAAATCTGAAACTATTAACAGCATAAAGCCATAACCATGACAAATGAGGACAGAGGACACTTAGAGGGTCAAATACAAAACAGTATGGTGGTTGCAGGCACTCATCCCCTTCCGTGGAAAGCATGACTAAGTACAGTCTTTCTGGGGACTGACTATTCATTCTTTCATTTAACAAATACTTACTCAGTCCCTGAAATGAACGAGAACAACTCGACAGTACATAGCAAGAACCTTAAAAAATTTATACCTTTACTCCAATTACAATATTCCTAAATTTTTATAAGAAAGCTATCAAAAAAACACTCATTAAAACTGACATAGAATAAAAGATTTTAATGACACTGGAAAATGCTTCTGACCTAATGTTAAATTAAAAAGCACCCCACAAGGGCGCCTGGGTGGCTCAGTGGGTTAAAGCCTCTGCCTTCGGCTCAGGTCATGATCTCAGGGTCCTGGGATCGAGGCCCGCATCGGGCTCCCCGCTCAGCGGGGAGTCTGCTTCCTCCTCTCTCTCCGCCTGCCTCTCTACCTACTTGTGATCTCTCTATATCTGTCAAATAAATAAATAAAATCTTTAAAAAAAAAAAGCACCCCACAAAACTGTTTCTATAGTATGATTTTTATAGTATGATTTTTATATACAGTAAATAGGAGGGATGCCTGACTGGCTCAGTGGAGCATGTGACTCTTGATCTTGGGGTTATGAGTTCGAGTCCCACATTGGATGTAGAGATTACTTAAATAAATTTTTTTAATTTTTAAATTTATTTTAAAATAGGAAAAAACAAAAAAACAAATGCTGAAAGTTTTAAAAAGTTAATCTCTGCATGGTAGGATACAGAGAAGATAGAGAGATTTGTCAAGTTCTCAAATTTTCCGTAATAGGCATTTTTCAAAAAACCACAAGATAGGGGAGATTTACAGAAGAAAAATGAGGACATTAAATGCCATCAGGACTGATCAAGATCTTTGGAATCTCTGCTAGGTGAGAAGTATATAAAAGGTGTATTATTTTTATATAACAGGATTATGTTAACCCTAGTGAGAACTAACACCACAACAAGGGTGAAACACAATGGGACAGCAATAAAGAGGAAATCCAATCGGATTCCCAGGAGATCACTTTCATTCTAGAATGTCTGTCAGCAGCAAGGCCAAGTCCAATGAGTAGAGAGGAGGAATGAACTTCGATGGGTAAAGAAGATGGCAGAAATATTGCTAAAACCTCCTGCTAAAATCTGTGAGTTCCTTAAAAGCACAGAACCTGTCAATTATCATTCAGTATGATAAAGACCATGACAGAAGACAGCAGCAAGAATGTGACAAAACAGTAAAGGAAAGGTCCAGAAAGGCTTCATGGAAGCAGACTACTTTAAAAGGGAAAGGCATGAACCTGGAGAAAGGGGAGAAGTCCAGTCTAGGAAAAAGGGGGAAGCCCAGAGAACAGAATCAATTTAACATGCCTATAGAAAGGACATTCATTTCAGTGTTGCCAGAGTACAAAGTACTAGGCAACCAGTGGTGAAAGATGCGGTTTCAGAAGTCATCAAGGGCCTGTCCCAGAAGACCTGAATGCCATTCATGTTAGCCAAGCAGCATCACATTAATCAATCAACAAGGATACTAGCCCAAAAGAAGCTCACTCCAGCAAGAGAGACTGGCAGTGTTGTGGTAAAAATAAGTGAAATCAGATAGCACAGAAAAAAGCAACCAATCTAACCTGGGGGTTCCTAAAGTTGAGACAAAGTTGAGAGTAGGTGCCAAAGTTGAGATACAAAGCAAAAATGGGGCTAAGGGCAGTAACATCCAAGATGGTAGCACACTACTGATACCTGGCCTGACACAAACTCTGCAAATTAGGTAACCAGTCCCTCCTGCAAGGGTTCCAAAGAGCCAACCATTCTCATCACCAGAATATAAGCTCCAAAGACCTCATTTGTGTTGTTCACTGCCATATCTCCAATACTAAAAATATCAAGCACAAATAAGCTGCTCTATAAATACTTGTAAAGAAAAAGAGACAGGGGTGTTTGCTGTTATATTAAAAAAGCAGTTTGGGACTGGGGAGAGAGACAAACCATAAGAGACTCTTAATCTCAGGAAACAAACTGAGGGTTGCTGGAGGGGAAGGGGGTGGGAGGGATAGGGTGGCTGGGTGATGGACACTGGAGGACAGCATGTGCTGTGGTGAGCGCTGTGAATTGTGTAAGACAGATGAATCACAGACCTATACCCATGAAACAAATACTACATTATATGTTAAAAAAAAAAAAAAAAGCAATGGGAATTCACAACAGCCAAAAGGTAGAAGCAAACCAAGAATTCACCAACAGATAAACGGAAAAAAATAAATGTGGTATATACATACAATGAAAACTTACTCAGCTTTAAAAAGGAAGGGAGGGCGCCTGGGTGGCTCAGAGGGTTAAAGCCTCTGCCTTCGGCTCAGGTCATGATCTCAGGGTCCTGGGATCGAGGCCCGCATCGGGCTCTCTGCTCAGCGGAAAGCCTGCTTCCCCCCCCCTCTCTCTGCCTGCCTCTCTGCCTACTTGTGATCTCTATCTCTGTGTCAAATAAATAAATAAATAAAATCTTTAAAAAAAATAAAAAATAAAAAATAAAAAGGAAGGGAATTCTGACATATGCTACAATATAGATGGACCTTGAAGACATTATGCTAAGTGAAAAAAATCCAGTCATAAAAGGACAAATACTTTATGATTTCACTCATATGAGGTACTTAGAGTAATCGAATTCATAGTGACAAAATATAACAGTGGCTTCTGTGGGCTGGAAGGAGAAGGAAATGTAGAGTTACTGTTTAATGAGTACAGAGTTTCAGTTGTGCAACACGAAAAAAGTTCTGGAGATAGGAGGATGGGATGGTTGCACAACAATGTGAATGTACTTAATGTCACCAAACTGTACATTTTTAAATGGTCAAAATAGCAAATTTTATATTTATGTATTCTACTACAATTTTTTTTAAAAATTACAAAACACACCCAAAAAATGTTACTTAAAAAGAAAGCAACGTGAGGGCACCAGGGTGCTCAGTCATTGAGAATCCAATCTTGGTTTCGTCTCAGGTCATGATCTCAAGGTTGTGAGATGGAGGCCCGCATCAGGCTCCATGCTCAGCACAGTCTGCTGAAGTTTCTCTCTCCCTCTGCTCCTCCACCCCACATGTGTGCGCACGGATGCTCTCCCTCTCCTTCTCTAAAATAAATAAATAAATCTTTAAAAGGAAGGAACAAAGGAATGAAGGAGGGAGGCAGGCAGGCAGGCAGGCAAAAGAAATGGAAAAAAGGTTAAAGAAATAAAAGTGTAACTAAAGACTAAGGACAACCCTTAGGAGCTTGGAGTCAAAGATAAATAGCAGTGTCTCCTCAATCCCTCTCTTCAACTGCCATTTCCATTCACATCCAATTTAGTAATTTTACATGCAATTGAGTCCCAATTAAAACAAATACTAAGTGTGGAATCCCCAAGGGGTCACAAACATGCAAATCCATGGGCAATCTGAGAAATGCATTATAAAAGAACAGTCTCATTGACTTTACCCTTTGTTTATCTTTGTTGGTAACAGAAAACAACAGTCATTTACTTGAACACCTAATATTCGCCAAGCACTACGGTTGTTTTATGAACATTATCTCTAATCGTAACAGTAACTTTGAAAGGTAAATGTTACAATTCTATTTTCATACTGAATTATCTAGGATGAGGTAACTTTCTGTGTTACTATAAGGGCTGAGGCCCCCAACCTGTCCTGCCTTCCAGCTCTGCAGAAGTTACCATCTGGGAGTACCTACATTAAGTAATCACCAAATACTTTCTAGGCAATACCCGATGGCCAGAGATGCAGATGCTCTAGACACTGAGCCACGGTCAGAGGAAAAGAAGAGGGGCTCATCACAGGTCTTTCAGACCCCAAATCAACCAAGCAAGACAGAAACACAACATTTCTAACAGTGTTTCCTCCAGGAGGGCAAACATGCCACTGGCACTATCTAAAATATTAGTGCTGCTTAACAAAATCTTCAATGACTAATAGCCCTCACTCCCTTTCCTCCCCTAGATCAACCCTAGAAATCATTACCAATTCTAGTCTCCTTCTGCGTCCATTTGATCTCAGGCTCCCCACTCCCATCTATGCCACCCCAGAGCCGCCAAGTTCAAGGCTAATCTAAAGAAGCTCTTTTCTGTTTCCATGTACCTTTCAAAACACTCCAATCCCGCTCATTCCTCTGCTAGATGACATCAAATACTAATTCTTTTTTTTTTTTATCTTTTAGGGTTTATTTTATTTTATTTTATTTTTATTCTTTGCCCAAGGGGTACAGGTCTGTGAATCATCAGGCTTACATCTTTCACAGCATTCACCAAAGCACAAACCCTCCCCAATGTCCATAACCCATCCACCCTATCCCTACCCTCCCACCCCCCAGTAACCCTCAGTTTGTTTTGTGAGATTAGGAGTCTCTTATGGTTTGTCTCCTTCCCCATCCCATCTTGTTTCATTATNTTCTAAACTTAAGCCTGCCAGGCAGGCTTTGCTAAGAGACTGCCTCTACCCACCCTTCAGTTTCCCCCTCAGGATTAAGAGACCCACCTAGATCAGTTTTTTCAAACTGGTCTTCAAAGAGCTAACGGTTATGAAAAGGTATCCAGGACCAGAAGTAGTAAACAGAAGGGGGGATACAAAGGAAGAGTGTTATAAGCCCCACTCCAACCAGAGCAGCTCTCATTTGATCTCTTTGTATTGAACTTCACGTAACATTTGACAGAAAAAGAATTCTAGCAACTTAAAAAAAATTTTTAATCCACTGCACTAGATGATCAACAATATCCTTTTCCGATTAACATCCTATTTTTCAACGAAACAGATATCAGCTGAACAATCCCCCATTAATCACTTCTTAGTTCACTGAAGTTATGAATGACCTTCACATCAATAAATCCAATGGATATTATCTTTATTTTTAG
This sequence comes from Ailurus styani, assembly GCA_002007465.1. Lineage (NCBI taxonomy): Eukaryota > Metazoa > Chordata > Mammalia > Carnivora > Ailuridae > Ailurus > Ailurus styani. Next base: position 2,011,969 of record LNAC01000086.1, read on the forward strand.
CTGATCTCTCAGCATTATTGTTGTTCACCTCCTCCTTATTGAATCCCTTGGCTTCTGAACATTACATTCTCCTCGTTTTCTCCCCATCTCCATGTCTACCCCTTCTCTGTTTTCCAAGGTTATCCTCTCTGCCCAGTGATTAAATGTTTAAGATTGTACCATTCCCTATTCTTTTCTCCCTCTATTCTCCCTTCCTAGACAGCCTACTCCATGTCCATGACTTTATTTACCATCTAAATGCCAAACATATAACCAATTCTTCTCTAGACTATTACCTTTCTCTAAGTTCCAGGCATGCTTATCTGACTACTCAACATCATCCTTTGGATGTCTTAAAGTCACCTCAAATTCAGCACATCCAAAACTGAATTCATAATACTCTATTCCAAACTGTACCTTTCCAGTGTCTCCAATTCAGTGAAAGACACCACCATCTACCTCCTAGTTATTAAGGGAGGAATTTGGAGTCATCCTTATCAGTTCCTTCTCCTTTATCCCCAGTATATAATTTGTCACAAAGTTCTATCGATTTCACCCACAAATCTCTTTGCATTTCTCATCTCTACCTATCATCCTCCGCATCCAACCTACTACCCTGTGTCTCACATGGACCATATCTGTGCAATAGCAGCCTTGCATTTACTGATACTCTTCTATAATCCTTTTGACAATGGATTCTTAGACATGACACCAAAAGCATGAGCAACAAAAGAAAAACTAAATTAGAATAAATTGGACTTCAACAAAATTAAAAACTTTTGTGCATCAAAAGACATATCAAGAAAGTGAAAGGACAACCTACAGAATGGGAGAAAATATTTGGAAATCATATATCTAATAAAGTTCTGGTATCCAGACTATATTAAGTACTGCTATTATTCAACAACCAAAAAGCAAAAACCTAATTTAAAAATGCGCAAAGGATTTGAAATCAGTATTTCTCCAAAGATATACAAATGACCAGCAAGCACATGAAAAGATGCTTAACACTTGTCATTCATTAGAGAAATGCAAATCAGAGCCATAATGAGATACCATATTATACCCACTAAAATGGCCATTCTGGGGGAAGGGAGGGGGAAGAAGGATATAACAAGTGTTGGCAATGATATGAAAAAATTTAAACCCTCATACATTGCTGGGGGGGAATATAAAGTGGAACAACTGTTACAGAAAACAGCTTGGCAGCTCCTCAACAACTTACACAATTATTTTATGACCCAGCAATTCCACTCTTAGGTACAGAGCCAAAAGAACTGAAAAGAGGTACTCAAATAATACATGTCCCCACATGTTAAGAGCAGTACTATTCACAACGACCAAAAGGTAGAAACAATCTGAATGTCCCCCATCTCGTGAATAAACAAATTTGATATTACACTGTATGGATATATCACTCCAGCTATAAAAATGAAGTACTGATACATGTGACAATGTGCATGTACTTCAAGAACATTAAGTGACAGAAGCCAGACACAAAAGTCCACATAGTGTATAATTTCATTTATATGAAAATATCCAGAAGAGGTAAATCCAATGAGACAGAAGCACAGTGGAGGTTGCCAGCGGATAGCGGTAGAGAATTGGGAATGACCACTTAATGTATGGGTTTTCCTTCTGGGGTGACAAAAATGTTCTGGAACTAGATAAAGGTGGTTGCACAACACTGTAAATGTACTAAATGTTGCTGGATTATTCACTCTAAAATGGTTAATTTCATGTTATGTGACTTTCACCTGAATCAAACAATTGGATAAGAGAACCCTCCCATCAGAAGTCCACCCCAAATATTGAGTTATTGCCTTTCTTCCCATGACCCAAGTTGTAACAACAGACAGAGTATATTTCTTGATTCTCACCAGGAAAGAAAACAAGAGCTCCACAGAGTTGTCACAAATGAAAAGAACATAAACAAAATCCTCAATAGCACTACTACAGCATTAAATAAATCCAAGTGGCAAAGTCTCACTTCAGGAAAGCCCAATGAAGGCACTTTTGCTAAAACACCTGTTGCTGGGATTCAGGAGACATGTAGAGCCAAAGAGAAAACTAAAAAACTGAAAGAAGTAGCTTTGAAAACCTTCAAAATGTAAGGGATATTAAAAAACAAACAACCAAACGAACAAAAACCTAGGGCACTTGGGTGGCTCAGTTGTTAAATATCTATCTGCCTTTGGCTTGGGTCATGATCCCAAGGTCCTGGGATCGAGCCCCGCATCGGGCTCTCTGCTTGGCGGGGAGCCTGCTTCTCCCTTCCCTGCTCCCCTTGCTTGTGTTCCCTCTCTCACTGTACCTCTCTCTGTCAAATAAATAAATAAAATCTTAAAAACAAAAAACAAAAACTAATGCAATGGATACGAACAACAAATGTAGTTTAATCAAAGAAAAACTGAAAGAAGTACTATGTAGTTATTAAAATAGCCAAATAAAATACAGTGGTAATACTAAATGCTGGCAAGGATGCAGAGAAACTGGATTTCTTACACAACAATGGTAAGAATGTAAAATAGTACAGCCACCATAGAAAATAGTTTAGCAATTTCTTATAAAACTAAACATGGACTTACTATATAACCTAGCAATTGTACTACTGGGCATTTATCCCAGAGGGGGGGAAAATACCTGTACATAAATGTTCATAACAGCCTTCTCTATAATAGCAAAAACCTGGAAGCAACCCAAATGCCCTTCAACAAACGAACAGTTAAACAAACTCTGGTACGTCCACATTACGGAATTCTATTCAGCAATAAAAGAGAACAAACAATAAGAGATGCAATAATCCAGATGAATCTCAAGGGCATTATGCTTAGCGAAGTTAATCTCAAAAGGTTATACCCTGGGCGCCTGGGTGGCTCAGTTGGTTAAGCAACTGCCTTCAGCTCAGGTCATGATCCTGCAGTTCCAGGATCGAGTCCCACATCGGGCTCCCAGCTCCATGGAGTCTGCTTCTCCCTCCGACCTTCTCCTCTCTCATGCTCTCTCTCTCTCTCTCAAATAAATAAATAATCTTAAAAAAAAAAAAAAAGGTTAGACCCTATATGATTCCCTTTATATAGCATTCAATAAAAAAAGTATAGAGATGGAGAACAGATTAGTGGTTGCCAAGGGACAATGATAAAAATAGGCTGGGGGAGAAAGGGAAGTGTATGCAACAGGGGACAGTATAAGGGAGTTTTTTTCTTTCTTTCTTTCTTTTTTTTAAGGTTATATTTATTTATTTGACACAGAGAGAGAGATCACAAGTAGGCAGAGAGGCAGGCAGAGAGGAGGAAGCAGGCTTCTTGCTGAGCAGAGAGCCCGATGCGGGACTCAATCCCAGGATCCTGAGATAATGACCTGAGCCAAAGGCAGAGGCTTAACGCACTGAGCCACCCAGGCGCCCCTAAGGGAGTTTCTTTGTAGTGACAGAACCACCTTTGTATCTTGATTGTTGCAGTAGCTATACAAATCTATACATGGGATAAAACTGCACAGAGCTCTACACACACACACAAATGTATATGTGTGAAAAATGAATGAATATGGTCTACAGTCTAGTTAAAATACTGTACCAAGGTCAATTACCTGGTTTTGATATTGTTCTATACTAGATAAGATGTCACCACTGGGGTAAGTTGGAAGGAGGATACATAGGACTTTATGTCTATTTTTGCAACTTCCTGTGCGTCTATAATTATTTCAATATAAAAATGAGGATTTTTTTAGTAATTTTTTAAGTAATTAATTAACAATAATTGAGTATAATGTCAGGTTCTGTGTTAAGTACTACATTCTGTAATGAAATCCTATTCATCAAAAAATTACATAGTACAATGTTGTCTAAAACAAACATTTTTTTCAATTTTGATATCCCTGACTTACTCACTTTAAAAATTAAGACGCTTTTTGCTGAGACTAATCTCTTAACTACTTTCTCTAATATGGCAACTATCATAACCTTAATTTATTATTAACACACTTAAGAAATTCATTATTACTACTGCATACCAAAGCACATTCTTTATACCATTAACAAATTTATCAAGAGCTCAGAAATACAGCACCAGCCAAAAAGAGTATGGAAGGTACAGAAATATGTGAGCTGGAGAGAAAAAGTCATTTAGGGGAAAAAAACAAAAAACAAAAAACCTGAAAGAGTAAGTACACTTGAACATATAATAGAGTAAAAGGAAAAGTTATCTTCTTGAAGTGAATCTATCCTGAGAGATGGGACTGAGTCAGACCACAAAGGAGGGCCTTGGCAAAAGATATAACTGGTATAAAAAATGAGAAGCCTCTGAGTCCCTAGGAGAGGCAAGAGGATAAAACCTATTCTGCAACAGGAGTCTCTGAATGCCTAGGTGTCTGGATGATCTGGGCTCCTACCTGAAGTTCGAATTCTAGCCAAACAGATCTTCCTGCTGGACTCCTAACCTATCTACAGCTCTACTGGGAAGTCTTTTCTCATTACATAGGCTAAAAAGTGGTCTCTGAGCTCCTACAATCACAGAAGTATAAATTAAGTACCACCTCTGGGAACTTACCCTATACTACTATAAACTGTAGTTTATAGTAGTACATTTTAATCTATATGCTGTATGAATAGGACCTTACAAAAAAGTAATGTATTAACATGGAATAAAGCATGTAAATCAAGACCATTTGGTTCAGGTTTCATGCCAATAAGGCTATGTCCATGCTATTTCCTATAGCATGGTCTATAGTCTGAATGATAAACTCATAAATGTTAAACTGTTTTTCCAGAGGAAATGTTTTATTTTCTCCTTTTAAGTCATCCTTCTCTCCTAGGCTTCCAGGAAATTCAGAAGTAAACTTGTAACTCACCTACAGCAAGTGAAGAGACCCATATTTTATTCTATTTTCATTAGTACTGAAAAATTTTCTTTTTTATAGAATTTTATTAAGTTACTATTATAAGCTGGCCTAAATTCTTTGTGAAATGAATATACTAAAGACCATAAGATTTGGTAAATCCTTCTATATATATTCTTACAAGTATATTAAAATTATGGTACATAGGACTGAAAATGGCATAGCCATTCACTTAAAAAATTCCATAAGTCAAGATCCTTATCAAGCTTCCTCTCATTACTGAAATGACTTTATTTTTATATCTGTATCATTTAACAAAGGGGTAATAAGTGACACTTTACTCCCTTAGGACAATAAAAAAATCTGGGATAATTTAAGTATCCTCATATGCTACAGGATTCTTGTTCTTAAGGTACAATGCTGCAATTTTAGGAGGGACTGAGATTCAAAACATTACAGGGACATATTTACAACTATGCAGCCAGTGTCTCTCTCTCTCTTAAGATTTTAAGTAATCTCTACACTGAATGTGGGGCTCAAACTTACAACTCTTTTAAGATTTTAAGTAATCTCTACACTGAATGTGGGGCTCAAACTTACAACCCTGAGATCAAGAGTTGCATGCTCCTGTATAACCTCTCTTCATCTCTCTGACCCTTCTCATAAATGGAACAGTAATACTTACTCTGACGAGCTCTTCTGGAGATTATAAAAGACAATACATGCCAATCATCTAGGAGGTCCTCAATAAATTTTATCATCAGATTCAAACCTTGATCTACAATCCGGATGTCTTGCTTCAAGGTGAAAGTGTTTTCCAGCACAGAATGAAGTCTATAACACTAGACTATTTCCTTTTGATTTCTTGCTTACTCTGGTTTCAAACTTTAAAGTTCAATAAAGAACTAAAGATTAGGGCGCCTGGGTGGCTCAGCGGTTTAAAGCCTCTGCCTTCGGCTCAGGTCATGATCTCAGGGTCCTGGGATCGAGGCCCACATCGGGCTCTCTGCTCGGCAGGGAGCCTGCTTCCTCCTCTCTCTCTGCCTGCCTCTCTGCCTACTTGTGATCTCTCTCTCTGTGTCAAATAAATAAATAAAATCTTTAAAAAAAAAAAAAAAAAAAGAACTAAAGATTACCTACTAACAGGGTAACTCTGACAGAACATGGACAAAACATTCCCTGGGCACCAGTCAAGGGTATTTAGCAAGGCAATAATTCACAAGGGACCAGGGAGGGAGAATATACTAAGCTATTCAATAGGATATCACCATACTATACATACTCTTGTGACCAGAATTTCCAATGCCATTACTCTCTACATCTTTCATTATTCAATACCGATGCAATGGATTGATGAAATCAATGAAACTATGCTAAGCAAGACAAGACTCGCAGGTGGCCTTTCAAGCAATTCCAGACCAACACTTCATCCCTATCAGGTATTTACTGGCCGTCCATCTCTACCATTCACCTAAGCCACAATGCTCAAACATTCTTAGTAAATGCTCTAGAAGGATCAATCATTCTATTTTCCATCATAACACAACTGACAAGGTCAGAGCTCTCACCTGTTAACTGATAACCTAACCACTGAAGACAACACTACTTATCTAATAGCTATCTAAAAGGTAGTATTATTAGCTAAGTGTGGTTTAAAAATAATTTCTGTAGAATGCCTATATAATGTACAGCCTAAAGAAAGTATACAATAAATTATAGATGCTACTATTAATTAATAACTATTAATAACTATTCATGAATGCCCACTATTCTACCAATGTTGTGCTGAGCACTAGCGGGAAACAACAGGTATAGATGCATTCTCATTCTCAGAAAGTATAAAATCTAGTTGAGAGAAAACAAGGTAACTGTTATATATAAGTATATAATTAAATGGTGAAAATTGTGTGCCATAAACTACATGCTAAAGGAGACCAGAAAGCTTTCCTTCTATTAACTCACAAAAACTCTCAGTCAGCAGAAATTATTCTCATTTTATAGAAAAAAAATGAAACCAAGAAAGAAAAAAATTCCTGTTAATATTCATAGAGATCGTTCATTTATGCATTTAACCAATTCTAGGCCATGCACTATGCTAGGTGTGGAAGAGAAACAGATCAGTTAGGACTCTTTCCATTGTAGATGACAGAAAACTTACTCCAAACATTAAACAAAATGTCTAATTATTGGTTTAATTAACTGAAGCCCAGCATTAGGGAAGACTAGGGAGGAACCTCAGTTCAGAACTCAAAGTCACCATCTTCATCTCTTGAGTCTCCTTTCCTTGATGTTGGTTTTATCACAGGCCAGACTCTCCTCTTATCGTGGTAAAATAGCTTAACTAACCTTCTAGTCCAGTAAGATTGGGAAAGGGTCTTTTGCAGTAGCTCTCACAAATGTCCTAAATATTCAGTTTAGACCAGCTTGGAACATATATTTACCCCTAAACCAATTGCTGCAGCCAGAGGAACATGATGTGCTAGTTAGCTTGGGCCTGGCTCAGATACACCAGAGCTAAAAACGTTCCTACCCAAACCACACAGAGCAAAATAGGGAGGAGGTATGGTTCCTAAAGCCAACGTTTGATGCCATTACCAAGATAAGAGGGAAGCTAAAGAAACTATAAATGTCCACTATAAGGAGCCCTGTGACTCTGCTCTCATGGAAACAGAGTTTAGGGCAATGGTTTGCAAGTGCAGATGTCTGGTATTAAAGAGTCAGAGTTACGGTTCTAGTGAGAAAAAAATGCAATTGCAGTACAATGTAATAAGTACCACAGCGGATATGTGAACAAAATGTCATGGCATTCAGAAACAAAAAGGCACTAAGGCCACCTGGGGTACACAGGGAAGTCTTCATAGAGGTGATATACTGAGCAACCTCAGTCCTAGAGAGAACAGGTCAGGAAGCAAATCCCCAGCTACAACAGCACAACCAAGGTTTCGTGACTCCTCTCAGCCTTTCCACTACCAGGTCCTAATGGTATGAGAGGGAGATGGTACTGAAGCATTGATGGAGGTGACTGCCACAGAAGCTCATTTAAACCAGTCATGATAACTGCTCAGTACTTAAATACACTGTAAAGTCCTTGTCCACACAAGCAGCAGAACCACCAAGACCTGGCCAACCCTACTGAAAGATGTTCAGGTAGATACATTCATGATCCAAACGTGGAACTAGATGATATGTCATTTCCCAACACATTAACATCTTCACCTACTACCATGCCACCTCTTTTCCACTATATGTTAAGGGTTGAAAACTCAAAGACAAAAGTACCAAACACACAAGCTGAGGCCACATTATCATATGACAAAACAAGTTAAAAGAAAATCCCACAAAACTGACATCTCTAGACATGCAGCTTATATTTATTGAGATAGCATGACAAACCAAAAAGCAGGAAGAATTTGGGATCTGTTTTGGTCTCCACAACTTACTAATTGTGTAACCTTGGACAAGCCACTTTTCTGACCCTCAGATTCCTCACCTGTCAAATGGGAAACATGAGTATAACACCCTCTTTCATGGAGCTGTTATAGAATAAATATATATAAAGCAAGGGAAAGCACTTGGTCAAATTGTAAAGCACAGTATAAATGTTAGTTATTATGTTCTTTAATTTTGTGGACTACTGTTTCCAAGTATTATATGACTTCTACTTTTATAAAGAGCAAAAAACCTCAATGCTTCAAAACACAGGGACTTAACGACAAAAATGTTTCCAGGGAAGGCTTATAATAAAACAATACCACACTAAACATCGATGATTTGTTTTAAGAGCTGGTATGCAATTAAGAGGATGCCGCTGTTTCACCAGGCTCTTGTGGCATCCAATTAAGTAATAATATGAGAGAGGAGCTCTTAATTATGGAGGAAAACTTCCACAAGCCAGTGACAGGTGTGCAGGGCTCAAGCTGAGATCAAAATAGTTGACTACAGCATTAATCCCCTCTTCCCTTTTTCCCAAAGACACTGAGTTTGCATGTAATTAGTTGAAAAGTAAACCAAATCCAAATGACTGCCATATTTCAAGTTTTATTACCCTTTATCACATTAACACCCACCAATTGAGTTTTAAAGGATTAACACCAAACAGATGGTTTAAATCCTCAATAAGTGAGTTTCAGTGATCAGAAATAATAGCCGAGATGAATTTACAATCACTAAGATGTTACCATCTTTCCCTAAATTGTACCAATTGTAAATTGAAGCGATTCCTTTTTCATTTTCATATACATTGTAAAAAATCTATAAAGAATGAAATCATCTTTAGGGGGATACATTTTTTCCAATTTGCCTACCTTCCCTTGGTATAGCAAACCTCTCTTGTCCCTTGATTTAATCAATAAAAAAGTCAAATATCCAATATTTATTTTGCACATTATAATGTTTTTAGCAGCACCTGCATAAAAGCCAAATGAAGCACATGCTCAAAATCCAAAGGGAAGAATAATTTTCCCACAAGGCTGATTATTCTAAGGTCTAAGTGTGACCTTTCAAGGAGATGGACTCTTACAAATTAAACTGTTTATGTAAATTCTAAACACAGGACAGGGTGATGAGGATGTCACAAAGCACCCATTTGTTGAGACAGCCCTTTTCAAGCAGGGTCACTCTTGACTGCCAAAGAAAAGAGTTCCCTGGAGGTCAGATCTCCAAATGTGGTGTTGGGAAACAACTCCCGAGAAATATGTATACACATAGAATGAGTCATTATGATAAGAAAAACACAGGATTTGGATTCAAGTACCAGTCTGTCATATACTCTCCATTCATTCAAACAATTATTGAGTAGCTGCTCTCTACCAGGGAGAACACTGAGTGCTGATGGTATAAGGAAGACACATAACAAACTAGTACAATGAAGTATTACAGGTTCTATGACAGATATCAACCCAGGAGAAGCATGAAGAGAAAACAGTCAATTCTACCTGGAAGAGAGAGCAACAGTTTTATAGAGGAAGTGGTGTTGGTGCTAGATTTTTTAAAATAAAACTAGGTTGTGTATGCCAAGCTGAGAAGGAGGACCATTTGGGTAGAACAAACGGCATGAGAAAAGGTTTGGCAGTATAACATTATATGTTAAATCCTGGAGATGCCAAGTGGTTTGGCAGGGTGAGGCTGAGAGGGAGGTCACGGAGGGTGACCTTGGCAGCAGAGAGAAAAATGAAGACAACTAACTGGGCAAGAGATGCTAAGAGTGTGAGCTGAGGCAACAGCTTTGGGAATGGAGAGAAAGGCACAGATTTGAGACACGTAGAGGTGATACTATCTACACAGCTTAGCAACTACAGAAATATGGCAAGATGAGGAAATCCCAAATTTCTAGTTTGTGTGACTGAGAGAATGGTGGTGTCATTCACTAAGATAAATATAAACACAAGAGAAGAAGGTTTGGGCAAGAAGAAAGTTAAGTTTTAAGCCAATCATGTGATTTTAAACCAATCACTTAATACTTTACAATTTCCTAGTTAGTAAAATGATTATAATACCAATACCTCAAAGGCTGTGGTAAGTATTTTTTTTAAGATTTTATTTATTTATTTTGTCAGAGAGAGAGATTACAAGTAGGCAGAGAGGCAGACAGAGAGAGAGGAGAGAGGAGGAAGCAGGCTCCCTGCTGAGGAGAGAGCCCGATGCGGGCCTGGATCCCAGGACCCTGAGATCATGACCTGAGCTGAAGACAGGCTTTAACCCACTGAGCCACCCAGGCGCCTCGGTGGTGAGTATTAAATAGAGTATTAAACAGAGTAACAGATGGGGAAGGGATTCTGTTATCATTACCTTCTACCTATGACTCTGTGGAAGAGACTGCTATTAGTATCCATCTTCCTTTTCTTCCTTTTAGTATAGACACTCCCCTAGCCTCATTTTCTGCCAAGATTTGAGGCACATGCAATTCAGCTGGAAGCTACATTTCTCAATGCTACTTACAACTAAGTATGCCATATTTCTAAGCACAATGAATGAGATGCCAGGAGAAGTGATGTACTTAATTTCCAGCTCTTTTTCAAAGGCAACCATGTGCCCTCTATTCTATCCCTTCTCATGAGCTAGACGATGGGTGTGCTAGTAAGGTGTCTTAAGCTTGTCCTCTGACAAGCACATCATTCTGGGAGTGCAACAAAATAAAAGTGCTCTGGATCCCTGAATGATTTCATGGAGCAGAACCTGTGCCTGCACTGGTCATAACAGACCTCTCTCTTAACGGTTATGTAAGAGATAAACATCTATCTTGTTTGAGCCACTCAATTTTTTAGTCTGCTTCAGCAACTACCCTGTACTCTATATACCCTTCCACTTCTATATACCCTGTACTTCTATATACCCTGTAAAACCTGCAAGACAAATTTCAGGACCCTAAAAATCTTAGATATTGGTAGTACCTTCAAGACTGGAAAGGGGAGGGCGCCTGGGTGGCTCAGTGGGTTAAAGCCGCTGCCTTCGGCTCAGGTCATGATCCCAGGGTCCTGGGATCGAGGCCCACTTCGGGCTCTCTGCTCAGCAGGGAGCCTGCTTCCTCCTCTCCTCTCTCTCTGCCTGCCTCTCTGCCTACTTGTAATCTCTCTCTCTGTGTCAAATGAATAAATAAAATCTTTAAAAAAAAAAAAAAAGACTGGAAAGGGGAACATTCATGGGTACATACACACATATGTACTCAGACATAAAGTGAGAAAAGAACTGGAATGATATGTGCCAACTGACAGAGCAGGACCAGGCCTGTATTCAACTAATCAAGATTGAAAATTCTAACTTTCCATCTCATATGGTTTCCACATTAGAACAACTCTTAAAGGATCCAAAAATATGTAGATTACTACCTGACATTCAAATCTACAATCTGGGACAAAGAAGTCAATTATGACATTCCTAGGTGAGGGTTAATTTAAATGAACATAACAACCATGTCAGACAAAAATAAGAAGAAAGGCTTAGGAATTCTCAAACACCCTGAACTATAATCATACCTAAAAATAATTCAGGGCAATGAACCTGGGAAACCAGGTAGCTAGGCTATGACATGACTATTTGAATGTGATATTGCCTAGAAGCTAAATGAAGCAAAACCGGTTTCTTCCCAAGGACCTGGAAGGAGGTTATTCATGGAACTGGTTACTATTAGGATATTCGTATCAAAAGCCACACTGTTGGGCGCCTGGGTGGCTCAGTGGGTTAAAGCCTCTGCTTTCGGCCCAGGTCATGATCTCAGGGTCCTGGGATCGAGGCCCGCATCGGGCTCTCTGCTCGGCGGGGAGCCTGCTTCCCTCTCTCTCTCTGCCTGCCTCTCTGCCTCCTTGTGATCTCTCTCCCTCTGTGAAATAAATAAATAAAAATCTTTAAAAAAAAAAAAAAAAGCCACACTGTTTATATGCAGGACAGATGAGCCAATACACTTTAGCTTGTAACTCTGGCCATGTGACATCACCTTTACAGCAATATCTCATTTCAAAACTGCCAAAATAAGAAAATAGCTTCCAAAGGAAAAAGAGTGTTTTGGGCAAAAAGTAGAGAAACCTAGGTTCTAGTCTCAGGTTCTCCATTTTTAAACTATATGACCTTGGACAAATCAACTGACTTCCCTGGACTTCCAGTTCCTTCTCTGTAATATAGAAGAGAGGGAGAGTAGAGCAAATGATATCTTCCAGGCCTAGGAAGTTCCAGAGTTTTAAAATATTCTAATCATACACTACTGAGCTAGCCTACTATTATTTTAATGTCAATATTTCAATGTTAAAAAGAAAAGTCAAAAGATAGCACCACTTCAATTTTTTTTTTAAAGATTTTTTTTTTTAATTTATTCATTTGACACAGAGAGAGAGATCACAAGTAGGCAGAGAGGCAGGCAGAGAGAGAGGAGAGAGGAGGAAGCAGGCTCCCTGCTGAGCAGAGAGCCCGACGTGGGCCTCGATCCCAGGACCCTGGGATCATGACCTGAGCCGAAGGCAGCGGCTTTAACCCACTGAGCCACCCAGGCGCCCGTACCACTTCAATTTATTTAAGATGCAAACTTAAAGAAGTACTGGAAAACTACTCTGCCACTATCACATCTTCTTCATAGAAACACACAAGGAAGGAAGGGAGGAAGGGAGGGAAAGGAAAGAAAGGAAAAGGAGAGAGAAGAAAGAAAAGAAAAGAAAGAGAGAGAGAGAGAGAGAGAGAGAGAGAGGAAGGAAGGAACCAACCTGACAAGGCAATCAAAAGTGTCCAGAACAACTAAGTCCATACAACACCAGGAAAATTGCTTCTTCAAGGATTACAAATGCGTAACTGCAATCTCTCTCTCACATGAATGAATACTCTACGATAGACAATGACCATATACTGGCTTAACAATATTAAATGCCACTATAACTACTGTATTATATTACTATATACTATATTACTGTTTTAGGTAATGTAATTCTCAAACAGAATAAAAAAGTGGCCAAGAATGAAGCACAGGAGAAAGCATAACACCAAAGTAAACTAGCAATTTTAACTCTAGCACTCTTTAAATAGACTTAGCAAAAATTCTTCCAATCATACATTCAGCAATCCTTACAGAAAATATGCTCTCTGCCAGGTACAAGGAAAAGAGACCGCCCCCCTCTTTCTCTCCCTCATTCTCACATGCACACACATGCAGACACACACACGGAGTTGTCCTATCTACTCGAAAGAAGTTCTCACAGTCTACCTACCAGGAAATTTTGCTTCTTGAATTTAAAAAAGAAAGGCACACAGAAAGGTTTTGTTTTGTTTAAGATTTATTTATTTGAAAGAGAGAGAGAGAGAGAGAACACACACACACACAGGGTGGAGGGGCAGAGGGAGAGAGAAATCCAAGCAGAGTGACTCTGCACAGAGTGCAGAGCCCAACATAGGGTTCGATCTCATGACTCTGAGATCATGACCTGAGCCAAAACCAAGAGTAAGATACTTAACTGTGTCACCCAGGAATCCCCAGAAAGATTTTTTTTAAGACAGCCTCTTATCTTCATTTAGTCCAGATAAAGGAATCTATTTTCCATATAAAAAGATTACTATGCATTCCTAAGAAAACAGACTAGCTCTAACCAATAGCAATAGTATGACTGAGGGGAAAAAATACAGGAGTCAGGAGACGTGAGATTTGGAATCCAGAGTCTGAAACACAGCAAATGTATAACCTGTATAATGAATTCACTTCACTTTTTCCGACCTATAAAATGGATGCAGCAACATACCTGGTTCACAGAGGTTTAAGGCTCAAATAAGATCACACACACACACACACACACATATAAGTAGAGAACACATTTTACATATACCTATATATTCTTACAAGCTGTTTCTGAGAAAATATAGTGGCAGGGGTTAAGTCATAGACTCTAAAGTCAGACCACTTGAGTTTGTTTTTTTTTAAGGAGATAGAAGTTTATTGAATACACCACAAGGAAGCAGTGGACAGGGGAGCAGTGGACAGGATAGCAGAGGAGAGGCTGTTTGCCCAGACTGCTTGAGTTCTAAACATAGGGTCATCCCTTTGTTAGTTGTGAGACTGAGCATGTTACTTCCTCTGAGTTTCAGTTTTCTCTTCAATAAAATGGGAATAATGAGGATTAAAATAAATATTGCACTTGGCACAATGCCTGACATAAGCACAATGTTAGCTAGCATCATCATCATTATTGGATCTGCATTGAATACAGTGAATACAAAGATGAAAAAATACATGGTCTTGCCCCAAAGAGCTATCAGTTTAGTGCAAGTAACAGGTAGGTAAAAAGAAAAATATTACATAACATAAAATACTTAAAAAGAAATAATTATGCAACTATCAGTTGACATTATTATATATGAAATTAATATGATAAAATAAATCACACTGATTCTGAATGGGGCCTACAGAAATCCATCTCCCACTAATCACTGCAACACCTTCATACTAGCAGATAGAATATAACAAGTCTAAATGTGTTCTTATAATCAAATAAAATGGAAACTTTGAAACTATCCTGTACAACAAATATACTACCCCAATACCCAATAGAAAAGGCAATGATCCACACAACATAATGCTGTCACTTGTAGTAAAGAAAAACTGATATGCCTCTGAAAGGAAAATGAATAAAACTGGTGTAGCACCAAAATCCAGGGCTTTCTTCATATGAAAAAATCCTAACCAATACACTGCAGCATTCAGACACATCAATAATTAAACACATTAAAAATTTTGGTTTATGTTCCACCTAGGAAAAATATCATCTGCATTACTGAAACACTGGAAACAGAAGCAATTTTCAGGGAAGAAATAACCTGAATATGACTACATAAAATTAAGCTTTCCAGTCTGTGAAAAGAGATCCCCCACTTGCCAGCCACCTGCACCTCTTTTAAATGAAAATATGCCAATGTGCTCACCTGACAGCCAATAGCTTCGTGTACAATACTTGGAATTTGCCCCCAAACATGGACACACTTAGCTGTGGGGGGGCAGGGAGAGCTAGGAATGAAACAAAACCTATTTTAACTTCTGTAAATATTTCCAGAATACTTAAAACTGGGATTTCAACTTGAGTGTCCTCATGAGAGAGACTACAGCCGTTACCACAATCCTTACTCTTTCTTTTTTTTTTTTTTAATCCTTACTCTTTCAACTAATTCTCCACACAATGCCTAGTGTTCTAAGTTTTCCTAACCAAGGAGCCTCCATCTTCCTTGCTCTATGGATCAAGATTAGAACAAGACCCAAACCTCATATCTAGGTCTTCTCCAAATCCCCCTGGCCAGCCTCACAGCTGTACTCCCACCCCCACCCCCATTCTTACCTCCACCATCCAGTAACATTCATTCACCAATACTTTCTCTGCTCAAGGACCCCATTCTGGCCTCTTCTCTTCAACTATCCCAAGAGCTAACATAAAACTCATCAAAATATCTCTTTTTTACAGTTCAAGTGAAATTTAAAATTTCTTTCTTAAAATGGTAGTGAATTCTTACTAAGCCCCACCTAATCTAACTATGAAAGTCACATAATTACTATCTCACCTAGCATTTTTTTTAAAGATTTTATTTTTATTTATTTGAGAGAGAGTGAGAGAGAGCATGAGAGGGGAGAAGGTCAGAGGGAGAAGCAGACTCCCCATGGAGCTGGGAGCCGGACTCCAGGATCATGACCTGAGCTGAAGGCAGTCGTTCAACCGAGCCACCCAGGCGCCCCTCACCTAGCATTTTTAAATTTTTTTAAAAAGACTTTATTCATTTATTTGAGAGAGACGGGGGGGGGGGGGAGGAAAAGAGGGGGGGGGGG
>LNAC01000086.1:2028082-2127389 GCA_002007465.1 Ailurus styani
GGGGGGGGGAGAGGACAAGAGTGGGGGGGATGGGGGAGGAGAGGGCAGAGGGAGGAGGAGCAGACCCCTTGCTGAGCAGGGGAATGAATGTGGGACTCTATCCCAGAACCCTGGGATCATGACCTGAGCTGAAGGGAGATGCTCAATGGAATGACCCACCCAGGCACCTTGCATTTTTCAATTTAAAAGGCACTGTCACATCTATTATCTCATTTGATCCTCACAACAGATGAGAAGTTCAGGTATTATTATCCCTATCCCAATTCTTAGTCAGAGAAAGTCAGTTGTCCCAAGAAACTCAGTAAGCAGCAAAGATGGAACTTCAAGTTTGTATGATCACAAATCCAGTTTCCTTACCACATATGCACTCACTCTTTTGACCAAGAATGTAAACAACAAACCAATTACCTCATTTGGGCAGCAAGTTCCTCAAGAAAAATGAACTCTGTCAATTTAACAGCATCTTCATAAAATGTAACAAAGTGGCACTAGAAGTCGGCGAGCTTTTAATAAATCCTACAGCCAATAATAACAGAAACATCAAATTATTCCAATAGTTCACTACTACTAGAGTTAGTCTAAAGAAAGAAAACCAACACTTATTGAGCTTCCACTATGTTACAAGCATATACTAGGCACTATCACATATGTTGACACTACTATTCCTAGTAAATGGGTATCATATCCCTATTTTGCAGATGAGCAAAATGAGGCTTATCCAAAGGCTTATTCAAAGTTAGCCAATTCGGGTTAAGAGATTTACCCAACATCACCCAATAGGTGGCAGTGGCAAGATTTAAAATCCCAGTCCCCAGGGTGCCTGGGTGGCTCAGGTGGTTAAGCCATCCACTCTTGATTTCAGCTTAGGTCATCATTTTAGGATTATGAGACTGAGCCCAGCTTAAGTAGGGCTCCAAGCCCAGCTTAAGAGTCTCTTTCTCCCTATGTCCCTCTCCGCCCTCCCTCTCTAAAAAAATTAAAAATAAAAATACAGTTCTCAAACTCTAAATCTGAGGTTATCTGCAGAAATTATACTATGCCTTGGTGCCTTTCAAAGCATTCTTAAACAGTGTTATGTTTGGAAGGCCTTTAACTTTGGTAAGATAATCAAAATACTCCAGGTACCTTACTGTTGTGATACAAGGTTAGATAACAGGAAGAACAATCAGATATATATACCTGAATCTGATGGTAGGTACTAATTCATGTATATTACTGAGCCAACTGTAAAATATCTAAGAGTTTAACAAAAACTTTAATGTCGCTTCAGAATGTCTTATACTATAATTAAAAACCTAGCATGAATTTTGAATCTGGTAAATTGCCTGCCACTTATTAGCCGAGATACCTGAATTTGGTTACTTCTCCACATTTAAGTTTCTGGTTATGTGAAACAGAAACAATACCACCTCTCTGGGTTCTAATTAAGATTTAGAAATAATGTATGTAAAACACCTACAGGCAATGTCTAGCATGTGGTAGTTATTATCATCCTTTGCCCTCTGTGGATATATTTCCAGCAAAAACATGTAGATGAAAATTAAAAACGCAAACATAATTTTCCAAAAATGATGGGATGTTTGGTAGCCTGGATAATAAATATTCAGATAATTTAAATTTTTTATTTTCATTCAGATACTTTGGGATTGAACACAAAAAACCTTAAAAAAAAAAAAAAAAAACAAGATGA
Source organism: Ailurus styani (assembly GCA_002007465.1). NCBI lineage: Eukaryota > Metazoa > Chordata > Mammalia > Carnivora > Ailuridae > Ailurus > Ailurus styani. Next base: position 2,029,773 of record LNAC01000086.1, read on the forward strand.
CAATCAAAACCAAATTCAGCTACTTTTCTCTGAATCGCTAAGCAGAATTTCTTCCCTGTTCAGAAGATCTTCTAGTTACCTAGTAACCACCTGCCAGGCCCAAACTAAAGAAAATTGGCTCTGCACTGGGCTAATTACTCAACCAGCCTGAACAATCTAAAACGAAGTCTAGAATAAAGGGAATTGTCAGCCAGAATGTTAGTGAAATTATCCACAACAGGAGACCTGAGAATCCAAATACCACCGGGCAGTTATTTCCATGAGAATAAAATCACAATTTATGATCCCTGCAAATTATACCATTATTAAAACAAACATCCCATTGAGGCTACAGCTATCAGATAAATGGCTTTATTGTCCCCATTGTTTCATCCACTGCAGCAAAGAGGTGCAAACTGAATGAGCAGTTACCAGAAGCAGCAATTTCTAGGAAATTACAATGCAGACCTCCATTTTAAAGTTCCCTTTGTGTTGGGCTGTAAACGCTCTGAAGGGGAAAAGGGGAACAGAGAATCAACTCTTCTCCACTGCCCCTAAACTCAAAGATCCTGACAACTTTACAAGCAGAACTGACCAGTTTTCCCCATGTTTCCTGGCCCCCCCACCCCATAGGTCATTCTTGGGCTTGCCGAGGAGGAAGAATCTGAACTAAGCAAATCCACTTTATTCACTGAGAAACGTTTAGACAATTCTCCAACCCAAATAAACACAAACAGAAAAGACAAGAAAATGGCCCCCGGTTTCCCTGACTCCCACAATACAAAGTATCTCCAGCTATAGCAATGGGAATTAATGAGAAAATACAAAAGCATGGCACTGGCTCCTCCCATTATTAGAAAAAAACAATCCCTTTACAATAATGGCTAGCATCATAAACTTCCAACTTCATCTCCAGACTTAAATGAGAAATCTGAGACATTAGCTAACAGCTATCCTGGGCCAAACTACATCAAGGAATGAGGAAGGCAAAAGTAATCCTTTCAGTAATAGCTCACTTGAACTCCACAAATCTACTAATTTTGGAAATGGAAGGAAAGAAACTAGCATCACAGGGCATCTGCTATATGCCAAACATCACACATTCATTATTTATAATCCTCACAACAACCCTCTGAGGCAGACTAAACTAGATACCTGTAATTGACAGGTGAGAATTTTAGGCTCAGAGAAATTAAATAACTTGCCCAAGGTCACAGAGCTACTACATAAGGTTTGAATTTAAATTTCTCTGACTTTAAATTCTAAGCACTTTTAACCTTTGATTTTTGCCTTTTTTTGTGTGTGTGTGCTATTGGTAAAACCTAATAAAATGCAGTTTTGGTGGGGAGAACCCTGTAAGACATCACGTTTAAAGGCTACCTGAGCCTTTTACAAAGTTCTAACAATGCAAAGCAGCCATGGGGTGATGCGTATGAACTAAGACTTCATCATACAATTCATTTTCAAAATTCTCCTTTAATCCCCTCAACAAATTTGTGTGGTATGATCCTTCCCAACTTAATATGTGAGAAAACTTTACGTGTGAGGCTCAGAAAGATTTTATGATTTGCCCAAGGCATCATGGAAACTAAAACTCAGAACTCTGACTGCAAGTTCATTGCTCACGCAGCTTTATCACAATGCCAGACTTAAACATAAGCATCAATAATTCAAAAATCTTCTGTGGAGTTTTTCGCTTATTTATGAAGAACATCTGTTCATAATTAATAGCATGTGGAACACTGGGCATGGAAGAGGGAAGGACGGAGTACCAAAAGCCCTTTAGGGCCTCAAGCTGCCCAAATCTAAATGTTCCTGTTAAAAGCTCATTCAATGGGAAGGGACAACAAGATTTAAGGTGATAGAAAAGCATTTTGGAGATCTGAACTCCTAAATGTGCTCTGGACCACGACCTGAAAGCTGGGCTGATAATACTGACTTCAGTGACTGAAGGCTGTTATGTGTCAGAAACCACGCCAGGCTCTTTCTACACACTATTCCTATCTTCCTTGTGGTCTTTTGAACAGATGATAGAATTCCTATTTTACAGATGAGTAAACTAGGCTGAAAGAAGATATGACTTCTCCAAAGATCCCCAACTAGTACAGTGGCAGACTAGGAATCTGAATCTGGATTGGACTGACCATCTCTAAACGATAGTAACAGAAAGCAGATCAATGGTTGTTTGGATGGGAGATCAGGAAGAGAAGGAGAAGGAGGTTACAGAGGGGTGCCAGAAACTTTTGGAAGGTGATGGATATATTCATATCTGAATTGTGATGGTTTCACAGGTATATACATATGCCAAAACTTAGCAAACTATATTAAATTTGTCATTCACTGTCAATTTTACCTCAATAAAGCTATTTAGGAGGGAAAAAATATATACTGTTCTTTTAAGTAACCACTGACCCCTTTTTACTAACCAAAATATCTGCCCTTAAATTGTGTTTGCTCACAGGGAAGCTAGGCCAAGGAATTCTTTCCCTAACAATTTAGTCTGGAGTTTATGTAAACTATTAGTAAAACATCACTGAAAGGAAGTTTTAAGTACCTAAGAGTAACAGGTTTTTTCCAAACACTCGATAGCACCTCAGAATACATTTCCATATAAATGTAGTATTAATTACAAAACATAGCCTGGTAAAAGGATAGAATGAAGGCTTTGGCATTACCCAACCTAAATCCCACCTTTGGTTTTTACAAGTGAAATCTAGTCAGGTTGCTAAATCTCTCTCTAGTTCCTCACTTACAAAATGAAAGTAATAATAACAATCATTTGTTGAAATCATTAACTATCAATCATTTGTTGAAATTAACTATATGCCAAACACCAAATGAAACACTTTATCTAATTATCTCATTTAATCCTAACAACTATATACTGTAAATACCACTATATTCCCTCAAAGATGGATAAAATGAGTTATAGAAAGATTTCAGTAACTTTGAAGGTCACAAAGCCAATAAGTGCCACAGCCAGTAAACTCACCTTGCAAAATTATTCAGGGTAATAAATTTGAAGAAGGAAGTAAAATACTATTAGTACAACGTAAATGACAGAAAGCTCCGTCTATTCTTTAAAGCAAGGTTCTCTACAAAAGTCTATTGTATTAAAAGGAAAAAAATGTTAAATATTCTACAAATTAAACCTAAGGCTAGTGGTGTCCACTTTACCCAATTTATCCCTTAATTCTCAGTCTGCAAAGTTACTACTATTTTTCTCTGCTTTACTGATGAGGAAAATGTAATACTGAAACATTAAACTCCAAAGCCGACACAGATATAAGTCTTCTGACAAGAAAGGAGCTCTTTCCACTTTGGCTTATTGCCATCCAAGCCACTCAGAACCACATTCAATATTTTTTCAGTGACCACACCTTAAGCATCTTAAGCAGCATCTTCCATAATATCACAGAACCAAAGTTTCGTGGATGCTAGACTTAAAACTCTTTGCCCTAATTCATGATGCCAATAGTGTTAGTACTTAAAAAAAATGACATTTACACACTAATATACCCAGTCCTTTTCTCACTTATTTCTAGACTGGGTAAGAAAATTGATGCTCCAATCTGTCAAAATACTATCATCACTAAATAAAAAACAAAAACCAAGATACAATATTTGTACAGAACATTTATAAAGTTCTTTCTCATGTATTAAATCCTTGCAACTTTCAAAGGTAGATAAAGACATGATTATTCTCACTTTACAGGGTAAAAAAACTCAAATTCAGAGTGCTTAAACAACTTTTCCCAAGTCAGAGAGCTAGTTAGTGGCTGAGCTGAAGTTCAAATCTAGGTTTTCTTGACTCTACGTCTAGAATCTTCCACACACCAGACCCACTCTTCTTTCAGAAATAAGCTCAGGTGTCTACTCCTCCAAGAACTCTTCCCTGAAAAAGGTACTAATCCCTCCCTTTTAGCTAGTTATTTTACAGCATCTATAAAACACTATGTATTTTGTATGTAATGTATTTGTTTATACCTTTTCCCTTGCACCAGGGAGCCCCTTGGTGACAGACACCACATCCTACTCATCTCTGTGTATCATCAGAACCTAACTAGCACATGGGGTGCATGGGTGGCTCAGTTAGTTAAGCATCTGACTCTTTAATCTCAGCTCAGGTCTTGATCTCAGGGTTGTGAGCGGTTTCAACCCCTAGAAGAAAGAAAAGAAAAGAAGGGAAAGGAAAAGGAAAAAGAAAAAGAGAAAGAAAAAGAAAAAAATAGAAGCGAAGGAAAGAAAGAAAAAAGAACTTTCCTAGAACAGACTGCAACACCCATGTTAACTAAATGAATGCATCCATAAATGATTATCTTTATCTGTTACTAAGACTTTAGTTAGGGCGCCTGGGTGGCTCAGTGGGTTAAAGCCTCTGCTTTCGGCTCAAGTCATGATCTCAGTGTCCTGGGATCGAGGCCCACACTGGGCTCTCTGCTCAACAGGGAGCCTGCTTCCTCCTCTCCCTGTCTCTCTGCCTGCCTCTCTGCCTACTTGTAATCTCTCTCTCTGTGTCAAATAAATAAATAAAATCTTAAAAAAAAAAAAAGACTTTAGTTAGCAAAACGTTTTTTGGAAGCCATAATTTAAATCACCTGTCAGGAACCACTAAGGGCTTAACAAGACAGTTTTAAAACCCCACATTTCCTAAAGTCTCAGTCATCCCACCACCAGAACTAATAACTCAAATCTTACACTTAGGGTCAAAAAATCAAATGCACAAGCTGAGTACTGATAAAATTTAGTTTTGTAGCATTTGTTTTACGTTATCTAAAAGTTAAAATCGACCCAAAGGTTAGTAAAGAGGAAACATGGAAGCACAGAAAAGAACCAAGAGTTAGAAAAGCAATCAAAAGGTCCCAACTTCTTCATTTACCAATATAACCCTGACTCATTTCAAGTGAGAGTCTAGGATCTATCACAAATCAAGTTCTGGGTATCAACATGGCTACTGCGTACACAGCTCCACTGATCCCACCATGGACAAAGAATAGAGGAAAGCTGCATGAGGGTGGACTGAAGCATAGTAGAGACAACACGGGGTAAGGGGGGAGAGGGGGCGGGCAATGGCCACAACAGAAAAGACATTCCACAAAAACTAAGCCTAGAATAATATGATGCAACTGGTTGGGAAATTACAGCTGCTAACAGACTAGACTGAAACTATGGATTCACTCAACAAGATCTTACTGATGTCCAAGTTCTAATAACAGACCTTAAGAAAAGGGGTGATCAAATACAATCCCTGCTCCCTGCAAGTGGAGGAAATCGATAAATAATAATACACAAATAATTACAATCAGAGCAACCTAGAGATGGGGTACCCAATTCCAAGCTGGGAAAAATCAAGGAAAGTTTTCTAGAAAAGGTTAACTCCTAAGCTGAGTCTTAAAGTCCAAGTAGGAGTTAGGTCAATTAAGATTTACAAAGAGACATCCAGGCCCAAAGAGGAACATGTACAAAGACATTGAATCAAGAAGCATGGCACATCTGGAGAAGTGAAACACAGAACAGTGTACACTTCATTAGTATTGGAGATAAAATGTATAACGCAGGAGGAGAGATAAACAATAAATGACAGTCAAGAGGGAGACAGGGAGAGGTTACTAACAAACTACTTATATACTGTACTAGGGAACCCAGACCTCATCTCAAAGGTTTTAAGCATTCAAGAGTTTCATGCTAACTCCCATCTAGGAGACAGTGTACTTACACAGACATGTCGTTGAAGGGGAGTCAGACTTTGAGATATGTTCATTTAGATAACTTCTTCCTCTCCATAACTCCACAGCTTGACCAAAATGTAGTCTAAGCCATAAATCTCAAAAAGATGGATAATACTACCACCAGCATAAATAAATGTAGAAAAATTTGAAAAACATACTCCTCTTTGATTCTGGGTACTATGGAGAAATACTGCATCTTCTTAGTGATGACTGGTTTAGTTAGAAAAAAATCAGAAAGGGGTATTTGTAACATTCACTGACATTTTTATTTTTTTTTTAAGATTTTATTTATTTATTTGACAGATAAAGATCACAAGTAGGCAGAGAGGCAGGCAGAGAGAGAGAGGAGGAAGCAGGCTCCCTGCCGAGCAGAGAGCCCGATGTGGGCCTCGATCCCAGAACCCTGAGATCATGACCTGAGCCGAAGGCAGAGGCTTTAACCCACTGAGCCACCCAGGCGCCCTCACTGACATTTTTAAATTGGAAAGAACTATCAACCTCTGTGAACTCTCCAGAACAATCCAAACTATTTCATCTAGACTACAAAGTTTAAAAAGTTGATGGAGAGTTAAAGGTTATACCACATCTGCTCTGCTCTGGTTCACCAAGAAATTTAGGCAAACAGCAAAAATTAGAGCTTCATTGCCAGGAAGACCAAGTAAATTACAATCAGAAAACGAATCCCAAAATACAAAACCCAATAAATTCAGTGCTTTATTTCTATAAAATGAATGCTTTAGGGGCACCTGGCTGGCTCAGTCAGTAGAACATGTGACTCTTGATCTTCGGGTTGTGAGTTCAAGACATACATTGGGTGTAGAGATTACTTAAAAATTTTTTTTTAATCTTTAAAAAAATGCTTTAAAAATCAAAACATTGTTCCAATAAGTCACATTAAATCCCATACTTCATTCTAGAAGGGTAATATAAATAACAGCATTTACTGAGTAATTAATATATGCTAAACATGGTATTAAGTTCTTTATATGAATTACTTCATTCAATCCTCGCAACTACCAGGAATTATGTGCTGTTATTACTGCCTTTCTATTTTCTTTTTAACTTTATTTATTTATTTGAGAGAGAGAGCATGAGAGCACAAGCAGGGGGAAGGGCAGAGACAGAGGGAGAAGCAGGCTCCCTGCTGAGCAGGGACCCTCCCCCCCACCATGTGGGGTTCAGTCCCAGGACCCTGGAATCATGACCTGAGCCAAAGGCAGACGCTTAACTGCCTGAGCCAACCAGGCATCCCTGCCCTTCTCCTTTTAAAGATTAAAAAAACAAGGCACAGAAAAGTGAAGTAACTTGTCCAAGGTCTCACAGCTAGTAAGGGGGAAACCAAGAGCAAAACAGATGTATTACCTATTTCTGAAGAGATCATTAACAATGTAAGGAAAATTCACCCCATTAGATCTCTTCAATTCCTAAATACCCAAATTACTTAAATAATTTTATAGAGCTTATCACTAAGAAGGTTGACCATCCCCCCCAACAGCAAATGGTGACCAGACCCTAGAGTACAAACTTTGTAGCATCAATCTACACAGTAGCACAGAGGGGTTAGGTTACATCCTACTCTGTGGATTTTTTTTTTTTTTAAGATTTTATTTATTTATTTGGCAGAGAGAGAGCACAAGCAGGGGGAGCGGTGGAGAGAGCCCTATGCAAGGCTCAATCCCAGGACCCTGGGATCGTGACCTGAGACAAAGGCAGACACTTAACCGACTGAGCCACCTAGGCACCCCTACATCCTACTCTGTAAAAACTGGTTCACCCTGGGCGCCTGGGTGGCTCAGTGGGTTAAAGCCTCTGCTTTCGGCTCAGGTCATGATCTCAGGGTCCTGGGATCGAGGCCCGCATCGGGCTCCCTGCTCAGCGGGGAGTCTGCTTCCCCCTCTCTCTCTCTGCCTGCCTCTCTAACTCCTTGTGATCTCCCTCCGTCTGTGAAATAAATAAAATCTTTAAAAAAAAAAAACTGGTTCACCCATTTATCACAGACTCATTTGTTAAACAAAAATGTACTGAGTTGGGCGCCTGGGTGGCTCAGTGGGTTAAAGCCGCTGCCTTCAGCTCAGGTCATGATCCCAGGGTCCTGAGATGGAGGCCCGCATCGGGCTCTCTGCTCAGCAGGGAGCCTGCTTCCTCCTCTCTCCTCTCTCTCTGCCTGCCTCTCTGCCTACTTGTAATCTCTCTCTCTGTGTCAAATGAATAAATAAAAAATCTTTAAAAAAAAAATGTACTAAGTTCTACTAGGTTCCAGGTATCAAAGATACACAAATGATCACTCAGTCCCTGAACAATGATTCACAAACGTCCCTGGAAGACAGTAAAGCATGTAAGAAAGAGCACTCATAGGCTTTGGAGACAGAAAAGTCTGGGAATAAATTTCATGCTAATTATTTACTGGCTCATGAACCTGAGCAGCTTCCACATCTCTGAGCCTAAGTTTTCTCTTATATAAAATAATTGTGACCACCCTACAGGATAACTGTGAGCTTAAATAAATAAAGGGTTAGCTAGCACAATGTAGACACACAATGAATGTTCGTTCTCCTTCAGAACTGAGGCTTCAGGCTGTTAAGTGTGCTGGCAGAGGGCACCTGGGTGTCTCAGTCAGTTAAGTGTCTGACTTCAGCTCAGGTCGTGAGCCCAGTTTCCTGGAATCAAGTCCCACATGGGGCTCCCTGCTCAGCGGGGAGTCTGCTTCTCTCTCTGCCCCTCCCCCCACTTATGATCTCTCTCTCTCTCTCTCTCTCTCTCTCAAATACATAAAATCTTTAAAAAAAAAAAAAGCATGCTAGCAGAAAGGTAAAATAATGCTCGGCACTACAACTTGTCTAACCTATCTCCTCCATCCTCCCCTGCCCAATCACAGTGAAAAACCCAAGTATTATGCAACAGCATTACTTGGCAGAGGCTTCATCTGCATCTTTTTCTTTTCTTTTTTTTTTTTTAAGATTTTATTTATTTATTTCACAGAGGGAGAGAGATCACAAGGAGGCAGAGGGGGGGGGGGAAGCAGGCTCCCCGCTGAGCAGGGAGCCCAATGTGGGCCTCGATCCCAGACCCTGAGATCATGACCTGAGCCGAAAGCAGAGGCTTTAACCCACTGAGCCACCCAGGCGTCCTCTTTTTCTTTTTCTATTGCAAATTCTCCAGGTTAAAGGTAGGAAAACTAAATACACATAGAGAATCACTTTTATGCATAGTTATGCACAGTTCTCTAAAGGCCATTTCATACCTTTCCTTCTCCACAAGGTGGTAAAGAGTAAGAACCAAGCCCAGCGATTTTCTAACATCCTGACGAACCTGTGAAACCGCTCGACTCTAAAGTATTTTGGTTCTACTAAGCCAAGGAAACAGTATTCATGCTGGCTTTCAAATAGTATTGTTAGTAAAGGTTTAACCAAACCACCTACTCCCTCAGTAAGAAATAAGCCCGGAAACATAATCATACTAATAAATAAAAATATGCAATCTTGTATTGAATGAAGGCCGTGACACCAAACTGTAATAGTGTCTTTACATTCTTCATAACCATGCCAAAAAAAAAAAGAGAACAAGTTTCAGTTTCACTAAAGAATGTTCTTGAAGCCACAAAAAATGATTAATTTTATTAATCTCAATCATTAACTACACATCTTTTTAATATTCTGTGATGAAATGGAAAGTACACATAAAGCACTCTTCCTGCATACCAAAATATAAGAACTGTCTCAAAGAAAAGCACTAAAGCACTTGTGCAATTAAGTTTCAAGCTGAACTAGCAGCTTTTTTCATGAAACACCATTTTTACTTGAAAGAACAACTGGCAAACTATGATTATTCAGACTTCCATGTTCAGCAGACATTTTTTTCAAAAATGAACAATGTGAGTCTCACTACATGGAAAACAACTGTCACTATTTCTTGCCAACGCTAAAATTTGAGCTTTCAAGCAAAAATTAGGAAAGATTTGTCTGATAAGATTGGTGGAGATATTAGCTAATGTGATTTTTTGACAGTATATATTAGAATGCATCAACATTTAGAAGATCTGCATAATTCAGTAAATCAGTATTTTCCAAATGACCAATGCATGATGCCACAAAATCATGCACAGGTAGAAGATCATTCAAAGTACAAAAAAACTGATCAATTTTAATGTAACACAATATGAAAAGTTCACTGATATAATTTCAGATTCTATAACATAATGGACCTTTAAGAAACTAACAGTTGTTGGGCGCCTGGGTGGCTCAGTGGGTTAAGGCCTCTGCCTTCAGCTCAAGTCATGATCTCAGGGTCCTGGGATTGAGGCCTGCATTGGGCTCTCTGCTCAGCAGAAAGCCTGCTTCCTCCTCTCTCTCTGCCTGCCTCTCAGTCTACTTGTGATCTGTCTCTCTCTGTCAATAAATAAATAAAATCTTTAAAAAAAAAAACAACTAACAGGTTTTGGTGTAGTATCAGAAAGACTGTCCACAATTATCTAAAAAGGCAATTAAAACAGTCCTTCTTCTAGCCACATTATCTATGTGGGACTAGATTTTTTTAAATACTACATACGAAACAATCAATTGCAAAACAGTGAATGTAGGAGCAGATATGTATCCAGTCAGGTGTCAACTATACTCCAATTAAAAATAATAAATAAGCGTGTGTGTGTGTGTGTGTGTGTGTATCCAGACAGTAAAAAGATTGAGAAAATGTAAAATATTATTCTTCTAATAGTTCTGACTTGAGATAATATAGTTACTTTCATAAAAATAGGCTAATATTTAATAGATTTGATATTTTTAAATAAGTTAATACTTTTTAAATTTCAGGGGTTTTTTTAGTAATCTCTACATCCAATGTGGGTCTCGAACTCACAACCCCAAAATCAACCGTAGCATGCTCTTCTGAGACAGCCAGGTGCCCCCAGTTTTAATCTTTAATACACCAAATATTGATAGATATAACTCACAAATGAAGGCTCTTTGTAGTCTTCAATAATTAGCAAGAGCAAAGATACTAAAATGCTTGAGAACTACTGCTAATACAGCAATGAGCAAGAACAATCTTGCTACATACAAAAACATAAATAAATCATAATTGAGCACAAAAACCTAGTCATACCTTATGAAAGTTCATATAGGCAAAAATAATCTATGGTATTAGAAGCCAGAATATTGGTTACCTTGGAGGAAGGGGTAAAGTTCCCTTTCTTTTTTTTTTTTTTTAAGATTTTATTTATTTATTCCACAGAGGTAGAGAGATCACAAGTTGGCAGAGAGGCAGGCAGAGAGAGAGGAGGAAGCAGGCTCCCCGCTGAGCAGGGAGCCCGATGTGGGCCTCGATCCCAGGACCCTGAGATCATGACCTGAGCCGAAGGCAGAGGCTTTAACCCACTGAGCCACCCAGGCACCCAAATGTTCCCTTTCTTGATCTGAGTGCTGGTTATACTTTCTGTGTACTTTTTTCTATATAGGTTACATACATCTCAATATAATTTATTTTTTTAATTTCAGTATAATTACCATGCAGTGTTACATTCATTTCAGGTGTACAATATAGTGATTTAACAATTCTATATACTACTTAGTGCTTGTCATAATATACTCTTAATCCCCTTCACCTGTTTCACCTCCCACCTCCCCCCCACCCCGGCAATACAACTTCTTTTTAATTTATATGTTCTATATAAACATACACACATATACGACCCACCTTATGTTCATCTACAGAAGTTCTGTTAGCACTGGCTGGGGTGGAACTTGGGCATGTCTTTTCATCTTTTTTTTTTTTTTTTAAAACAGCTCCTCCAGTGATTCGAATGTGTAGCCAAATACTTACTACTCATCTAAGTCGGTTGAAAAATACTGACCTTGGAGTTTAAAACCAGGGAGGACTTTGGAACAACGCAGATCAGATTTTTAATACAAGCTTCTCTTCTCTTCTTTGCTATGTAACCAAATGCAAGCTACTTTATCCCTACAAGCCACAGTTGCTTCAGTTTCCTCTTCTGTAAAATAGGCACAATACCCTACACAGGGTAAATATGACAATTAAATTATACAAGGGAGAGAAAATACCCAGCACATTACCTACTACAAATACTCAAGTTTTAGGTCCCTTTTATCTTTGCATCTTCATCCCCTACTAGTCCTAAGGCCAGTCAAATTACCCTTGAGTCTTGATTTCTTCATCCTTAAGGAAAATAATTCAACATGACACACCTATGCAGTACAGGTCAAGTAAAACCTCAAAATTATGTTTGCAGAAGTCTAACTATATTTACAGATAGATTTTTGCTATAAATTCAAAATAAAAGAAGAAGGACATATTAGAAAACTTTGATATGTGGGGCACCTGGGTGGTTCAGTCAGTTGAGTGTCTGGCTCTTGGCTTCACCCCAGGTCATGACCTCAGGGCGGTGAGACCAAGCCCCTTATCGGACTTCTCACTCAGCGCAGAATCCTCTGGAGATTCTCTTTCCCTTTCCCTCTGCCCCTCCCCCAACTCATGGACAAGTGTACTCTCTCTAAAATAAATAAAATCTTTAAAAAAACTAGGCTATGTGAAAAAATGATAAAACAAAGGGTAGAAAATATGAGCATCAGCAGAAACTGTCAAGCTTGAAGGACATGATGAGAAGGCAAATCAAGATCATCTTGAGTCAGCCAGGGATTGAAATTTACTGTAAAAAATAGATCAGCCACAGTTCCTTCAAAATGTCTGTATCTGGGGTGCCTGGGTGGCTCAGTCGGTTGAGCATCTGATTCTTGATTTTGGCTCAGGTCATGATCTCAGGGTCATGGGATTCGGTTCCCCGCTCAGCCGGGAGTCTGCTGGAGATTCTCTCCCTCTCTCTCTCTCCCCACCACGTTCTTGGCTCACACTCTCTCAAATAAATAAATAGGAGGCCCTGGTGGCTCAGCCAGTTAAGCGGTTGTCTCTGGCTCAGGTCATGATCCCTGGCTCCCTGCTCAGTGGGGAGTCTGCTTCTCCCTCTCCCCCGTCCCTCCCTCGCCCACCAATTGTGCTCTCTCAGTTAAATAAATAAAATCTTTTAAAAATAAAATAACAACAAATAAAATAAATATTTAAAAAGAAAATGTCCGTATCTAAGAAAAAACACAATCTATATCATCATAAAAATGGGCATATTCGGAAAGGACCCAGATATCTGCTTAAATAGAGGAATAGAGGGAGGAGGGGGGGCTGTATTGGAGCTTTATAAACCAAAGTGTCCTTAAAACATCTTCACACAGAGATCAATGGCCCATTTAATAAAATGTTAAACTTTTAGATAAACAGGGCAGTAGTTTGACAAAAAAGTTCCTGTATAATTGTTCTCTACACTAAAGATATGCATAACTGCCCAAGGCACTAAATTTTATAATAAATGAAACAAGGGGCACCTGGGTGGCTCAGTTGTTAAGCATCTGCCTTCAGCTCAGGTCACGATCCTGGGGTCCTGGGACTGAGCCCCACATCGGGCTCCCTGATCTGTGGGAAGCCTACTTCTCCCTCTCCCACTCCTCCTACCTGTGTTTCCTCTCTTGCTGTGTTTCTGTCAAATAAATAAATCAAATCTTTAAAGAATAATAATAAATAAAACAAATATGAACTTGCCTTAAGCTCTTTGATCTTCAATATTCCACAACTTAAAGTTTGATTTCTGATAGTCTGTGAGTTAAGAATGAAACATAAGAGGAGAAAAGAGGAGGAGCAGGAAGAATATGGAAAGGTAAAGGAGAGATAGGAGGAAAAGAAAAAGAAATAACAAAGACTGCATGTCACCCACAAAGCCTAACATATTTTTACTGAAAGCATTTACCAACTCCTGAATATAACCTCTTGCTATCTTCTACTTCTGAACCTTGTGCTATATACCATTATCATCACTAAACCCTTTATCAATCCAATTAAATTCTAAATTCCATTCTAAACAAATTAAAAAACCACATCTGAAAAAAATATCACCTCACTCCTAATTAGAATATCATACTACTGGCTTGTCATCTATCCTTACTAGGTTCAGTACAAAAACTAATCACTACTTGTGATGCACCCTCCAGGAGCTAAAACTATAAAAATGACTAGGACACAGTCCCTGCCACCAAGATACTTGGAGTTAACTGAAGGAGCAAACAAAAACAGTTAATTCACCTAACAGAGTATTATGACAGAAGCATGTACTGGATGACCCCAGGAACAAAATTGGGGTACTTATGGCAAACTTAAGGGTTCTGAAAGGTTTCTTAGGAGAGATGTACCCAACCCAGAGGGATGAATAAAAGAAAAAAGGGCATGAACAAAGGTGTGAAATTGCAAGGTATCTGTATGAACTACATGCTACTCAGTATTATCAGTCAAAGGAAGAGCACAGATAGGAGAAGTACATAGGAACAGGTTACAAAAGGCCTAATAGGTCATGCTAAGGAGCTAGCATAGAAGTTCTAATAGTCATGCTGAGGAGCTTAGACTTTAGAGCCAATAAAGAGATTTAAGCAAGAGAATGATGTGGACATATACATCTATTGGTATGTTCTGGCTGCTGAGTGAAAGACAGGTTTACTAGATGGGTAGTACAGTTAGGAGACCAGTTAGGAGACTATTGTACTTGTCCAGGTGAGATCAGGGTCTGAACTAAGGTGGTAATAGTAGGAAAGGGAAGATGAATTTCAGAAATACTTAGGAAGATTTATTTTTGGCTACGAGAGATAAGGGAGAAGAAAAGACTAAGGGCACAAGAACATGCAATGGGAAAAAGACCATCTCTTCAACAAACGATACTGGGAAAACTAGACAGCTACATACAAAAGAATGAAACTAGGCCACTTTGTTACACCATACACAAAAATAAACTCAAAACGGATTAAGGACTTATATGTGAGACCTGAAACCATAAAAATCCTAGAAGAGAGCACAGGTAGTAATTTCTCTGATATTGGCCATAGTGAGATTTTTCTAGAAATGTCTCCTGAGGCAAGGGAAATAAAAGCAAAAACAAACAATTGGGACTAAATCTAAATAAAAAGCTTTTGGGGCACCTGGGTGGCTCAGTCGGTTAAAGCCTCTGCCTTCGGCTCAGGTCATGATCTCAGGGTCCTGGGATTGAGGCCCGCATCAGGCTCCCTGCTCAGCGAGGAGCCTGCTTCCTCCTCTCTCTCTCTGCCTGCCTCTCAGCCTACTTGTGATCTCTCTCTGTCAAATAAATAAATGAAATATTTTTTAAAAAAAGCTTTTGCACAGCAAAGGAAACAAAACTAAAAGACAACCTATTGACATAATCAATAAATGGTTAGAATCCAAAATATAAAGAACTTACACAACATCAAAAAATAATAATCCAATTTAAAAACAGACATTTCTCCAAAGAAGACATACGGATGGTCAACAGATACATGAAAAGATGCTCAATATCACTAATCATCAGGGAAATGCAAATCAAAACCACAGTGAGATATCACCTCACACCTGTCACACAAGAAACAAGTGTTGAAGGGCGCCTGGGTGGCTCAGCGGTTTAAAGCCTCTGCCTTCGGCTCAGGTCATGATCTCAGGGTCCTGGGATCGAGGCCCACATCGGGCTCTCTGCTCGGCAGGGAGCCTGCTTCCTCCTCTCTCTCTGCCTGCCTCTCTGCCTACTTGTGATCTCTCTCTCTCTCTGTCAAATAAATAAATAAAATCTTTAAAAAAAAAAAAAAAAAAAAAAAAAAAAAGAAACAAGTGTTGGCAAGAATGTGGAGAAAAAGGAACACTTGTGCACAGTTGGTGGGAATGCAAACTGGTAGAGCCACTGTGGAAAACAGTATGGAGGTTCCTCAAAGAGTTAAAAATAGAAATACTCTATGATCCAGTAATTCCACTACTGAGTATTTACCCAAAGAATACAAAAAACACTAATTCAAAAGGATACATGCACCCCTATGTTTATAACAGCATTAGTTACAACAGTCAAATTATGGAAGCATCCCAGGTGTCCATCAAAAGATGAATGGATAAAGAAGTTGTGGTATATACACACAATGGAATATTACTCAGTCCTAAAAAAAAGAATTGCCATTTGCAACAACATGGATGGACCTAGATGGTACAATGCTAAGTGAAATAAGCCAGAGAAAGACAAATACCATATGATTCCATTCATGTGTGGAATTTAAGGAACAAAACAAAGAAAAAAAGAAATAGACCAAAAAACAGACTCTTCACTATAGAGAACAAACCAATGATTAACAGAGACGAGGTCGGAGGCGGGAAGGGTGAACAGGTAAAGGGGGTTAAGAGTACACTTATCGTGATGAGCACTGAATAACATATATAATTACTGAATCACTGTATTGTACACCTGAAACTAATATAACACTGTATGTTAACGATACTGGAATTAAAATTTTAAAAAGATTAATGGCACAGATTCATTAGCCTGTATGACTGGATGGAGTGAATTTAAGTTACAAAACTACAGGAAGAGATGATTTTAACTCTTTGTGTGGGAGGGGTACAGAATGGAAGAGGTTAGAAGTAAACAGGGAAAATGAGTTATTTTGGACCTACTGAATCTGATATGAAATGGATATATGTAGACAGCCAGAAGCCAGTGAGATTTACAAGTCTGGAGCTCAGGAGAGAGCTCCAAGCTGGAGATAGTTCATCAGCATATAGCATACAGGTAGCAGTAGCAGTTAAAGCCAATAGAATGGGCAAGACTACTTAAGGAAAGAATCTTAAAAAGTCCAGTGAGCCAAGAGGCCCAAGGAATACCAACATTTACTAAGAAAGCAAAACAATAAAGATCTCTTCTTAAATACCAGCTCATTTCAGTAGCTTCAAAAATCTCTTCCTGCTAAACAACAAACTGGGAAGAACAAAAACCACAAAACGTGTTCATTAGTACAACTTATCTAATGGACAAAGTAAAGATTGAGAAATTCAGTAGGAGTGGCGCCTGGGTGGCTCAGTGGGTTAAAGCCTCTGCCTTCGGCTCAGGTCATGATCTCAGCGTCCGGGATCGAGGCCCGCATCGGGCTCTCTGCTCAGCAGGCAGCCTGCTTCCTCCTCTCTCTCTGCCTGCCTCTCTGCCTACTTGTTATCTCTCTCTCTGTCAAATAAATAAATAAAGGAAGGAAGGAAGGAAGGAAGGAAGGAAGGGAGGGAGGGAGGAAAGAAAAGAAATTCAGTAGGAGAGGCCTTTCCAGATAGGAATAGAATACCGAAAGAACATAACAGTACAGTATGTTTGGGGATTTGCTTATTTGGTCTTACAGTAGGTATACATGCTAGAAAGGGCTCAAAAAGGGGTACAAACCAAGGCCTACAAGAACACTGGAAGGGAACAATCAAGGAAGAGTGTGGTTTGACTTCATGAACCGTTCTTAAGCTGTCCTTCCGCAACACATCCAAATCTCCTTCAAGTCTCAGCTCAAGCATTAATTCCTTCAAGCATCTCTCTCTTCCCTGCTCCTCCAGGCAGATCAGGCCACAACCACCACCATCCTCCCCATGCCCCTTGTTCATGCTCCTGCTGTAGCACTTATCCTACTACACTATGCTACGGCAATGTGCAGTATGTCTATCTTCCCAATGAATTGACTATCAACTCCTTAAGAGCAGGGAAATTTAAGTTTTGTATCCCATACTTCCAGCACTCCTTCGCTGCCACCTAATAATCACTCAATATGTATTTGTTGGACAGATGTCTTAAAGATATCTGACGCAGGGCGCCTGGGTGGCTCAGTGGGTTAAAGCCGCTGCCTTCGGCTCAGGTCATGATCCCAGGGTCCTGGGATCGAGGCCCGCATCGGGCTCTCTGCTCAGCAGGGAGCCTGCTTCCTCCTCTCTCCTCTCTCTCTGCCTGCCTCTCTGCCGACTTGTAATCTCTCTGTGTCAAATAAATAAATAAAATCTTTAAAAAAAAAAAAAGATATCTGACGCAGACAAGACTACTAACTCTTTGGCCTTGGAACGCACTGCAGTTGTGGATTTACGTTTTTGTTTTGCTTTACTTGTGATAATATTAAAATAAACGTATATTCCAAATGTAAAATGAGTGTGAGGAGATACAGCTCAGGAAAACACTGAACAACAAAAGAGCAGCCTACAGGAAAAACAAACAATTCGTAAGTAAAATAAAAATAATAGTCATAGCTACCATATTAAGCACCAATTATATATGTGCCAGTCAGAGTTCCAGGATCTCTGTCCTTCTCATCTCAATTAACCCATTCAACAAATCAACAATGGAGTATTATCTCCCTTCTACATATGCACAGATAATTTATCTCACTTTACTACTCTGTCTTGGTAACAAGTAACAGGTAGAAAACTGAGTCTTGTCAGGATAATGAATTGTATACTGCATTCTCCACTTTACTCTCAATTATTTCATTTTGAGCTAGCCAGCACAGTTACAGTGGAACCAAGTCCCATAAATTAACTAGGAGAAAGTCCTCTAGCACATTCTCTGTCCCAACAATTTTCAAGTTTCAAGGGAGAAATTGTGAACTGTCCATATATTCCCTCCTCCAAGAAGAACCCTTCAGAAAAGCAATAAACCAAATATAACAAGATTTTTACCTCTGCGTGGGGATTTCAATTTTGTAAACTAGGAGGGAAAAAAAACCTAACATTTATATAATCCTTTATAATTTAAAACGTATTTTCACATCTATTATCTCATTTGAAACCCATTTTACAGATAAGTAAACTGAAGCTCCAAGAGATTATTAATGAATTTGGATTTCACATCTCAGACAAAATTCACACAAAATTCTTGGTGTTTATGTTGCTGAATTCTGGTATGTATAAGGACTTCCTATTCATGGTACTCTCTGTGTATCAGATGACAGACCCTCCTGGACAATCAGGAAAGGATCAATGCACTAGGCAGCCTTTCTGCAAAAAGAAAGATGCACAAAAATTCTGACCAAAAGAGTTAAGTGACTTATCAAAATATGAAATGAAGTGCTAAGGTGATATAACAAAGAATTAGTGTCTAGTAAATAAAGAACTGCCAATGAGGTAAAAACTCTAAAAAGTGCTGTTTCAAAGCTCACAAAGGCTGCTATTTACCCTCTCCCATTCCTATTTCCAAGTATGACTGATCCACGTCTGGATAATCTGATTAGCCATAACTGCAAACTGGCTTCCTCTAGCTATCTAGACTACATCTGTGTGTGTGTATTATGTGTACACATACACCTACTAATATATATATTTTTATTTACCATACATATAAATAATAAGTATTGCCAGATAATGGGCTTATAGACAATAATTTTGTCTCCTTTTACTTTTTGTAATTTCCAATTTGTACCATGTACATATGCTATTTTAATGGTGGAAGAAATAAAGCTCTTTTAAAGTTAAAAATTAATAGATAAAAATTGGGGCACCTGGGTGGCTCAGTCAGTTAAGCATCTGCCTTCAGCTCAGGTCATGATCCCAGGGTCCTGGGATAGAGTCCCACATTAGGCTTCCTGCTCAGCAGGGAGCCTGCTTCTCTCTTTCCCCCTGCCTTTCCTCCCACTACTGTGCATGTGCTCTCTCTCAAATAAATAAACCTCTTGAAAAAAATAATAACAGATAAAAATAAAGCAAGTCACAGAAGAATACTTACATTGTGATTCTATTTATATAAAGTTGCAAAGGTAAAAAAATATATATTGTTTAGGATATGCACCTATTTGGTAAAATTATAAAGAATAAAGACAAGAAAGCAAATGATTCCCACGAAATTCAGGAAATTGGTTACTTATGAGAAAGAGAGATGGAGAGACATTCAATCAGGCAGGGAATCACAAGAGGCTTTAAAGGTACTACAAATTTCCTTTTAAAGCCGAGTAGGAAAAACATTGATCTTCAATTTGTTCCATTCCTTAAAGATGTATGTTATATGCACCTTTATACATATGGTTTCATTCACAATTTAAAAAGCTACAAACAGGGTTGAGAAATCAGAATTTGGGAGCTGTAGCCCAGACTCTTCCATTTACTGTGTAACCTTAAGCAAGTCATTTAAACCATCAAAGCAGTTTTTCTTATTTTATAGATGAGGAAGCTAACAGCTAAGACATATGTTTAGTATTTTACTGATTAAAGTTCCTAGACTACAAATATGCAAATATGTAAACATGAAAATATGCAGATAAACTGTGAGATGATAATACAAAGTAATCCCTCTTTAATTATAGAACATAATACCAAAAACTCAATGGTAGTATACACAAGGCTATGCACATTTTAATATCTTCCTATCTCATAATAATGGCAACAATATTTTTAATGTTTACTATGTAACCAACCCAGTGTTAAATACTTTCCATGAATTATTTTGTTAAATCCTCAAAACAACTCTGTGAAATTATTCTTATGCCCACTTTACAGATAAGACCATTGCGCCCAAGGTCACACAGCTAGCAGTGAATGGTGGACCCACTTCAGAATCCACACCTTTAACCATCACATTAGTTATGCCTCACTTCTCTCACTATATTTAAATCATCTCTCTCCTGACAATAAAAACTCCTTGACAACTGTTTTTTGTTCATTTTCATTTCCCCTGACATTTAGCAGGTAATAAGTAAAGAAACATTGAACAAATAGTTCATATATGTACAGTGTTTTAAGGTCATAAGGTTACTTTAGGACATGAACTGATTTGTTTCTCTTAACAGCCTTGCAAAGTATAAAACTTTTTGTTTTTCTATTTTAACCATATTTAAGTGTACAATTCAGGAGAAGTAAGTACATTCATAATGTCGTGCAACCATTACCACTAAGTATGAAAGGTTTTTAATGATTTTACTGAAATCACTCAGCTATCAAGTGGTGGAATGCGAAATTTGAACTCAGGACTCTCCACCTCTAAATTCACAGGCCATTCGTTACCAAAGGGCCTGTCTACCAGTACCTCCATCTGTTCTCTCCTTCTTACCAGAACATCAGAACAATCAAACACTTGATATACATTTCCACTATACAGGTGCCCACAGCTGTGCGGTGGGGGAATCAACCAAGACATTTCTCCCAGGTGATTAGTTTTCATTTTGAGCTTTCAAAAGCCAGAGCTTTAATATAAATATCTCACCTCTAGCTCAAGCCTGCAGAGCCACAAAAGCAATGTCTGGACCCCAGAGTAAAGTTATGAGAAATGCTTGCATTAGTTAGATTACACTCTCATCAAATTACAGATAACTACTCAAACCTGGTCTTTATTGTAATAAAGCTTCCTTATAGGAAAA
Source organism: Ailurus styani (assembly GCA_002007465.1). Classification (NCBI taxonomy): domain Eukaryota; kingdom Metazoa; phylum Chordata; class Mammalia; order Carnivora; family Ailuridae; genus Ailurus; species Ailurus styani. Next base: position 2,050,690 of record LNAC01000086.1, read on the forward strand.
CACTTTCAATTCCAAGGATAAAGCCAACCTTCCATCATTCTGCCTATTTTGGAACTAAAAAAAAAAAAAAATCCTAGATTTTGGGCATTTTTATGTGCTCAACTGTCAAACCAAAGAAAATGGCTTGTTTACGAGCTGAACTCTGAAGCCTGAACAAAAACAGAATCCATTTGATCCTGTTGATGCCAGGTTTATCCTCTTTACATCCCTCCCCACATTTTCTCAGTCTGAGCTCTAATCAACAGGCACTTCATGTTTAACATATCATAGTTAATGCAATTAAGTACAGAAAATTGGTTCCCTAAAGCTGTTTCCCCCAGTCACACCCCTCTCTACATTCCAGCATCACCAATCTGCCATAAGAATGAACATATCATGAAGCTTTAAATAAAATTGCTGATGAATAGATGGAGACATTGTTGCTGCAGTTAATGCAATGTGCCTACATCAATACCAACCCTTAAAAAATAAAATAAAAATGATTCTATATAATTTATCCACATCTGACAGAATTCTGACCACCTGAATTCCTTTAGAAGAAATTTCAATCTATAGAAATATAGTCCAATTATTTTAAATCTTATCAAGTAACGCCAAAAGAGAATCAAACGAAAAACTCCATCAATACAAAACCTTTTCACCAATGAATATTTATGACATTACCATATTTCCTGTCTTCTCTCTGTTTACATAAAGCAGTGGTGCCAAGATTCATCTCAGGATTATTAGTCTGCAATACAATGATGGGCCTAATTGCCTTGCAAACCAGGACACCAATAAATGGAGTCTTCAGACAATCAATTTTAAGAGGAGGGGGGAAAAAAGGCCTAAGCTCTTTCTACATACGTGCACACTGCCTGACTAGGAAATAAATTCAGCCTCATATTTTTCAGTTTCATTCATGGGTTCTCAAGCAAAGAATGCTCCTTTAAATACCTCAAGCTCATCAAATCTATTTAATTCCAAATTCCAGGACTAATTTTTAAATGCACCAAGGGGAGGGCAGAAAGGAGAAGGCAGAGACATCATACAGAAAGACATCATATTCCAGTTTTATCTTCTCCACCTTTAGTTCAGGAGTAGGTTTTTTTCCCCAAACTTTCTTTTTATAATAAATGAATAGAAAACACTCTCCCCCTGCTTAATTCTACTTTAACTGAAGCCCCTCTTAACTTTACCCTTTGAGTTGATTTACTAATGATACTAATACAAATGAAACAAAAAGACTGAACTAACAGCTTAAGACGTCCTCTAGGAAAGAGAATCTTTAATGTACCTGCTCTGTCCCCTGCAAAGTCCCCTCTGATTACTGTTCCTCCCCCAACCACAGCCTCCAAAGTCCATTTAAGTCCAACCCCTGACCCTCCTGTGTCTCTTGGAGGACATCAGAATCCTTCCTCTCCAGAATCATCCAACGCACCTCTTCCCAGCCCTGCACACTGCCCCACTCCATCCTCCCTGCCCCATCCATACCTACAACTCTAGGTTTCCCACTCCTTAAATAGCCTCTTTGCCACCTTGCCATCAGCAACCACCTCTCCAGTCCTACTGGTTCATCACAGACACTCCTTCTCCAAAACTCCCTCAGCCACCTCAGCCAAGGGACATTTTCTTTAAGATACCATCCCCCAACCTTGATCACCACCTGCCACTATTCTTTCAGTGAGTCTAGCCCAGCAGAGTCTTCTGAGCCCTCTGCCTGAAGCCTGCACCCAGGGAGCCACCATGCCTTTTCCAGTCGTTCTAAAATCACCTTAAGTCCCAACCACTGTGCACCCCTCCAATTTCAATCTCTGCCTGCCCATTTTGGGCCTAACTTCTAATTTAGGCCCCCTCCTGCCAGCTCACCATCACACTCCTCTCATTCAAAATCCCACCCCCACCAGCTCCTATTCCAACCTCCATGAGCATTCCCCAGAAAAACCCCAAATTCTACCTCCTCTGTTCTCCTAACCCACGCTATTCCATAAGTCTCCACAAATCCCACCACCCAGAGACGGCAAACGCCCACTTCAAGCTCAGGTCTCAACCCATGCCAAGACCCTTACTCCCAGTTCCTACTACCTCCTCCATCAGTCTGCCTTAGGTCGACCCCAAATTCCACTCTTGTGAATTAACACCCCTCCCCCAGGGTCCTATCCAAACCTGCAATCCCACTGTCTATTGAAATCATCTCCCTATCCTGCACCCCGGCTGGATCCCAAGCTGTCAACTGCTCCAAGCCAACCCCAAATCCATCACCCTCATTCAGTCCCCTCCCCCATTAAAAGCCATCCCATTCCACTCTCATGATCCATCTCGCCCAAAACCATCCCCAATTCCACCCCGACCTCCCAATCTCACGCTCCTGTCCCATATCGGGTCAATCGCTATTAAAAGTCCCCTTCCCTTGTCGCCCCCCCAACCTGCTTGGGTCCCACCCTCACCCCACCCCCAGCCCCGCGCCAGGACAAGTCTCCCCTGCCAACCCGCCGTTCCATCGCGACCTCAACCCCCTTCCCCCCACCCGCGCGGGGTCTCAGCAGCCCCCACTCTCATTCTCCGTAAGTACCACCCGCCCAGGCTCCGGGAGAGCGGACCGGGGGGAGGGGGGGTCTCCTCACCGGCTAGCCGCTGCAGGCGAAGACGGCGGCGGAGGCGGCGATGCCCTTGTCTTCTCTGGAGGCTACAGTGGCGACGCTCTCGCTCCCTCGCCCGAGTCCAGTAAGGCGGCGGATGGCGCGCAGGGAACGGGAGCCTCCTCCTCAGACGGCTCTGAATCCTCTGCAGTAGCCGACGAAGAGCCCGACGGGTGGGGGGAGGGGACGCTCGGCTGCGGGCGAGGGAGGAGGAGGCGGAGGGAGGGGGCGGGGGACCGCTAAGAAGGGCGGGGAAGGAGGAGCCTGCACGGCGCCGCGACACGTCCCACAGCCTCAGCGCGCCGGGACCACAATTCCCGGCATGCCCTTCTCCGGCGCGCGCGGGGCCTGCGAGGCCTGCACTGCAGCCGCGCGCCTTATACCGAGGGGCCAAACTTTCCCCGGTTACGCTAAATGGAGTAAAATACACCGTCCGCCGGCGGCTTTTGTAGGCCCAGAGACCACTTGTGAGGAAAGTTAAGTGCCTTCTTTTCCAAGTAGCAATGTTTGCGGCGTCTCCAACCCCTTTACCCTCGGACATACGTCCCCGCCCCCGCTGGACTACATTTCCCAGCATGCCCCAAAGCTTCCCGCCCTTCTTCCGGACCCTTCTCAAACGCGGTACTACAGTTCCCAGGGGGTGTGGTGCCTGCGAAATGCTGGGAGATGCAGTTCTCAGTTCTTCCTCCATGTTAAGAAAAAGAAGTGAAAGAGAGGAAAAAGGGTAGGAACATGCCAACCCACTGAAGATAGGCCTAGATGGGATAGATCACCTGAGTCTGTATTCTCTTCGCCATCCCCGTTGCCGCCGTTACACCAGAGCTAATGCAGCAGCTTCTTTCTGGTCTCCCTGCAAATCAGAGGACTATTTGGCAACTGAAATCTAAATGTGAAAAAAGATACTTCTTGACCCTGCTCCATTACTTTCTAATTTTTACCAAATTTTTGCCTTAGAATGAAACATTCTCTTGATGAAACATCAGGAAAGATGAATGCACAAGGTGGTTGTATGAGATTGTTGATTACGGGGGTAATGTAAATGACCATCAATAAGGGCTAGTTAAATTATATATACAGACAATTCAGTAGTAAGCGTCTATTCAAAATGATGATGTAGATCTATTTATTGACATGAAAAGCTATTCACAATTTATTCCCTAGGGAAACAAATTGATTACAGAACATGTTTAAAATGGTGTAATTTATGTGATGTTTGAGAGGATATTCTTTAAGCATAGATTTCAGAAAAGAGGTTCTCCAAAGTATTATTAGTGATTATCTTGGAGGAAAGGGTGTCAGATTTTTATTCTCTTAGTGCCTGAATTTTTTAAAAAGAGCACATAGTTTTTTAAGTTATAAGACTATTTTTAAAAAATGTAATTTCCAAATTCAACAACCATACTTTGCTGCCTAAAAAAGCTTATCAGGGCTTCCTATTGCCCTCAGTGGTGCTTCAGGATGAGGCCTGTCTGGTTTTTCTGTGAGTTCAACAGTTCCACTATTAAAATGAATAATGGTGGCAACTTACAATTCATAAAAGACCATTAAATTAGTAGAAAGAATGTTTTTTATTTTCGTTATCTATTCTCAAAATTTTCCTCTTTCTGGTCTTTCCACAAGGCCATTTCCTCCTTTTCTCCTCATTCTTGAAACTCAAGCCAAAGTCCTACCTTCCCTAGAACATATTTTTAGGCACATTGATCTTCCTTGTATCTGAACTCTTATAGCACTGGTTTTTAATCTGTGAGCCAGATATCTCTGTGGAGATGGGGACTGAGAGGGGAGCAACAGAGTTATTGTAAAGGGTCTGCAGAACTCTGCTTAAAACATTGTAGACTGAGTCTTATACTTAAAAATATAATTTTCCTTCTTGTGTCCAGCTCTCCTAGCATATGGAATATGGCATCAGACAATCTCTGATGTAGCATAAATGTGGTATTCAATTACAGTATTTTAGATTTTATATGTCATTATTCCCTGATGTTCTGAACACCAAAACATTCAAACTTCAGTAGCCAGCCCACTGGAGAACCTCAGGCCTACCAGAGACCGGCCAGTTTTCCTATATCAGAGGTTAATGTGGTCCACAGCCCTGCTGCAGCCAATCTCTTCAGCTTCACTCCCCTACTCTAGTTACAGTCCTATTCCTTATGACTCACTTTCCCCAAGTATATCAGGCACTGTCATTTTCAAACGGCCTATCTCATTTTTCAACCTATTATCCCAGCCTTAAAATCCAAGCCCCACCCCCCACGCCCCCCCAAAAGTCCTAGCCCCTCTGATCCCTTTTCTGAGAAGATTAAGAAAAGTGCCTATGACATGCTGACTATGTCACAGGCAGGTCCCTTCCCCTAAGTGTTGCATTGGCCATGGCCTCTTCTAACTCTCTTTACTCCCTCTCTTCCTCCTTTTTCCTACTTCTCCTACTGGCAGAAAGTGAGGACTGGGTGAAGATCAGAATTAGAAGGGATCTGATCTGGCGAGCACGTAAAGCATCATCAGAGTTAGGGGCATAGGTATGAGGAAGTTTACCAGACTAGGAATCTGGGAATCAGATGATAAATCAGACCTTGCTGTGAACATGCTGGTGACCTTTAGTAAGTCTCTTAACTTTTCTGAATCTCAATGTTTACATCCGTAAATTGAAAGAAATGATTCCTGCCCTGTCATATCAAAAGGTTATTAGGAGAATCCAAAAAAGCAATGAGTATGAAAGTGCTTTGAAGACTGTAAAGTGACATTTATAGTCCAATTCATCTAATTGGAGGATTCTCTCTCCAAATCCCTGCCAAGTGTTGGCAGGTAAACTATTTACTCAGAACTATACCATTATTAATGAAATTATTAAAGTATTTCAGGAATCAATTTTATTAAGCCAGTTTTATCCCTTGATAAACTTTCTACATAGCACAGTTAAAAAAAATTTCTAACTTTACTAGATTTTTGTCTTTATTGAATTTTCTTTTTTTTTTATTTTTTTTAAATTTTTTTTAAAGGTTTTATTTATTTATTTGACACAGAGAGAGAGATCACAAGGAGGCAGAGAGGCAGGCAGGTGGGGGGGAAGCGGGCTCCCCGCTGAGCAGGGAGCCCGATGCGGGCCTCGATCCCAGGACCCTGAGATCATGACCTGAGCCGAAAGCAGAGGCTTTAACCCACTGAGCCACCCAGGCGCCCTCTTTATTGAATTTTCATCAAGATGTATTTTTTCTATCAATTTTACAAGAAAGGTTAAATACATCAGTTATTTTTTATCCTTATCGATTTTTACTGATTATTGCTTCAGCTATTTTGAAGTTTCTAGTCATTATTTCCACCAATTCCACCTTTTCCTGGAAGAGATTTGAGCCACTGTTATTTTTATTTTGTGCTGATTATTTCCACCAAGTGGAATTTCCCCACGGGTCAACTTTGCAATGTTTAATGTTACCAACAAAGATGGGATCATTCAGTTTGCTTTTCCATCCATAATAAATTTTACCACATGTAGCTTTAGCCATCATCAGTTTTATTTTGTGTTGATTATTTCTACCACATCTATTGTTTTTGTTTTTGGGTTTTTTCGGTTTGTTTCGTTTTTTTCTCTGCAACCCAACCCAAACAAACTCAGGGACAAAATGACAGTGTCAAAACACTATCCTTTGCCTGTTACTATCTGATTAACTGGGACTGTGAGATGGTTTTGTATCAGCTATGTTAACGAGTTTGTTGAGCTCTCTTTTTCTCTCAGATCATCTCTTTATGAGCATTGATACATATGTGTGAGCTGGACTATTTAGAATTGCTTAGGGTTGCCTGGGTGGCTCAGTTGATTAAGCAGCCCACTCCTGATTTCGGCTCAGGCCATGATCTCAGGGTCCTGGAACCAACCCCCATGTTAGGCTCCATGCTCAGCAGGGAATCTGCTTCAGGATTCTCTCTCTCCCTCTGCCTTTCTCCCCGCTTGCTCCCTCTCTCCCTCTCTCTCTAAAATAAATAAATACATTTTTAAAAAGATTTTGTTTATTTATTTATTTGTCAGAGGGAGAGAGAGAGAGACAGAGCACAAGCAGGGGGAGCGGCAGGCAGAGGGAGAAGCAGGCTCCCTGCTGAGCCAGGAAGCCGATGTGGGACTCCATCCCAGGACCCTGGGATCATGACCTGAACCAAAGACAGATGCTTAGTGGACTGAGCCACCCAGGTGTCCCTAAAATAAATAAATCTTAAAAACAAAACAAAACAAAAAAGAATTGTTTAGAACTGCAGGGAAAATGGACATTAGAGACCATGTTAGGAAAACTGATCTTTAACGACCCAGGTACTGCGGTGCCTGGTTGGCTCAGTGGGTTAAGCCTCTGCCTTCAGCTCAGGTCATGATCTCAGGGTCCTGGAATCGAGCCCCACATCGGGCTCTCTGCTCAGGCTCTCTGCTCGGCAGGGAGCCTGCTTCTCCCTCTCCCTCTGCCTGCCTCTCTGCCTACTTTTGATTTCTCTCTCTGTCAAATAAATAAAATCTTAAAAAAATAAAATAAAATAAAACGAGCCAGGTACTGTGCTGGCATCTAAGATCCGTTATCTCATTTAATCCTTCAGCCTAAATTTCCTTCACATGCCCACTTTCTAGTAGAGAAAATTGAGACTCAGAGAGAGAGAAAGAGAAACCAAAATAGGGGCACCTGGGTGGCTCAGTGGGTTAAAGCCTCTGCTTTCGGCTCAGGTCATGATCTCAGCGTCCTGGGATCGAGGCCCACATCAGGCTCTCTGCTCAGCAGGGAGCCTGCTTCCTCCTCTCCCTGTCTCTCTGCCTGCCTCTCTGCCTACTTGTAAACTCTCTCTCTTTGTCAAATAAATAAAATAAAAAATCTTTTAAAAAAGAAAGAAAGAAAGAAACCAAAATAGGATCAGAAACCAGGCCCTGCTTTAACACTCAGCACAATTTGAATGCATTTAAGTTCCAAAGTTATGTAATTTAATTTTTAAGTTTTGCAATCATCTTAATGGAAAATTAAATGATTTTTGAGTTTAGCTAAGATAAACGAGAGAAATACATGAATATAAACAAAGCATTCTCAAAGAGCTTTTGTAAATTAAAAATAGAATACCGTATGATCCAGTAATTCCACTGCTGGGTACTTTCCCAAAGAAGATAAATGAAAACACTGATTCAAAAAGAGATATGCACCCCTGTGTATATTGCAATATTATTTACAATAACCAAAATATGGAAGCAATTCAAATGTTCTTTGATAAATGAATGGATAAAAATGTGGTGTATACACACACACACACACACACACACACACACACAATGGAATAGTACTCAGTCATAAAAAAGAATGAAATCTTGCCATTTACAACAACATGGATGGATCTAGACAGTATAATGCTAAGTGAAATTCGTCAGAGAAAGACAAACATCATAGGATTTCACTCATATGTGGAATTTAGGAAACAAAACAAACAAACAAAACCGGACTTTTGCCTCTAGAGAACAAACTGAGGGTTACCAGAAGGGAGAGTGGGGCGGGGGGGGGAGGGGAATGGGTGAAACAGGTGAAGGAGATTAAGGGTACACTTATCGTAATGAGAGCTGAGTAATACACAGAATCACTGAATGACTATATCGTACACCTGAAACTAATATACACTATATGTTAATTATACTGGAATTAAGTGTTTTTAAAATGTAAAAATGAATTAATTTAAAAATTAACAAAAGATTTTTGTAACAGCAAATGAGACAAGGAGTGTGAAAATGGTGTGTAAATGTCCAAATCCTGGGCAAGTGGAAGTTACTGCCATTTGTGATGCAGGCTGTTATATGAACCTGTTATGCACCTTGACAGAGTGCTAGAAAACGAGTAACATAACAACATTCAATAGGTGGGTATCAAATGACCACCCTAATATGTAATTCTAACAACTAGTAGTAGAGGAATAAGATTGCAGCCTGCCTATCTATTCTTTAAGACCCAAGTCAGACTTCAGGAAGCCTCTCCTGGCCCCCAGGTTAGGTTAGAAGATTACTGAGTTCCCATAGACTGCTCACACCATGTGTTCACTGTCTGTTTACTGTCCTCAAGGACAAGGACCAAGGTGATCTGGTTCATCTCTGTGGACCACCTAAATCAGTTTGCCCTTGGGCTTCTGACCATGTAAGACTTCAGTAAACAGTGATTGAATGAATAAATAAATCATTCAATTAGGGGCACCTGGCTGGCTCAATTGGTAAAGCCCGCAACTCTTGATCTCAGGGTTGTGAGTTTGAGCCCCACACTCAGTGTAGAGATCACTTAAAAATAAAATCTTAAAAAAAACTAAGGACGTTTATTTTTTTTAAGATTTTATTTATTTATTTGACACAGAGAGAGATCAGATCACAAGTAGGCAGAGAGGAAGGCAGAGAGAGAGAGGAGGAAGCAGGCTCTCTGCTGAGCAGGGAGCCTGATGCAGGACTCGATCCCAGGACCCTGAGATCATGACCTGAGCCGAAGGCAGAGGCTTTAACCCACTGAGCCATCCAGGCGCCCAGGAAGTTTATTTTTAAAACTAATTAATTAAAATGACAAGTATATAAACTTATATACTTGTATATAGTATATATATACAGGGTCCTGGGATGGAGCCCCACATCGGACTCCCTGCTCAGCAGGGAGTCTGCTTCTCCCTCTCCCTCTGCCTCTGCCTGTTGCTCCCCCTGCTTGTGCTCTCTCTCTGTCAAATAAATAAATAAAATCTTTAAAAATAAATGAAATAAAATGACAAGGGAAATACCAATAAAGCTGGGGGAAAGAGTTTTTTTAAAGGACAAGTGATAAGTGTACATTAAATAAAATTAAGGGAAAGGTAAATCATAAATAAATCTGCACAAACCGATTACAGCTCCCGAAGGTTCCATGCAGCAGCAGGCAGATGGAGAAAAGAGCCTTGACATCCTGGGTCCAAATCCTAACTCAGCCAGGATTAGGGGTCAAGTCACTTCCCCTCCTACACCTGTTTTCTTATCTATAAAATGGCTGACCTTGCAGAACCTTCCCCCCCCATCCCGCCCCCCAGGGGCAGATAAAAGAATTAAGGTACCAGATGTTTTGCATGGTCTGAAAAGCTGACAGAAGTGAGGATTGTTATTGACAAAGACCAGAAGAGAATTAGGAGGGAAATTTATGTTTAGGAGGATTCTTTACATAAAGCAACTCAAGTTCATAAACTTAAAAAAAAAAAAAAAAAAGCATTCCAACTATAGTGGGTTAAACTGTGTCTCCCAAAAAGATAGTCCAGTTTTAACCCTCTTACCAGACTCTTGATTTCGAGTCAGGTCATGACTTCAGGGTCGTGGGATCAAGCCCCACATTGGGCTCTGCGTTCAGCCGGGAGTCTGCTTGAGATTCTCTCTCTCCCCCTTTCCCTCTGCCCCTTTTGCCTTCTCTAAAGTAATAAATAAATAAACCTTTAAAGAACAAGAAAGTAGAATCTTGCCTGTTAAAAATCTTAGGATGAGATCCATCCTGGATTTAGGGGTGCCCTAGTCCCAGTGAGCAGAGCTGTCTTTATGAAAGAAAAGAGGTTTGAGACACAGAGACACTGAATGGGAAGGCCATGTGAAGATAAAGGCAGAGATTAGTCACGCAGCCCCAAGCTAAGAAACACCAAGGACCACTGGCAGCCACCTAAGCTGGGAGAGAGACATAGAAGAATTCTCCCTCAGCCTCCGGGAGGAACCAACCTTACTAACACCGTGATTTCAGATATCTGGCCTCTCAACTGTGAGAGAATAAATTTCTGTTGTTTGAAGCCACCAGCTCGTGGTAATTTGTTAAGGCAGTCCTAGGAGACCAATATACCAGTTAAGCTGGAAAGCCAAGTAATTAGCAAATATTTTAAGATCCCCCCCGAATAGATTCAGAACAGTGTATTTTGGGAAATGTTTATCAGTTCCTCTTAATTTGTCATCTCTAACAGCAGCTATGAAAAATTTGCGTTAATAGCCATTGTCTTCGAACCTGTGCCCTTTCTCTTTTTAACCCTTAGTTCTGGACCTGTCTCCTGGGGTGGCCCGTATTTCAAATGAGTAGGAAGAACTCTGGTGTCATACGAAGTGCACAGACATAGGAGACCAGATCTGGGGTGCTATCCTAGCTCAGTCACTTAAAGGCTACAACACTGGAAAAATCATTTGTCCTTATTGAAACTTCATGTCCTCCACTGTAGGATGTGACTAATATTATCTCCTTCATAGGGTGAAATGAGTTAAATAACGGAGCCTACAGTGCCTGACCCAGGAGTTTCATAACCTTGTCTTGTTCGGAGGGCAATAGAGATCTTTTCTTTCCTTTTATTTGGGTAATGTTTAGCTGGTAGGGGAAGGGAAAAGAAGAAGCCACCAATTTTCATTTCAACTAGAAAGTGGGAAAGCTTTCCAGAAAGAGAGGAAGAACAAAAGTACTTTTATTCCCAGAAGAGCTGAATTTCCTCTGGGTTGGGGGGCGGGGTATGGACCCCATGGAAGAAGATGGACAGTGTTGCATACTTTCATTGAGCATAAGGTACTTACTCCTACTTTAAGGTATTGACCCCAGATCTTTTGCTCACAGTCTAGGGGAAGAATTACATCTCAGTATGATCAGCACCATAGTGGGAGAAAGAAAGGGGCTGTGGGAACCTAGAGGGAAAGACTTACCCAGGCCAAGAGGTCAAGTAGAAGCCCAGGTTTATCACCTGCAGATTCTCCTCAAGACATTATAAGTTCCAGGAGGTTCCAGGATTTTTATCTAGTTTACAGCTCTGTCCCCAGCACAGCAATAGAGCCAGGCACGTAGTAATCATTCAGGAATGTTTGTCACGTGAATGAATATAAATTAAGCCACATCATGCAGGACTTCCAGCCCCTACAAAGCCCTTCCAACTGTTCATCCCCCATAGGTATAATCTCACATTCATTCATTCACTCATTCATTCATCAGGCTTTTCCTGAGTACCCACCAATTGCCAGACATGATATCAGATTCTGTGTGCCAAACAGACAAGATTTCATGAAATTCAAGGTCTAAGAGAACAAAAGATGTTCCCCCATGTAATCCCCATGAACTCTCCACCCTGGCCTAGCTCCCCTGTCCCTTCGTTGATGTCCCCTTAGCTCTGCCAAAGGCTCCAGGAAAGCACCCAATTCCATTCAGAAGAGGAGAAATGGGCCCTCTCCCCAGCCCTGTGCTGTCCACAGTCACTTGAGCCCCTAAGCAGTCAAGGTTCTCATACCTGGAGCCTCAGCAAGACCCTTTTCCAGCTTCTGACTCCATAAAGGATCACCATCAAAGCAAATCTCCTTGCACTGCCAAAGAAATAAGGATGCTCCGCAAAGGAACTCCTGCAATGGCTGCCCGGGGTTTGGATGGAACGGCAGCCAAGAGGGGTCACCGGCCCTCTAGTTATCAAGTTCCTCTCTGGACTGAGGTCCTTTGGGAAAGTTTACCAAAGCAGAAACTCTTGAATTGTATTGTGAAGGATGAAGACAGCAGATAGTGAAGGAGCCTGTTGGGGGCAGAGGAAGCCTCCCCCAAGCTCAGGAAAACTTAAGTCAGGGGTTCTTAACCTTTTTTGCACCTTGGACCCTTTAGGCAGGCTGGTGAAGCCTATGAAGCCCCTCTCAAAATAATGATTTTAAGTGCATAACTTAAACACAAGAATTACAAAAGAAACCATTTACACTGAAATACAGTTATCAAGATATTTTAAAATCTCATCAGTAATACATATATTCATTAACAAATTAAATAATAAGATCTCACTGCCTGTCTAATAACTGCACAATTTCCAAGTGGTGATGAACACAAACAGCATTTCAAGATGTTTAGCAACAACTGTAATGTGATGGGGAACATCTGTGATTTCTGTTGATGATGAAGTCATGGGTACTGCTAATTCTGTGCCTTGTTACTTATATTCAAAGTGCAAAGAAAAACTAATTTCTGGAAAGATTAATGAATATAAAATGTAGCTCTCCCAGGGTGACTCCCAGGTAGTTCAGTTGGTTAAGTGTCCAACTCCTGATCTCGGCTCAGGTCTTGATCTCGGCTGGGGTCTTGATCTCAGGGTTGTGAGTTTGAGCCCCACGTTGGGCATGAAGCTTACTTTTAAAAAAAATGTAGCTCTTCCATCCAAGATCGCAGCCCACCGGCCTCTCGGGCTCTAGGTTAAGAAACTTTGTCCCAAGTAGTTGGACTAGAACGTAGAGTATGTAGGAAGGGATGACAAAGACTAGGGGCTTGTGTTTGTGATAAAAAATTTTAATGGAGTGTGGGGTTGAAAAGGTAATGGAATGCAGCTGGCAGAGACTGACAAGTCAGACAGAATTGAATTCCAATCCTCGGGCGCCTGGGTGTCTCAGTGGGTTAAAGCCTCTGCCTTCAGCTCAGGTCATGATCTCAGGGTCCTGGGATCGAGGCCCACATTGGGCTCTCTGCTCAGCAGAGAGCCTGCTTCCTCCTCTCTCTCTGCCTGTCTCTCTGCCTACTTGTGATCTCTCTCTCTCTCTCTGTCAAATAAATAAATAAAATCTTTAAATAAATAAATAAAGGAAAACCCTCTTAAAAAAAAAAAAGAATTCCAATCCTCCTCCCCATCTCCATTCTCAGAGGCTGTGTGACCTTGGGCAAGTCATTTCATCTCTGCAAAATGTGGATATTCATACATACCCTACGGGGCTGTTATAAGAATCTCATGTAAATTTCTCTTTAGCCCTACAACTCTGTACAGAGACAAGGATTTTGCATTTCGTTTTGTTTACAACTGTATTGTTTTGGTTCCTTATGAAGGACAAAAGCTCTAGAAAGGTTCGCAGGAGACACTTGGTGGGTAGCAAGGATAAATAGAGCAAAGTGGACAAGATCAGGCAGAAGAGAAGTTGTCTCTGGATGGAGTGATCTTGGCACTTCTCAGAGAATACACTTTAGGTCAGCAAAACAGAGATCAGGACTGAGGCAGGAAATCCCGGGGTGAGGGGCCGGGGAAGCCTGGAAGTCAGGGTACCTGCAAAGGCAAAGGTTCTGTCCAAATACCTATGACATGCCATGTCGTTAATGAAATGAAAGAGATGGAAAAGTTCTGAAAATAGAATAGTAACCACCTGCATACCCGCTAGTCCGCTCTCATTGTGGTCTTAAGGGGGGGTTCCTTTTTTCTCTAATTTTCTTCTAATTTCTCTTATTTAGAAAGTCTTCACATATTGTGGTGATTGTAGACAATCACCCTTTGACAGTCAAAACTGATTTCAAAGAGAAATCAAATGCATTCCTTCTAGCTCTCACATTTTCTTCTAGGCATTTTGTTTTCTCCTAAACTGCTTTCGAGGTACTCTAATTCTAACCTAGAGGAATTAACAGGAAAAGAAATTTGTCTGCTTCTCACCCAAGAAAGCCTGGGAGGCTATTTTCTGGAAAGGCCATGAAGGAGCCAATGGCTTTGAGGGTAGTGAAAGAGAGGAGATTCCCAGAACTAGGAAGTCTGAGGCTTGACATATGTGTGGCCAACTCTCTAGAGGTGAAGGAGGGACACCATATGGTAGACGGAAGTATATTAGTATCCATTAAGCATGGGAGGGGACTCCTGAAATATTTTTCTCTACAAAAGACTGGATCCTTTGCAAGGGAAGGAGCCCGTATAATGTAAGTTCTGAATTGGACTTAATTTTATTTAAATTGAATAAAGTAATATGTCATTTTTTACTTCCCTAACTTTGTGGAGTAAGATTCATACCCACTATACAATCAACAGAAAAAATAAAACTGACAACATCTTAATTGCACACAGGGAAATTACTCATTGACTAAAAATTGATGAAAAAATCAAGTAAGTCTTCTTGACAAAATGTAGATCTGCAAAACTCATCCCAGGAAAAGTGAACTTCATAGAGTATAGAAATAATGACCATAAAAGATAACTTACAATGGCAGAAGCTATAATTATTAAACTGTGATATGGATTTTTGAAATTGATAACACAAATCATCATCATGAAATTTATACAGAAAGTTATTTTTCAGATGAAGATAATTATAGCTCAATTTAAGGGAAAATGAATAGTTGGAAATAGATTTAATAGCTGTGTAGAAAAATCAAAGGTATTGAACTGACTTAATGGGATTTGTCCTGGGAAATATTTTCTCAGTGAAAAGTAATCAATATGATATAATTCAATCAAAAATCTGTATTCATGGGGCGCTTGGGTGGCTCAGTCAGTTAACCTCAGGTCATGATCCCGGGGTCCAGGGATGGAGCCCCACAACAGGCTCCCTGCTCAGAGGGGAGCCTGCTTCTCCCTCTCCCTCTGCTTGTTTCTCCCCCTGCTTATGTTCGCCCTCTCTCTCTGTCAAATAAATAAATAATAAAATCTTAAAAAAAAAATCTATATTCATAAGTACAAGACAATGACATCCATAGGAGCAGGGCACCTGGCTGGCTCAGTTGGTAGAACATGTGACTCTTGATCTCAAGGTTGTGAGTTTGAGCCCCGCTCTGGGTGTAGAGATTACTTAAAAATAAAAATCTTTAGGGGCACCTGGGTGGCTTAGTCAGTTAAGCGGCCAACTCTTGATTTCAGTTGAGGTCATGATCTTGGGGTTGTGGGATCGAGCCCCCTTCCAGCTCTGCACTCAGGGGGGAGTCCGTTTGGGATTCTCTCTCTCCCTTTCCCTCTGCCCCTCCCCACCACATGCTGTTTCTCTCCTTCTCCTTCTCACTCTCTAAAATGGTGCCTGGGTGGACCAGTGGGTTAAGGATCTGCATTCAGCTCAGGTCGTGACCCCGGGGCCTTGGGATCAAGCCTGCTCAACAGGGAGCCTGCTTCTCCCTCTCCCTCTGCCCACCCCCCAACGATTAGTGTTCTCGCTCTCACTCTCTATCTCAAAGAAATAAATAAAAATTTTTAAAAAAATAAGTGAATAGATCTTTTTTAAATAAAATAAAATAAAATAAAAATCCTTAAAATTAAAAAAAATTTTAAGGATTTTTTTTAAATCCTTAGGGCCAAAGCAGGGGCCAAATACCCTTACCTCTCTACTGAAGCTCCTAGGAGAGAAAAAAAGAAATGGACACAGTGGCCAAGACTTTGCTGACCTACATTTTATCAGGAAGATTTCCCTCTGATTCTTCCATCAATTTTTTATCAACAAAAAATTTTGCAATGTGCAGTTTCACTGTTGTTTTATTTTTTCTGTTGATGACATAGTGGTCAGTGCCGCTGTAGTATAGGCCCCTGCCTTGGGGCCCCACTACTAACATTCTCTCTGTCCATCCATTGCTCCATCTGTCCACTCAACAATTATCCACCAAACAAACATCTACTCTGTGCCAGGTCCCAGCAGAAGAATCAAGCCAAGCCCCTGACCTCAAATAATTATAATTTTAATTATTTTTTCTAATCCTACACTCTTTCTTGTTATTTCATAAGGGACAGCACAATGTTGAATAGAAGGGGTGATAGTGGGCAAACTTTTCTCATTCCCATCTCAGGAGGAATGGCTTTTATATTTCATTAGTAGGTATGATGTTGGACGTAGGTTTTTTTGTGCATTTCCTTTACCAGATGAAGGGAGTTCCCTTCTACTCTTAGTTTGAAAGGTTTTTAACATAAATGGGTGGTGACTTTTATAAATTTTTCTACATCTCTTGAGATGATGCTATGGTTTTTTTTTTAACTTTATTCTGTTAAAGTGGAGAGTTATACTGATTAATTTTCAAATGTCAAATCAACTTTATATCCTTGGAGTTAACACAACTTGGTTGTGTAGTATTATCCTACTTTTAGATCTTTGGGTTTGGTTTGCTGATATTTTGTTTAGAATTTTTGCATCTTTGGCCTGTAATTTTCTTTCCTTATAATGGCCTTGTTAGGTTTTTGTGTCTAGGTAATGCTGATCACATAAAATAAGCTGAGAAGTACTCCTACTTTTTCTATTCTCTGGAAGCATCTGGACCTGGAGTTTTCTTTGTAGGAAGATTTTTTTTAAATAAAAAATTCAATTTCTTTAATAGAAACAGGACTACTCAGTTTTCCTATTTCTTCCTGTGTCAGTTTTGGTAGGCTGTGTTTTTCTAGTTATCTGTTCACATCATTTGAATTTCAAGTTTGTTGGGATATAGTTATTTACAATATCCTTTCACTATCTTTTTGATTCATGTGGGATTTGTAGTGATGGCACTTTTTTCATTTCTAAAGTGATAACCGTGTCTCCTCTTTTTGTCCTTCATCTGTCTAGTCAAAAGTTTATCAATTTTAGTAGTTTTATCCAAGAATTAACTTTTGGCTCTTTGATTCCTCTCTTTCATATCTTCATTTTCTTTTTCTTTTTATTAAGATTTTATTTATTTATTTGAGAGAGAGAGCACAAGCAGGGACAGAGACAGAGAGAGAGAGGGAGACACATACTCCCCACTGAGCAAGGAGCCCGATACAGGGCTTGATCCCAGGACCCTGGGATCATGACCTGAGCCAAAGGCAGACATTTAACCAACTGAGCCACTCAGGTGCCCCCATATCTTCATTTTCTATTTTATTAACTTATCCCGTCGACGTTATTATTTTCTTCCTTTTACTTTATTTGGATTTAAATTCTGAATGTTTTTCCTAACTACTTGAGGTAGATATTTAGATAGTTTATTTTCAGCCACTTTTTGGGAAATACATTCATTTAAAGCCACAAATTTCACTCACGACATGGCTTTAGCTACATTTTTTTTGTTTTGTTTTTTTTAAGATTTTACTTATTTATTTGACAGAGAGTGAGCAAGCGAGCACAAGCAAGGGGAGCAGCAGGCAGAGGGAGAGGGAGAAGCAGGCTCCCCACTGAGCAGGGAGCCCGATGTGGGGATCTATCCCAGGTCCCCGGGATCATGACCCCAGCCGAAGGCAGCTACTTAACCAACTGAGCCACCCAGGTGCCCCAGTTTTAGCTACATTCTACAAATTCTAATATATTATATTTTCATTATCATTTGAATCAAATATTTTCTTTTTTTTTTTTTAAAGATTTTTTTTTATTCATTTGACACAGAGAGAGAGATTACAAGTAGNATATATTATATTTTCATTATCATTTGAATCAAATATTTTCTTTTTTTTTTTTTTAAGATTTTTTTTTATTCATTTGACACAGAGAGAGAGATTACAAGTAGGCAGAGAGGCAGGCAGAGAGAGAGGAGGAAGCAGGCTCCCCGCCGAGCAGAGAGCCCGATGTGGGCCTCGATCCCAGGACCCTGGGATCATGACCTGAGCCGAAGGCAGCGGCTTTAACCCACTGAGCCACCCAGGCGCCCTGAATCAAATATTTTCTACTGTCTATTATGATTTCCTTTTTGACGTTTGGGTTATTTACTAGTGTGTTGTTTAATTTCCAAATATTTTGGGATTTTCTAATTTTCTTTTTGATTTTGATGATTAGCATAGCCCAACCGTGGTCATTGAACATACCCTATACGATTTTAGACTTTTGGAATGTGGTTAGACTTACATTATGGCTGAGCATATCAATAAATATTCAATGTGCACTTGAAAAGAATATGTATTCTATAGTTATTGGATCCAGTGTCCTATTATGTCAATCAGGTCAAAATTTTTGAAGCCTGTTATTCAAATTTCCTGTCCTTATTGATGTTTTTATTTGCATATTCTATCAGTTACTGAGAGAGTTGTATTAAAATATCCCAGCATAATGGATTTGTCTATTTCTTCTTGAGAAATAGGCCCTGTCCTAGAGGTTCTCACAGTCAGAGATGAGGGCTGACACATAATTCTACAATAACTGTGGGTATGTGTTTAGACATTCTAGCAGAGAGAAAGCCAGGGAATACCCAATGTTTTGGTCATTCTGAACCCCTGGAAGTTCCCTGAATACAGATTTTATTTTTCCCTACAAGAATTTTGTCTAAAACACGTGTCACAAACTCAAATGCTGACATTTGAAAGAGACAGGGACAATATAAAGTGAAAGGACAACTGTAGATTCCTTAACATGTAGAATAGTTTAGGAAGTGGGCTGAAACAACTACTCAGCTGCAAACACTGGCCACCTTTCATGAGAAAGGAAGGATGATTCAGAGGACAGAACCAAGACCCACAGAGAAGTATTCCTAAGTTTGATCTGAATCATGGAACTGCTGACTTCAGAACTGCTGCAGACCGTGACTCCTGTGTGCCTGTTTCCTCCCTATTTGAGCAGGAGGGTCCACAGCAGTTACCTTGGGCCTGCTTGTATGTCAGGTAGGTAGAGAACAGATAACTTGTTGTCTCTCATTTGCAGGTGTTTGGATAAAGCAGAAATGCCCTTGATGAGGATAGTTAAGGAACTACTTCCAAGAAGCCCTGTTTTCATCAGAACTTGACTAAAGTGACAAAATTCAGGATTTCAAATTGATGCTCTGATAGGATGAGACTTTTAGGAGCTTAGAGGAAGGTGAGGGTATTTTGCATGTAGGACAGACGTAAATCATTGGGGTTAAAAAGGCGGATTACAGGGGTGCCTCTGTGGCTTAGTCAGTTGACATCTGCCTTTGGCTCAGGTCATGATCCCAGGGTTCTGGGATCAAGCCCCAAGTCAGGTTCCCTGCTTAGCAGGGAGCCTTCTTCTCCCTTTCCCTCCCCCTGCTTGTACTCTCTCTCTCTCTCTCTCTCTTTCTCCCTCTCTCTCACTCACTCTTTCTCTTAAATAAATAAAATCTTTAAAAAAAAAAGGTAGATTATGTTATTCAGCCTCCAAGATGGCCCCCATGATTATTACCTCCTGGTATTCGCACCCTGGACAGAGGGTCACTTCTGAGACTATGTAATAAAAAGCATTGTGGTTTCTGCCTCACTCTTTCTTGGATCACTTCCTCTGGCAGAAGCTGGTTGCCATGTCATGAGAACAGATCCACATTATGAAGAACTGAGACCTCCAGCCAACAACCAAACTTCCTGTCGAGGCTTTGGATGACCACAGCCCTGGCTCATGTCTTGACTGCAACTTCATGAGAACCTTGAGTAAGAACCACCTAGTTAAGCCATTTCCAAATTCTTGACCACAGATAATATGTGAGACAATGAAGGTCTATTGTTTCAAGCCACTAAGTTTTAGTAATTTCTTATGTAGAACTAGATAATTTCTTTTCCCACTTGGACAGCTCACACTTGAACTTTAAAGAAGACCTATACCTATTTACATCACAGAGGATTGTTGTTATAGCAGTTGAACTTACATTATCACTAATACAAAGCTGTCCCTTTGACTGAGCCATTTCTCCAGCATCATCACACACCCCCCTCTTTACCTGGCTATCTCCCACTCATCCTCCAGGACATATCTCAGTTATTGCATCTCTAAGAAGTCTCCTGTTCCCAAGGACAGAGAGGCCCTGTGTTTTCCTCTGCAGCAGCACTGGTCACTCTGAGCAGAAACTGGCTATGTCCATGTCTGCCTTCTGTAGCAGATGATGAGTTCCTTGAAGGTAGGACCTTAAGCACCAAGCCAGGCAAGGGACAAGTACAAAGAGTGAATAAGTGTTTTCTAAATGATTTAATGAGTTTGGAAGTAGCCTCTCACCCCTAAAGGCCTTGGTAAATTTTGAGGGCCTTGTGAAGTGGAACTCCTGTACCCTTCTGGTCTTCAGGGACCTTAAAGGAAGACTCAAAGGACCCCTGGAGAACTCCTTTGTTAGGCCCACAACCAACTCAGAAGACAGACACCTCTTAAGGAGACTTTCAGGAAAGTTTCATGGATTCATGGTTTTGTTGTTTGCAGGTGTCAAGCAACAAAAACATGACAAAAATTTCTGGTGATTTAAAAGAAGGAATTTGTTAAAAGAGTTGGGAGGGGGACCTAGGTGGCTCAGTCCATTAAGTGTCCGACTCTTGGTCTGAGCTCAGGTCTCTATCTCACAGCTGTGAGTCCAAGCCCCACACTGGGCTCCATGCTGGGCATGGAGCCTACTTTAAAAAAAAAAAAAAAAGGACACCTGAGGGGCTCAGTTGGTTAACAGTCTGCCTTCAGCTCAGGTCATGCTCTCAGGGTCCTGGGATCGACTCCTGCATCAGTGGGGAGCCTGCTCAGTGGGGAGCCTGCTTCTCCCTCTGCCTGCTGCTCCCCCTGCTTGTGCTCTCTCTCTCTCCCTCTGACAAATAAATAAAAAAACAAAATCTTTAAAAAATGTATTTATTTATTTTAGGGGGGGGAGCAAGTGGGGAGAGATGCAGAGGGAGAGAGAGAATCCTGAAGCAGATTCCCTGCTGAGCATGGAGCCCAATGTGGGGCTTGGTCCCAGGACCAAGATAAATAAAATCTTAAAAAAAAAAAAAAGAATATGGGAATAAGCACATAAAAGGTGTTCAACATCATTAGTTATTAGGGAAATGCTAAATCACAAGCACAATGAAATTCTTCCAACCCACTGGAATGACTAATAATTTAAAAGTTAGATAATAACAAGTGTTGGCAAAGATGTGGAGAAATTAGAAACCCCACACATTGTTGGTAGGAATGTAAAATGGTGTAGCTGTTTTGGAAACAGACTGGCAGGCCCTCATAATTAAATATAGAGGTGTCATAGGGCCCAGCAATTATACTCCTAGGTATAGATCCAAGAGAAATTAAAACATATGTCCACACAAAAATATGTACAAGAATGTATGCAGCAGCAGCAACCCAAAAGTCCATCAATCAAGGAATGACTAGACAAAATACAGTATATCCATACAATGGAATGTTATTTCAAACAAAAGGTAATGAAGTACTAATACAACAACATAGATGAACCTTGAGAACATTATGCTACATGAAAAAAGTAGTCACAAGACTACATACTGTATGATTACATTGATAAGAAGTGTCCAGAGTAGGTAAATCCATAAAGAGTATTAAGATAGTACTAAGTAATAGTACTAAGATAGTAGCTTAGTGGCTGCCTAGGGAGGAGAAGATGTTGTGGGCTGAATTATTCCCCCTAACAGATTTGCTGAAGTCCTAACCCCTGGTACCTATGAACGTGACCTTTTTGGGAAATAAGTTCTTTTCAAACATAACTAAGATAAGGTCATATTAGAGTAGGGTCTGTTCTTCCTCTAGCCAAGCAGCACCAAGGAATGCTGGCAGCATGAGAAGCTAAGAGAAAGGCATGGAACAGATTCCTCCCAAGAGCCCACAGAGAGCATGGTCCCACCAGCACCTTGTTAGGACTCCTAACCTCCAGAACTGTGAGAGAATCATTTTCTGTTGCTTTAGGCCACCCAGACACTTTGTTATGGCAGTGCTAGCAAAGTAATATTGGGGACTAGGGCATGATAGGGAGTGACTGCCAGAGCATATGGCCTTTCTTTATGGGGTGACGAAAATGTCCTAAAATTGACTGTGGTGATGGTTGCACAATTCTGTGAATATACTCGAATCACTGAATTGTTTCTTGAGGTATATCTGTTTACATTTAAAAAACAAAAAGTGCTATTGGGGAGCTCAGAGAATCAACAAGAGGCCTAGAGAACCAGGTACAGAGCAAGAAATAGCATCCCAAATCATATAAAACTGGTCTGGGGAGAACCCCACAGTTGCTTTCTCAAGCACTAGCCACTAGACTTAAAAATTATTAAAGGAAGCAGGTCCTTTTTCTTTATACCAAGGTGATGTGTGATTTACATATAATAAACTGCAGACATTTGAAGTATATAGTTTTGATGAGTTTTGACTAATCCCATATGACCACTCTCACGATCAAGATACAAAATATTTTCATTATCCCAAAAAGTTTCTTTGTGCCCGTGTACAGGGAATTCCCTGTAGGTGGAACCTCCATCTCCAACCCCAGGCAGCTACTGATCTGTATCCTGTCCACTTCCTGAGCCTGGTTCTCCATCCAGTTTTCCCAACAATTCTGTGAACCACCCAACACCCTTTGAATAAATTCCTCTCCTTTAAGTGAGCCAGAACTGGTGTCTGTGATCACGACCAAACTTCCTGACTGGTAGAACAGGGAGAAAACAAAGTAAGGAGAAGGGAAGAGAAACGTAACTCAGAAAATATATCCACTCAGAATCCATTTATATAAATTTTAAAACCAGAGGAAGACAACTAATATATTACTCAGAGATACATCCCTTTCTGGCAAAACTATAAAGAAAGCCAAAGGCATGTTCGTGGCAGTCTGGATTATGGCTTAGCAAATGTTTGGGGTACCTCTCTCTGCTGTGAAGGGAGCGTACTTCCCTGCCCCACTGCGGTTGGGCTTGCCCATGTGCTTTGCTTTGGCTGGCGGAATGTTAGTGAACAGGACTTGAGCAGTGCCTTAAACGTGCTTGTGCTGCTGTTGGACGTGGTTCTCCCACATCGGGGAGCTGCCACGAGAATATGCACCAGGTAGATTCTGATCCTAGTAGGATGAGAGACATGTGGAGCAGACCTGGGTCCAGCCTGCAGTCTGGAACCAAACCCAGACAACCCACACCTGAAGCAGAGCCACCCCACCAAGCCCAGTCTAGATTCAGGCAACCTGCAGACTGTGAGAGTGAGATGAATGCTTGTGAAGTTTTGAGGCAATATGTGGAATTTTTGTGGCAACAAAGGACTAGCACAATAAACAACAGCCAATTCGGGAGGGGATGGGATGAGGGCTTCAAAGCATTCAGGCTGACCGGTGGGTTCACAAGCGTTTATCACATCATTATTTAAACTATACACATCCATTTTACATATGATGTTATTTACGATTTTTTTTTTACAGCTTTAAAAAAAAGCAAGGGGGGAATTTGGGGCCAAGGCCAACAGCAAGTGTTTCCATGCAGAACCAAAGGTGGTTTGGGAGTGGGTGGGCAGAGATGAAGAGCTGGTGAGGAGGAGGATGGAGGGGGCTGGACAGAGCAGAGTGCAGAGAGGGATAAAAGTGGTGCAATTATCATTAAAGGCAGTGCTTGGATCCAGGTGATAGAGTAGATTTTATTTTCTACTTCGTCCTTCTCTGGATTTCCCAAATTTACTACACTGGACATATATGACTTCTTTAATCAGAGAAAAGAATAAAAATGTAATGGCAGACACAGGGGCCACTTCCCAGCAAGCATTCCTTCTTCCCTGTTGATAGGATATATCAGGGTCCACGCCACCCTTGGTAACAGTCCCTGTTCCCTGTGGCTGGGTCAGTGGAGCCTGTGTGTCCCAGTTCTGACCATTGACGTGAAAGGGGACATCTCCTGGTGGGAGGTGGGGGTGGGCTTTTAAGAAGGCTTGCCCTCTGTGATTAAAAAAGAAAAAAGAGAAGAGATAAGGAGGGAAGATTTTGGATGTTGTTGCATGATAGCATGATATTTGGATCTGCAGCAGCCACCTTGCAACCTTGAGGGAAGATGTTGCCAAGGAGGGTGGGTGAGGGGAGAGATGGCAGGATCCCGGGGGGACAGGCTGAGCCACTGAGTCAATCTAGGGACTGTTCTGCTGGCTTCTTGTGAAGCGAGATTATGAAAATTCTACAACTTAAGTTGTTTTTTGTTGTTGTTGTTGTTGGGTTTTTTGGCTGTTTTTTAAAGATTTTATTTATTTATTTGATAGAGAGAGAGCACAAGCAGGCAGAGCAGCAGACAGAGGGAGTGGGAGAAGCAGGCTCCCCGCCGAGCAGGGAGCCCGATGCAGGGCTCGATCCCAGGATCTGGGGACCATGACTTGAGCTGAAAACAGCCGCTCAACCCACTGAGCCACCCAGGCACCCCAGCTTAAGTTGTTTGTTGGTTTTTTTTTAATATTTTTTTAAAAATATTTTATTTCTTTATTTGACAGAGAGATAGAGAGCACAAGTAGGCAGAGCAACAGGCAGAGGGAGAGGGAGAAGCAGGCTCTCCACTGAGCAAGGAGCCGGACGTGGGACTCAATCCCAGGACCCTGGGATCATGACCTGAGTCAAAGGCAGCGGCTTAACCAGCTGAGCCACCCAGGCACACTTTTTTTTAGTTGTTTTTGTTTTGTTTTAAAGTTTATTTATTTTGGAGGCACAGTCCGTTAAGCCTCCAACCTTGGTTTTGGCTCAGGTCATGATCCCTGGGTTGTGGGATGGAGCCCCAGATGGGGCTCTGTGCCCACTGTGGGGTCTGCTTGAGATTCTGTCTCCCTGTTCCTCTGCCCCAAACTCGTGCTCTCTCTCTCTCTCTAAAATAAACAAATAAATCTTTAATAAATACAGTTTATTTATTTATTTATTTTTTTAGTAGTCTCTACATGCATTGTGAGGCTCAAACCCACAACCCCGAGATCAAGAGTCACACGCTCTTCTAACTGAGCCATCCAGGTGCCCCGAGTCCCCCAGTTCTTACTGAAGCTTCCCACACACCTCGCCTTCTCCCACAGCCCCTGACAGGAGGGAGAAGCTCCAAAGAAGTGGAGCTTCAGGGCTTCAGTCATATAGGCAAGCCCAGAAGCATCTACTAACCACAGAGGCAACCTTACAGGTGCTACCCAAGCTGGGAACAGTCAGGTCACCTCGCCCTACAAGGGTGGCTGTAAAATGCCAACCCAGAAGGGGGCCCAGTTTTTCTGGTTCTGTACCCTGGCTTAAGCGCTGGAAAAGTCCTGGACTGACCTGAGTGCCTCGCTGGGGTGCAGTAGCCAAATATGGCCACAAGAGGGAAGGAACGCATCTTCCCAGCCTCAGGGGTTTGGGTTTCAACCAGGAACAGTTCCGAGGTTTTCACCAGCTAAAGCAGAAGGGCCAGATGGAGATCTGCGGGTGCTCTCGTGAAGGCAGATAACTCCATGTGCCTTTAAAATGACATCCTTTATTTATTTATTTTTAAGATTTTATTTATTTATTTCACAGAGGGAGAGAGATCACAAGTAGTCAGAGAGGCAGGCAGAGAGAGAGGAGGAAGGAGGTTCCCCGCTGCGCAGAGAGTCCAATGCGGGCCTCGATCCCAGGACCCTGAGATCATGACCTGAGCCGAAAGCAGAGGCTTTAACCCACTAAGCCACCCAGGCGCCCAAAATGACATCCTTTAAATACTTGTTCAAATATATTTAGTGGAGAGGAAAAGAAACTGGTTTTCTAAATAAAAAACAATAAAAAATATATATGTAAATACATTTATGAATATAAGTAAATATATATTTACCCTTGTTGGTAGCACTATAAGTAAATATACCTATATATTTACCCTTGTGAGTGGCAATATATGTAAATACATTTATAAATATAAGTAAATATGTGTATAGTATATATGTGTATATATACACATACTCTCCTTGCAGGTAGCAACTAGGAGGGGCATGAAGGAGACTGGTGGTGTTTCTTGATCTGGGTCCAGTTACACAAGTATGTTCACTTCGTGAAAGTTCATCAAGCTGTACTATTATAACTTGTGTATTTTCCTGTAGGTATGTTATGCCTCAAGAAAAGTTTATTTAAAAACCAGCGGTGGGGCACATGGGTGGCTCAGGTCACCCTTAACCATCCAACTCGTGATTTCCGCTCAGGTTGTGATCTCATGGGTGGTGAGATGGAGCCCCAGGTGGGTTCCATGCTCAGTGGTGAGTGGGCTTAGGATTCTCTTCCTTTCCCTCTTCCCCCCCCACTTGCATGCACACTCTACCTCTCTCTCTAAAATAAATAAATAAATCTTCTTAAAAAATCGATGGTAATGATGAGTCAAGCACTATACTCTTTATGTTCAAAATAAGAGATGTATTCATCGAAAATGACAAAGGTTTTTGAGAATTAATAGGTACTATATTCATGAGTTTCAAAACTCAAATGATACAAAAGGGTACATGAAAATCTCTCCTATTCCTGTTCTTCAGCCACTCAGTTCCCTCTTATAACAGTTATCTATTACTGTGCAATAAATTAGTTCAAAACTCAGTGGCTTAAAGCAACAACCACTGTATTTGCCCAGGACTCTGTGGGTCAGTAATTTGGGCTGGGCACAGCTGGGTGGTGCTTCTGCTGGTCTGGGCATGATGCTTTGGTCCTTTGGCTAATGGACTTCGGCTACTATGTCTAAGATGACTTCACTTCCATGTGTGGCTGTCTGGGGACCCCTCTTTCCCTGCGATCTCTTATCCTCACGGAGGCTTCTCTGCATGGTGGTAAGAATGGAGGGAAACTGCGAGGCCCAGGGGGCCCAGAGTTCTGACATTACCTCAGTTGCATTCTACTGGTTAAAGCAAGTTACCTGGCCAGACAGATTGGAGAGTGGGGAAAAGCAGGCTCCACCTCTTGATGAGAGGAACAGCAAAGTCCCATTGTAAAAGGTCAGGCACACAAGGATTGGGAGGAATTTGTGGCCATCTTTTTGCAATCTACCACATCTCCCATGGAAATTCTTATATAGCCCTTTAGAAGCATTTTGCACATATTTAAACAAATGCATATATACATATCTATGTATATATATGTATGTTTTTTTTTTTTAAGTAGGCTCCATGCCCAGCATGGAGACCAATGCAGGGTTTGAACTCATGACCCCAAGATCAAGACCTGAGCTGAAACCAAGAGTCGGACGCTTAACCGACTGAGCCACGGGCGCCTGGGTGGCTCAGTGGGTTAAACCAACTGAGCCACCCAGATGCCCCGATACATGTGTATTTTAATATTTATATAAAATTCATATATATGCAAATGTGTATATAAATTCACATATATGCAAATGCCTCCACTTCAAGTTAGGAACTTAAGAGCCTTTCCTAAATTCTCCCTTTCCCTCAAGCTCTATACCCAATCCCTCAACAAGCCAATAAAAACTCCAAAATGCACACAAAATCCATGCAATTCTCACCATCTCTTTTTTGTGCTTGTGAAGGCACACTTGACTGTTGCTGGCATGGTACTCATGCTGATTCAGATCCTTACATAGGCCGTGGGGACCTTTCAGGGGGTCAGGCCCTCCTGCTGGTGTCACTCTGAATCTGATGGGCACACAGATGAGTTCTTTGCATTCCCTTCTCATGTTCAGTTATTGTTCTCAAAGCACACACACACACACTCACATGCACATATTAAAGAGACAGAGCACACATGTGAGTGGGGAGGAAAGGGCAGAGGGAAAGAGAGAGCGGATTTTATGCAGGTTCCACAGTCAGTGTGGAGCCCAATAAGGGGCTCGATCTCATGACCCTGAGATTATGACCTGAGCCGAAATCAAGAGTCAGATGTTCAACCAACTCAGCCACCCAGGCGCCCTGTCAAAACACATAAATATTTTCTATCTGGAGAGCTGGAGTACAGAGCTCTAACTCCAGTCATGAGCTGTGGCAGAACAGCAACCCATGTTCTGGTATATCACATGCGAGGGAATTGGGGCCTTGGTGTCTTTTTTTTGCAGGCAGAGCTCAGTTAGTACCCATTTTCAACAACTAAGAATGTTGTTATGATGTGACTTCACTGCTTCTGGGAGTTTCCCTGGCTGGAATGCAAATTTTTCTACTTTGTGCCCAAAGACCAGATCAAGGGGTATAAAGAGAGGATGTAATTTTCAAGACCCGAGGATCCAGTGTCACCCTTCGTCTAGAACATTGGTACCTACTTACCCTACATTTACCTAACCAAAGGAGCCATTCAAGTGATTCTTCCTGAATAAAGTTCTGCTCCTGGGAGTCTTGCTGTTCTCAGCAAGCCCTTCCTCCCCTCCTACCCCTCTTTCTTGGAAACAGAACCTGCCCTAGATGGACACATGACAGAAACTGGGCCAATCAGAATCCTTCTCTGTGATTTTTTCTTCCTGGAGCTGGCAGGTAGGAAAGAATACAATAGACACACAGAGCCTGGGGCAATGGGTGAAAACATACTTTTTGCTTAGGCAAGAGTCAGTTTCTGCATGTACAAGCAGAAACTGCCTAATATAAGCTGTTTATAGTTCCTCCTGATCAGGGGCACTAATCTGTAAAGTGTTGGGATTTATGCCATTTTTATGACTAGAAGACAAGTATCTAAAGTATCCACACTCCTACTGCTAAAGCATAATTCTAAAATATAATCTCAAAAACACGTACTGTTGTCATCAAGTTTTCTTCCCATTTGGAAGTGGAATGGGCTGCTGAGGCAGGATGTGTGTGTAAGGGGCCATGGGACAATAGATTGCAAGCCACTACCTTGCACAGTCAGGTCTTAGGGATATTCTGTCTGATGACACCAGGACCATAAGCCCTAACCTCTGCACCTTATCCAACCAGTGTATTGGAAATGTCAATAGCAGGCCCAGATACAGACATGACCTGGAAAAATCCAACAAGACTGACCAAGGAAGCTGGTGCAGCTGGGTTACACATCACTGAGATCAGTAGAGGAACTTCTGGAGTCCTTTAAAAAGGCCTCACTGAGGAGACATGGCTGTAGATGATGAGTCTGAGTGAGTATGGGTCCTACCAGGCCTTCTGGATTCTCAACTGCTTCTCCTTTCCTTCACAACTGCATCCCCAGCACTGACATAATGCCTGATATGAAGAAGCATTTGGTAATACTTGGTTAAACTAGTAAGTAAATCAGTAGTCTTCACTTAATTCCTAGATCAGCTGCATTTTTGAGAAGCAGCATACAAGCCCAGGGTTGGGATGTAGCCACATCCACAATGAGAGAGTATACCCTTTTTGAAAAATTCAGTCATCCAAGTCCATTTCCTGCTGGCGCACATTCAAGGGCCCAAGGAGTATTGTGAGAGTTAAGCAATCAGAGGCTTCTACAGGCTGGGTTTGAGGTTTCCTTGACAGCACAATTCCTTAAAAATTTGGTAGACCTTTGGTCTGTTTGGTTCTAGTCAGTTCCAGTGTGAGTAACCACAGCCAAAGACCTTATCCGGACATGGTTTTCAAGTCTGAAAACTCTGATCTTTTCCTTATTGGCCATTCTCCCAACTGGATGATGGCTGTCTTTGGACCACCTGAAACAACACACCATCCTTCCTTGCCAATAGGCCACTGCTCTTCTGAAGAGGGCACTTGTCTTAACTCCTCTGTAGGCTACCACTTTGCAGTTAACCCTCTTAAGCACCTCAGTGCAGAAGCAATTGGCCTCTGCAAAAACTCTACGAAACTCAAAATTAAAGGATTCTTGGTTAACCCAGATTATTGGTAATAGCAAAGTGTTCCTCCCTTAGTAAAGCTGTACAGAGTAGCTAGCTCCAGTTTGAGCTTCTGCATTTCTTTCTCTCTAGTAGGGTTTTGCTAAAAGTAGAAAGAAGGAGCCAGAAAACATCAACATAATAAATTTCCCTACCTTTCTACATTACTACGCTGCACTGCTACCTCAAGTAGCCTGTGATCTGCCTTTCAATGTGAGGTAGCTAGTGCCTGAAACTTAGCCCCAATGAACCACCTCTTCCAGTATTCACAGCCATGTACTACCCTCTCTTTAAATCTGGGCTGGTCCTGTGACTAACTTTAAAACCTTAAGAAGGTCTGACAGCTTTCACATTTGCCTAATTGGGATCCAGCTACCATATAAAGAAGCCCGAGCTAAGTCGCATGGAGAAAGAGGTCGCAGCCCTTCTAGCCATCCCACTCACACATGCGATTAAGTCATCTTGGATATTTCATCACCAGCCACCATCTGACTCATTAAAGACCCCTGTGAGACCAGCAGAAAAACCACCCAGTTGGAGCCACCAGTCAGCCCACAGAATCAGAGAGATAGTAAAATGGTCATTGTTTTAACCATCAAGTTCGGGGATGGTTTGCCATACAGTAATAGGCAACTAACACACAAATTCTGAGCAAATGTTTTACTACTATATAACAAGAGTCACAATCTTTCCAGTCTGCAAAGCCTGAGTCCTTGCCATCTGCAACCCAATACACTCATTAATTAAGCACCTCAGTTTTGTCACTTGCAGTGCCCTATTTCTAGATACCAAATACAACATTAATTAGAATGAGTTTTACCTGTGACAGAAAAATTAAAGTGATAGTGGCTTAAACTAAATATTTATTTCTCTCTCACATAAATTTAGTCTGGAAATAAGTAATCTAGAGCTGACTTGACCCTCCACAGTTTCAGGGACCCAGGTTTTTTTTCTCTTGTTCTACCATCCTCAACACAGGGCATTTCTCTCCTGATCCAAGATGGCTGCTCAAGCTGCAGTCATATGGCTGCCTTTCAACCAACAGAAGGTGAAGGGGACAAAGAAAGATATGTTTCTCCCTCAAAAAACATTTCCTGAAGTTGCACAAGACATTTCTGCCTATGTCTCATTTGCCAGCATGGCTACAATAAACTGAATGATATGCTGAGAGAGGTGATCTTAATTCCAAATGGTTATGTGTACCAATGTAAATCTAGGGTTCTACTAAGGAAGAGAAGAAGAATAAATATTGGGGGTAAACTAGCAGTTTCTGCTACATATTGCTCTGATCACACTGGCTTTCTAGGCAATCCTGTTTTCTGGAGAGCAAGTCTCCTCCCCTGTTATTATTCACACTTCCCTTGTCAATTCCAGAAGAAGAAGGAGGAGGAGGAAGGAGGGAGGGAATGGGAAGAAGAGGGAGGAGGAGGAAGAGAAGGAGAAAAGGGAGAAGGAGGAGGAGTAGAGGAGGAGGACTCAGAGTCAAGGAACACACCATTAACAATTCCGCATAGTTTAGTAGAATGAAAGCTCCTGTCCATTTCATCCTGAGATAAAAGAAGATCAAAGCCCAGAAATGCCTGATGCCCTGATACATCTAACCCCATGATTTGGTCCATCTTCTACCTAATAGTAAACCAGCTAGGAAAGAAAAATCTCAATATTCAGATCAAGATAAGCCACTCTCTTATATCATGAGAAAGATTCACAATCCATAAAAAGCCAAACCCATACAAAGAAAGCAAATCTATAAAAGTACAAGTGGAAAAAGCAAAAGCAAATTTAAAACCATATAGGCAACAAAAGACTCAGGGCCTTCATATAGAACTCCATGGCATGTGTGAAGAGTCAGATCAAATCTCGGGAGGAATGTTAGCTAAAGATGAAAGATCTGATAGCTTACCTTGGAGAAGGAAACATGGGTGATAGGTTGGAATCAGGAAGTGGAGACAGTATTTATGACTAGACAAAAGGAGCCATGAGGATACTGACTGAAGTTGAAAAGTTGAGTGTGTATTTAAATATCCAAGATGGAGAGAGACATCAATTCTACAGCACCATTGCTAAAGAAGGAAACAGAAAAGCCAACATGACAGGTCATCTTTAAAGTCTTCAGGCTGAGGGGCGCTTGGGTGGCTCAGTGGGTTGAGCATCCAACTCTTGATCTTGGCTTGGGTCATCATGATCTCAGGTCATGGGATTGAGCATTGGGCTCAGCGGAAATCTGCTTGAGATTCTCTTCCTCTCCCTCTTCCCTCCTCTCTCTCTAAAATAAATAAATTAATTTTAAAAAATTCTTCAGGCTGAGGAAACCTCTACTGAAAAACTGCAGATCAAAATCTTCAGGGGAGAGGAAATTAAGTGACTGAACTTATCAAGAGAAAGAAATGGAGTCTCTTGAGGAATTATCAGTCCAGGAAGATCATTATCTGGAACAAGAGGAGGAAAGTCCTGAAGCAAATGACAAGATGAACATGCAAATGAAGAGCTGAACACCTTCAGCGTGCAAGTCAATAACCTTGAAGAAAAGCTAGAGAGGATCATTTATCCTTCTCAAAACTGAATTACTTCCCTTGAACTAAAAGGTCATGATCATTGGACAAGAGCACAGGAGGCTGAAAGAAACCTTTTTATCTCAAGACAAGAGATTGCGGGCGCCTGGGTGGCTCAGTGGGTTAAAGCCTCTGCCTTCGGCTCAGGTCATGATCTCAGGGTCCTGGGATCCAGGCCCGCATTGGGCTCTCTGCTCAGCGGGGAGCCTGCTTCCTCCTCTCTCTTCCTCCCTCTCTGCCTACTTGTGATCTGATCTCTCTCTCTGTGTCAAATAAATAAATAAAATCTTAAAAAAAAAAAAAAGACAAGAGACTGCAAGCATGTGACACAGAACAGTGGAAGCAGTAATTAAACTTGAGCTTCTAGATGATGATCCAAATGGAGCAGTTTTCAGGGAACAGTTCCTCTGGGCATGGTGTGCTATGTCTTCTGAGATGGGAAGGTCTCGGTGCCCCTCCTGTCAGGCAAATCTTGTGTTTCCAGTAGATTCAAATGGGAAGTTCAGGACAAGAAGACATGTACTTCCTCCCTGTATCAGTGAGAGTTCTGCAGAGAAACACAACCAGTAGGCTACCTATGCATACATAAAGAGTTATCTCAAGGAACTGGCTTATGTGACTGTGAGCACTGGCAACTCTGAAATCTGTAAGGCAGGCCTGCAGGCTGAAAACACTCAGGCAGGGGCTTAAGCTATAATCCATAGACTGACTATGTACGAAAGTCTTCTTCCTCAGGAAAATCTAGGTTTTGCTCTTAAGGCCCTTCAATTAATTGGATGATCATCGAGGATAATCTCCTTTACTTAAAGTCAACTGATTATAGAGTTTAACCACATCCACAAAATAGCTCACAGCAACACCTAGATTAGTGTTTAATTGAATAACTGGGTACTATAGCCTAGCCAGGTTGACACCTAAAACTAAACCCTCTGCTCCACGAAGACTGGATGAACCTCCCCTCTCCTCCCCAGGTGGCTTTCTACCAAGAAGTTGTTGTGCTCCTTATCCTCTCTCATGGCCTCGGTTTTTCTTTGGACACTCCCATCCAGGAAATGGAAGTATGTCACCTTCTGGGCCCATTGAGCCTCCCTCCACATAATCCTCCTACTCCAACTCCTGAAACACAAAGGACCTTACACCATTTCATTTAGTTTTTCTTCCAAATTATTTTTTAATTACTTACAATTTTTTTAGTTTAAAAAACTTTTTACAATGCAATAGTAAAAAATAAATAATCCAATTAAAAATGAAAAAAAGATTAGAATCAACATGTCTTCAAAGAAGATGTACAAATGTCTAATAAGCACATGAAAAGATGCTCAACATCATTGGCCATTAAGGAAAGGCATGTCAAAAACCACAAGATAACACTTCTCACCTAGTTAGGACAGCTATAATCAAAAAGATGGATAATAACAAGGTTGGTGAGGATGTGGAAAATTGGAACTCTCACAGGCTGCTGATGGGATTATAAATGGTGCAGCCACTTTGGAAAATAGTTTGACAGTTCCACAAAATGTTAAACATAGAGTTACCATATGACTCAGCAATATCACACCCAAGAGAAATACAAACATATACCCACACAAAAATTCTCACAATGTTCTTAGCTGCATTATTTATAATAGCTAAAAAGTGGAAACTACTCAAATGTCCGTCAACTGATGGATAAATAAAATATTGTATATCCAGGGACGCCTGGGTGGCTCAGTTGTTAAGCAGCTGACTTTGGCTCAGGTCATGATCCCAAGGTCCTGGGATGGAGTCCTGCATTGGGCTCCTTGGGCAGGGAGCCTGCTTCTCCCTCTGCCTCTGCCTGCCACTCTGCCTGTTTGTGCTCTCTCTCTCTGACAAATAAAAAAAAATATGGTATATCCATACAATGGAGTATTATTTGCCAATGAAAGGGAATGAAGTACTGATTCATGCTATAACATGGATGAACCTTGAAAATATGTTAAGTGAAAGAAGCCCATTACAAAAGGTCACATATTGCATGATTCCATTTATATGAAATGTCCAGAATAGGCAAGTCCATAGAGACCAGGTACATAGTGGTTTTTCCCAGAGGTTAGGGGGATAGGGGTTTGAGAGTGACTGCTAAAGGGTAGAGTTTCTCACTGGGGTGATGAAAATGTCCTGAAATTAGATAGTCGTAATGGGTGCACAACTCTGACTATATTTATTAGAACACCAAACTGTACACTTTAAAAGACTGAGGAGTGCCTGGGTGGTACAGTCTGTTAAGCATCCGACTCTTGGTTTTGGCTCTGGTCACGATCTCAGGGTCCTGGGATCAAGTTTTTCGTTGGCCCTTGCTCAACGCTGAGACGGCTTGAGTTTCTCTCTCCCTCTCCCTCTGCCCTTCCCGCTCATTCTCTTTCAAATAAATAAGTAAACAAACAAATATTTAAAAATAAAATAAAAATTTAAAAATAAAATAAAAGGTTGAATTTTATGGTATGCATGTCACTAAATTATTTTTTAAAACTTTTCACATAACTGATTTTTACTTTTGCTCAAATTGGACCTTAAAATAAGTTTCAGAATTTTAAACTAGAGATAGCATGTTATTCTCATTATAGCATACTCTCTAGAAAATAAAAGTGGCAAATTTTAATTTGATGAGCCAGTCCACTACTCCCTAAGCAATATATTGTATGAGCTGTTCATTCACTAGAGACATTTGAAATAGCAAAATACTTTTTTTTTCTCTGCCAATAGTTCTGTGCACTAGTTAAGAGAGAAACCTGAAAGTTACCTGTTAGCTTGTTGGTTTCCATACATTTTAGTTGATTAAACAAACCACCTCTCAAAGCCACGACTCTGGGAGCTGAGATTCCTGCTATGCTTTCAGAGTCTCTCACCTGTCAAGGTACACTCTTTCCAATGGTCTATATGGCTCTGGAAATTAAAAACAATCTCAGCAGTAATTGTCATGGCTTTGAGGTCTATGAACTCCTAGGAATTATATGCAAAATGTGATGCATGTGTGCATTTTTTTCCCTGGGCAGAGTCTATACCTCTTATCAGCTTCTCGAAGAATGTTAGGGACCAATATTTTAGAGACAAAAGCCAGATGGGGCTGCGTTTGGATTCTGTAACAGGATCTGTGGTTCTAGTTCACCACGCACCATTCTCTTTTTTCTTGCCACAGCACCCAGTCTTTGGGAGTGTTGGCGGGGGAGTCCTCCCTCTGAATTCCACACTGCTGTTGGAGAACCTTCCCTTTTCATCTAGTTGCTAAATCCAGAGAATGTCATCTAGAACCTGCCTGCACTGTTCCACCATTCCTCTATGACACCCAACAGCCCTTCAGAGGGAGAGTTGGGGGGGCAGGATCCAGGTCCAGATTTCCTTAGCCAGCTCCATTCTTTCCTTCCTCCCTCCCTGCCTTCCCTCCTTTCCTTCCTTCCTTCCTTCCAATCTTCTATCTTCCACCCTTCCTCCTTCTTCTTCCCCCCCTTTTACCTCCTTTCTACCTTCCTTCCCTCCCTCCCTTCCTCCTTCCTTCTTTCCTTCCTTTGTTCTTCTCCTTCCTTCTCTTCCTTCCCGTCTTCCTGTCTTCCCTCCTTTACTCCCTCCCTTCCTTCCTTGCACTGTGAGGCTCAAATTTTAGGCAGAAGTAAGGGGAGGGACATGCCAGGGACAGAAAGGCACAGGGTCAGAAATAGCGTGGTTTGGGAGAGCTGGTTCCCGGGGATGCGTAGAGAAGGTGAGCTCAGCGGCTAATAGGATTGGCCATGGCGAATCCCCCAGCAAGACACGCGCTGCAGGAAGGGGCGAAGCGCCAGGGTGACTCAAGGTCAGGATTACAGAAACTCCGAAGCGGGAGGGGAGCTTAAATAGCCAGGCTGTGCAGCCAGGACTAGGGTGATGGCACTGTCCCTCCAGCCTGGCGGGAGAAGGCAGATTTAGCCCCGCCCCGACCGAGGGAGGAGGACTGGCCCCGCCCTTCCGCTCAGGGAATCTTAGACATACGAGGCCAAGACCACTTCTGAGTCACGGATGATTTATTACCCAGTGAACTGAATGACAGTCGGCGACTGAGATAAGTCGGGAAGGTTGGGGAGTGCCCGGAGAGAAAGGATGATTTTCTCTGGGCTCTGTGCGCCTCCTCTTTGCCTCCCCCTTCCGGCTTCCACTTGGTAGCATCTTCCTGATCCCTTTATCTCTTAAGGCGCTCAGGGAAATGCCCCCCTGCAGGAGCCTTCTGGGAAATGCTACCCTGGCCGGCCAGGAACCATGAGTCCTGCAGCCCCGGTAAGGAACAGGCCTCTGGGACAGGAAGAAGGGCCCAGGGCGGGGTGGGTGCCCCTCTCAAATAGGGTTGGGGTCCAAGAGCCCTTGAGGCCCCCGACAGTCCCTGTTCTCTGAATGACATCCTGGGCCTGCTCTCAGGTGGGGTATTATGGGTTTGAGCTATTCAAGGAAGCGATTGTGGAGGGGCAGACCCAGGTGGTAGATACAGAAACGGTCTTCTCTTCCCAGTCGGTCCTCCTCCAATCATTTTGGATTATGCCCTAGAAAGATCTTTTGAACCCACAAATCAGACCACCTAACTCTTGAAACCCCCACCCCTCCCAAGCTCCAGCCACTATAAGAGCTATGAGAGCTCATAAGAGCCAAGCAAGTCATGAGCCTATCATCCAAGATTCATGTTACATCCTTGCAAACCCTCCAGCTCCATCCCCTGCCACTCCCCAGGCCCTCCCCACCCCTGCACTCTATTTTCCAAACACACTGAAGTACTGGATACACTTTTAAACTTCCTGATCAGTGCTCATATGATTCCCTCAGCTGTCTCCTGGGAAACTCCTACTCATCCCTCAAGAACCCTTTTTAGCCTCCTTGGGAGGCCTTCCTGAACATCTTGGAAGAAGTGAGACTCTTCTCTCCCATCGCTGAATCATACCCCGTGTTTACATTTAGTCTCCCCCCCCCACCACCAGACTGGCAGCTGGGGAAGAAAGGAGGAAAGGCCTTGTCAAGTGTTCCTTTGTGCCCTCCACCAGCACCCAGTACAGTGCCAGGCACAAACTGAGTATTGAGAAAACATGACAAAACTAGGAGCCTGGCTCCTCCTCGCAAACTTACTTTTTTTTTAGACAGTGAGTTAATGATTCTTAGGAAATGTATTTCGTGATAAATGAGCGCACAGATGTCTTGGCAAAATAAAATTACAGGTGCAGCTTCTTACCTGTGTTCCTGGTCAGCACAGGGTTACCACCCAGGAGAAGCCTTGTACAGCAGCTCTAGGGCTGCAGACTACAAGTCCCAGCAGCCTCGTGGGCGCGTATCTCTCCCCGCCCATCCCCTCCCTGGAGGTGGGGCGGGGCGGGGCTAAAGGGCGGGGCCCAGGGGTAGCCTAGCCCAGGGCGCCGCCTGGGGATTGAAATGCCCCGGGCGTTCTGGGGCACACAAAGCGCAGGCGCAGCAGGTTGGGTAGTCGCAGCATCAAGTAGCGGCCGTTTTGGCAGCAGCATCCGCAAGAGGTGTGGACAGGTGGGTGCATCCAGGGGAGGCTAGAGAGGGAGTTTGTTCCTGACCCTCTGTCTGACCAGTGTAAGGGCTTGGAGAAGGGAGGGAGCCGCAGGAGAAGCAGGGACAAAGTCAGGCCTTCCTGCTCAGGTGTGCCAGCCCGTACTACGCAGCAACAGGTGTGAGCAGGTGGGGGAGGGGCAGAGGCACTCGTAAATCGCCCTCAGGAACAGAGTGAACCTGGGTTCCAGTCCAGGCTCCTTCGCATATATGGACGAGTCATTTGCTGTCCCTCAGTTTGTCCATCTGTAAAATAGGAGGAAAGATTCTGCCCATCTAATGGAGTTACAGTGGGAACAAGGTGATATGGCATCGTATATGCAGCGATTTCTGAACTTCGCTGCATGTTAGAATCCCCTGGGATCTTTAAAGACTATCAATGCTCGCTTCCCAGACTTTCTGATTTCATTGTTATGGGGTATGACCTGGGTGTCGAGAGTTTTAAAATCTCCTACTGGTATAATGATTAGAAACTGGGACTGCTGGGTGTGAAGGCAGGCTCCCCTGCTTACTAATCAGGGGGATCTGCATGAGTGATTGAACTTCTCCATGCCTGTTTTCTGGTAATAACAAGGAATTTTGTGAGGCTTCAACAAGATAATAGACGCAAACACTGGGAAGCGTGCCTGGCACATAAGTCTCGGGCAATCAGAACTGCTTTGGAACTATCATTTTACATACTTCATAAATGCTTCAGGTGAGGTGCGAGTGGAAGGGAGGCTTTGGGAGGCTTTTCTTATCATGAAAGTCCCTCATTCATTGCCATAATTTTACTATTCTGTGCTGCCAGCATTTTGAAATTCCAAGGTTTCCAATATTGTAAGCATTCCTTACCTTAGCCTCTACCTGCCTCATAGACACACTTCCACAGATCTAGAAACAGAAGCCAGGCAGAAGGGTCATGGTCAAGGTTATGGAGCTGAGGTTGGAATCCAGGCTCCCGACCCCCATTTGCACCCCCGCACAATGGGTGGCTGCCCTCCTGACCTCACAAGAACAGTGCTCCCATTATCCTGCTGGAGCAGAGAAGGAGAAGGAGACAAGCAGGCTTGCCCTTGTTTGTTTACGAACACTCCCTTAAACGTTTCCTCGGAGGCTCCCCCAGGGAGGACCAGGGAGGACAGGGCTGGGGCTTCTCTCTGGGGAGCTGTCCAAGGGGCTGCTGATGAGGCCTGTGTGTTCCGTGGCTCCTCTCACAGGTCCCGCCTGACCCCACCCTGGAAAGTCCTTTTGAAGAAATGGCCCTGGTGAGGGGCGGCTGGCTGTGGAGACAGAGTGAGTGACCCTGGGCCAAATCCTTGTCTGTCTGTACCTTGTCCAGGGGCAGGGAGGAGGGAAGTGGCTTGTCGGGTATGCCCCAGTGAACTATTCTCCCAAGAAACAAGACCCTCTTTCCCCCTCTCCTCCTTGGTCCACACTCTTCTCGCTGCTTGGAATGTCCTTCCTATTCCTGACTGCTTGGTAAATGTCCCCCTCGGTGAGAAGCCTTCTCTGACTTTTCCTCTAACCCCTGCTCCAGCCTCTGCTGTAGCACCAAGGTAGGTTGGAGGCTCCCCGCACTGCTCCCAATGCTTCATACATACCTCCGTTATAGCATTGATCCTGGTATAATAGAACCGCTTTTACCTATGGGTCTTACCACTCCCTATACTGACCCAGACTGTGAGTTGCTCAAGAGCAGGGGCCGGGTTTGATGCTTGGCATATCCACAGCACCTTACTGGCCACAGAACAAGGCTTAGAATAAAATGAAAACGCCTCTGTGCTTTGGAATCTGTAAAGTGTGAAGAAGTTCCCTATGTCTTTGCCCTTTCTGTTAAGATTTTCAATTGTAAAATGGCTGAAGGCTCCAGACCCACCTCTGGCCAGAATTGTGATCCGAACAAGAGCTATCCTGGGTTAGGAGCTCCCCAACAACCCACAGCCATACTCAGTTCATTCAGTTCAGCAAACACTGAGTCCAGGTCCTGCTGGGTACCGGGGCCAGTGTGGGGAGCTGTGGGCCCCCCAGTCTGGTAGCTACAAAAAAGACTGTCATACAAGTCAGAGATAAGAGATAAGATGGAGGCTCAGGGTAGGGAGAGGTCTTTGTCCTTGAAGAAATCTGGGGCTTGGCCTTGGAAGCCCCCAAGGAAGGAATCTGCTCATTCATTTACCATTCAACACATTTATGGGGTCTCTGTTAGGTATCAGGCCCAATGGGAGGCAAAGGGTGAGCAAGACAGGAAGAGGCCCTGCCCTCATTTCAGGAGGTAGATAAGAAAGGGGTGGTCACAACACTGGGGGTTGGGGGTAAGGAGAGGCCCCTGCCCCCTAGCAGGCTCTGTTATAAGCCTACCTAGCAGATGTGGACTATTGCACAGGCTCCATTCTCCGCCGCTGGAAGCGGAACTGGTTTGCCCTGTGGCTGGATGGGACCCTGGGCTACTACCGAGACGAGACTGCGCAGGACGAGGAGGACCGTGTGCTCATCCAATTCAACATCCGAGACATAAAGATTGGCCAAGAGTGCCAAGGTGAGAAGCCCTTTTCCCTCTGGCACTGTGACTCTGGCCGTGGCCCTCCCACTGTGTCTGTCTGATAACACCTGCATCAGGCTCTTTGCAGCTTCAGAGGGCTTCCACAGACACTGCTTCTAGGCCTCTAGCAACTCTAGCTCATGTGGGTGTGAATTAAAAAATGAGTTCCTTATTGAGTTCTGACCTTGTGCCAAGCCTGGGTCCTATGCTGGGATCACAGAGGTGAGTCTGACACAGTTCCTGCCCTCCAGGTGCCAGGAACTGGATAAAGATGAAAGAAATAAGGAGGATCAGAGAAGTTCAGTAACTGGCCCAGAGTCACACAGCAAATCTCCTCCACCAAGACTCAGGCCACAATTATAACAGGGTAACTGATGATGTCTCTAATGAGGGCCATAGGCAATGTGGAAAGGTTAAAAGCCTCTAAAGAGTAAAGCAGAATCCCAAAAGAAAGTGTGTGGGATCAGAGGAGGTTGGCAATGGCCTAGAAACAGGACCCAGAGGTCAGTTCCTATTCTTGTTTCTGGTTTACTGGGGGACCTGGGGCTGGTGCTTCATGGAAACCCCATTATGCGTGTGTCTGCCTTTAGATGTGCAGCCCCCAGAGGGCCGGAGCCGAGATGGCCTGCTGACTGTGAACCTCCGGGAGGGCTCCCGCCTGCACTTGTGTGCAGAGACCAAGGATGATGCCATGTGAGTCCTCCAGGAGAGGATTGGGCGGAATGTTGGGGAATGTACCCAGATGCCTCCTCTTCACTGGGCCTTCTGATTCCCAAAGGGTAGGAAGGGGGGAGAGGACAAAGATTAGTCAGCAGGGTGGAGGCTGGGCGAAG
The DNA here is from genome assembly GCA_002007465.1 of Ailurus styani. NCBI lineage: Eukaryota > Metazoa > Chordata > Mammalia > Carnivora > Ailuridae > Ailurus > Ailurus styani. Next base: position 2,091,770 of record LNAC01000086.1, read on the forward strand.
TGCATTTGAATGGCTCACGGTGATTCGCAGGGCACCCAGGAAAGTCCTCACACAGAATGTGATGGAACCCACATACCCGCCTCGGGGGTGTGGTCCCTGATCATAGAGAGTCGTGCATTCAGCCAGCTCAGAGATGAGCCCTCACTTGGGGGTGATACAAAGGAAGGGACCGCTCAGTGCCATCCATAAAGGGCCCTCCTTCCCACTCTCTTCTGAGAAGATGCCTGGGCAGGTGCCCTTCAATCTGAGGCACAGACCCTGACCTGCCTAACAGAGGGAGCCCACTATTGTTGTGGGGACACCGCAATGTCAGATGCGGTCCACACTGCGAGAAGGGGTGTGCCTGCTTCCTCACATTCTTTCCCTTCCTACCCTCTGGCCGAGGGTCAGTGGGCCTTTGCATTGTAGAAGAGTGAAAGCGATGGTGTATGTGGGAGCTGGGGAAGCTGAGCTCCGGGAAGACAAAGCACAGAGCAGCCTTGTCCACCCCGGCCAGGTGCCATGGCAACCAACAAAGGCCCGATTGTCCAGTGTCCACTGGGCCTTCACGGGCTCTGGGGTCAGAGTGTTGGGGAGCTGTGTTGGTAGGTTTGGGGTGTGGAGGTGAGCTCCCGCGAGGGAACCAGCCAAGGCGTGCCAGAATCTGAAGGCCCCTAGGAGACCACCCAAGCCCAGCCATGTACTGTCTAGACAGGGAAACTGGAAGAAGGGAAGAGTGTGGGCTAAGAATGAATTAGGAGGCTCCAGCTCCAGTGAGGGCTCTGTCGGTGTGACTGGGGTGGAAGGGGGGTCACCGCTGTCTACCCAAGGGAGCCAAGGGGATCTTCCCCCTTTACAAGAGGCTGGGTTGAGGAGGAAAGTAGGGGCCTAATCTCCCACCTCCCTCCTCGTGCTTTGCAGAGCATGGAAGACAGCGCTGCTGGAGGCGAACTCCACCCCGGTGAGCCCCTGTTCTCTCCTTTTCGCCTCCCCACCCCTTCCTGCCATGGAATCACGGGTGACTCAGACTCGGTCTCCGCCTGCCAGGAGTTCTCAACTCCCCTAGATGTGAGCAAATAGGTTTGTGTGGACTCATAGGCGCTGAGTCCCGAGTGCAAAAGGACAGAAGACAGACAACTGGTGCTTGGAGGAAAGAGAGAAAGAAGGAGGTGGCCTGTGAGCTGGGGGAAGGAACCACCTTTTATCGAGCACCTACCATATGCCAGGCGTGACCCGGGTCCAGTTCTGGCTGCTCCTCATAGCAGTCCTGTGAGGTGCGGATTATTGTTCCCTCTCTGCAGATGATACAATCGAGCTTCACTCATCCACATGACAAATACTGACTGAGTTCCTACTATGTGCCAGGCACTGTGGCAAAGGGCAGGGGTCAGAGGTGAACTAAGTCGGGAGGCGTAGGCCCTGCCCTCCTGGACTCAGCCTAGTGCGCAGCCGGATGGGAAGCAACTGTTCACAGTTCATGATTCTGTTGCAGTTGTGGTAACTGCTCTGACAGAGATGTGCCGCATGCACTCAATGCCTGACCACCTTGGTGGCCTGATCCTGGTGGGAGTTCAGACAAGACTAAAGATGAGACCTGAAGGATAGACAGAAATCGACTGGTTGAAAGGGGTGCGGTGGGGTGAAGGGAACGACTTTCCAGGCAGAGAAACTGCACGTGCAATGGCCCTGAGAAAGGTTAGAACTTTAGCAAGTTCTGAGAACAGAATGAAGGCTGGGGCAGCTGGAGCTTAGGGAGGGAGAGCAGGGGAGAGGAAGGGTGGGCAGGGCCTGGCATGATGGGCTGTGTTTCTGACATTGGTTTCTGCTAAGAATACCAGGGGATCATTGAAAGCTTTTAAGCAGCTGGATGAGATGAACAGATCAGACCAGATTTGTATTTTTAAAAAGATAGTCTGACTGGTAGGTAGGGAATAGACAGCAGAGGGTTAAGAGTAGATGCCAGGAGACCAGTTAGAAGACAGACAGAGTCCTGGTGACTGGCCGGAGGCCTGGACTAAGCTGGTAGGATAAGACATATTTAGGAGGTAGATTCAATGGAGCTTAGTGATGGATGAAGGAGCCACCCAAAGCCCGCAGCTCAAGGATGTCCCGGCTTGGCCCATCTGCCTGACTCCACATTCAGGGCCTGCTCCTTCTGTCACAGGGGAGCCCGATCTCATGTAGGGAGAAAGTCTGCCAAGAGGTAGCAGAGAAGACCGGATTGAGTTTAGAACCCTTCTTGGGCCTGCACCTGCTGAGGGCAGGGCATCGTGCTCAGGACCTGCCATTGGTTATACCATTTAATCTCCCAACAGCCTTGGTAGGGTTGGTACTTTGAGTCCCATTTTACAGATAGGGAAGCTGATGTTCAGAGAGGAAGTGACTTAGCCTTAGCCTCATAGTCTTTAAGACAGTGGAAGAAACTGTACAGCACCTGGGCCAGTGAGATTGGGAGGGAAGGGCATTATCTTTTTTTTATTTTTTTATTTTTTTAAGATTTTATTTATTTATTTGACACACAGAGAGAGATCACAAGTAGGCAGAGGCAGGCAGAGAGAGAGGGGGAAGCAGGCTCCCTGCTGAGCAGAGAGCCCGATGTGGGCCTCGATCCCAGGACCCTGAGATCATGACCTGAGCCGAAGGCAGAGGCTTTAACCCACTGAGCCACCCAGGCGCCCAGGGAAGGGCATTATCTGCAGAAAGAGCTGTGTGAGCAGAGGTGGAGAAGTGGGGTGTGCATACGTGTGTGTGTGTGTGCACGTGCGTGTGTGTGCGTGTGTGCGGGCACACATGCGCACGTGTGTACACAAGGGCCCAGAGTCTAGCCTGGCTGAACCATAATACATGGAGGGAAAGAAATGGGAGAGGTGACCTCTGAGGAGCAATGAAGGGCATTAAGCAGGGAGGACTGTGGCCAGACTTCAGGGAGCAGACCCCGGCTTCTGGGTGGAGGTTGGATTAGAATCTGGGAATGAGGAGGCTGGGGCAGCTGGGAGGGGGTCCCCCTGTTGGCTAACTTGACTCTGAGCTCCAAATCCCCCTATGCAGGGCAAATCAGTCCCATCCGAAAGAGCCAGAAGGAGGTGAGGGCTGACCGTCTGTGCTCTGTGACTCTATGAAGCTGCCTTGTCCCTTCTCTGCCTGTGCGCCTTCCTGCCACTGCTTAGCACAGCTCTTGGCTCTGACCCTCTCTCCACTTCTCACTACCCCCCTTTCACACCCTTCTGGTCCCAGGGCTTGCTCGAGTGGAATTTGTTTGTGCTTCCGTCTCTGTACCAGGGGCTGCCTGGCTCTGAGTGTTCATGCCTGTCTGTGGCTGCTCTCCGTCCTGTGCTTACATAGGAGTGACCTGCACTTTGTCCCTCCACGTCCTGCAGATATATACCCCCTTCTGGATGGAGGCTGTTCCAGGGAACACGGGGCCAGGGACCCAGCCGGGGGCAGGGCTGGGAGGCCAGTGAAGGGGGCAGGTGGGTGGGAAGGCAGATCAGACCTGTTCTGTCCTCCCTGGAGACTGGGAGCCTCAGCAGCCTAAAAGGCGTGAAAGTGGGCTAATTCTGGAGAGATTCTACGGATCCTTCTCTGTGTAACTTTGGCAAAGCCACTGCTCTTTCTGAGCCTCCCTCCGCTACCACGGGCTGAGGAGGAAGAGGACAACTGGCAGAGGGGTCTGGTAGGGCCTCCTGAAAGCTCTGAATTTCTCCGGACGTAGAGAGCCTCTGACAGCTCCCTCCCTCCCTCCTTCCCTCCCCCTTCTTGGGTTTCTGTGGCTTGAGCAGGCCCCGGCAGGAGCCACCGTCCCTCCCAGGAGCCGCCGAGTTTGCCCCAAGGTCAGGTGTGTGACCCGCTCGTGGAGCCCCTGTAAGGTTGAGAGGCGGATCTGGGTAAGTGCTGGCTCAGCCCTCCCTGCCTCTGTTCTGGCCAGAACTGGGCCCAGTCGCATCCCTTCCCTGCTCACAAACATTCCATGGCTCCCTATCACCCACGGGACACCACCCATAGCCCCATATTCAAGGCCCTCACGATCTGGCCCGGGCGATTCTCATATACCACATCCCCCTCCTCCCCTGTGCTCCAGGTGCTCTGCGGTTTCCTCTGTTCCCAGCTGCGCCGGATCCCTTCCCTCCTCCCAGGCTTTGCATGTGCCATTCTCTCTGTGGCAAAAACTCTTAGTTTCCTTATTCACCTGACAAACTGATGCTTAGCCTCTAAGAGCCACTTCAAAGGCTACCCCCTTCTCAGGGAGGACTTGCCAGACCTCCACTCACAACCTGCTGCACTAAATGCTTGGTATTGTCTTATTAGGCCTGGGTTCAAGTCCCTTTATTTTGGTCTCTATTCTCCCACAAGACCTGGCACTTCCTCCAAGGTAAAGACCAGGTTAGATCAGCTCTGCCCCTAAGGTGCCTAGCACAGTGCTAGGTATACAGCAGGTGCTCAACAAATGTCAGTGATGGGGACCCTCCTTATTCCTGGTGCATGGAGCTAGGGCAAAAGTGGGCCTCAGGCAGTGTTCACCAAATAAGCGAATGAGTGAATGACTAAAGGGAGGACGGAAGAGGGAAAATCCTCTGTTAATGGCATCACTACCACATATCATGATTTAGTCCGTATCTGTCTCCCTTCCCTACCCCCGAATCTCTGGAAAGCAGGCGTGGGGATGGACCCTCTCTCTGTCCCCAGTGCTCGGCAGGGCATGGGGTGGGCGCAGGGGAGTCCTGACCTCTTACAGCCAACTCTGAATCCCTTTCCGGGCACAGTGGTGCTCAATGTGGCTGTGCCTTTGAATCAATTCAGGACTTAAAAAAAAAAAATTTCCGAACATTCAGATCCTACCTCTGGATGCTCTAATTCTGTGGGTCTGGAGTGGGGCCTTGGAAATCTGTGGTTGAAAAAACTTCTTCAGGTCATTCCAATGTGCAGAACCACTGAACCGAAATGCCAGGTCCACCTAGGTCCGGTTGCATAGACGTGGCTCCACTGGATTCTCATCGTGCCTTAGAACGGGCATTGTGGGCCAGGCTGTCCCCATGTGCAGGTGTGAAAACTGAGGCTCTGGAAGGCAATATAACTGGACCAGGTCACTTGATTCATCAGTGGCAGGACTAGGACTTCTATCCCAGCCTTCTGAGACCTCCCCCTTGCCCGAATGAGGTTATAAGTGTGTTTAAAGTGGGGAAGCCTAAAGATGGGATTTAAAAAGCTGTAAACCAAGTAACAAGAGCTTTTCTGAGAGAAAGGATGCATTTGTATGTGACCCCCTGATTGGCTGACCCTGTACTTGCAAAAGGGGCTGGGCTTTCGGAGAGGGAGAGGATCAAGGCCTTAGGTTCTATCCATGAGGTCTCTGGAGGATTCTTAGCCCTGTTGCCAGGTGACCCACATGAGTTTACCTCTGGGCCTCCCAGACCAGATGGTAGAAACTGGTGCCGCAGGGGCTATGAGGTGGTGTTTTCCACTCTCTCCAAGGCCCAACAGGGCCCCTGGCTCACTGTGCAGCTACTGGGTAGGTGCAGGCTCTACACCTCAAGTCCTCTACAAATAAAAGTGGGGATCTGAATGCTTGGCTCTCTCTAGGCCCTTCTAGGCATGGAGCTCAGATCCTGGCCACCCTCTATTAGAAAGCCCAGTTGGATCACCTTTAGGGGAGAGCACAGTGAGGGAAGTCATTTGAGACTGAGCATTGCTTGCCTGAGCCTCCTGCATTTCCCTGGGACTGGTCATTGTCTCTAACTTGAGGCTGGACTTAGAGCTGAGTGACTCCCTGGTATTTGACTCGAATTCAATCCATTAGGCACTTATCATGTTCAGAGGCATGATTAGATCTTTCTTTATGGGGTGGGGGTCTCCAAGTCTGATGGGAGAGATGCACACTCACAGGGATACAATGATACTGTAGAGTGACTGGTGCTGTAATAAGGGGAGTCTAAGGGCCCCTCAGAACCTGAGGTTCAGGGAGGGTGATACCTGCGTTCAGTCTGAAGGAGAAGTTAGGTAGTTAGATGAAAAATGGGGAGAAAGGGGCAACTGGGTGGCTCAGTGGGTTAAGCCTCTGCCTTTGGCTCAGGTCATGATCTCAGGGTCCTGGGGTCGAGCCCCACATTGGGCTCTCTGCTTAGAAGGGAGCCTGCTTGCCCCTCTCCCTCTGCCTGCCTCTCTGCCTACTTGTGATCTCTCTCTCTCTCTCTGTTAAATAAATAAATAAAATCTTTTAAAAAATGGGGAGAAAGGCAACCCCATCAAAGAGAAATGGCATGGAGATTTGAAATCACAGGTATGCTTGGAGAATTTCCCTTGAAATCACAGGTATGCTTGGAGAAAAGAAGCTAAACTTCTTTTTTTTCTTTTTTTAAACATTATTCATTTGAGAGAGAGCACAAGCAGGCAGTGGGCAGAGGGAGAGAGACAAGCAGACTCCCTGCTGAGCAGGGAGCCTGATGTGGAGCTCAATCCCAGGACCCCAAGATCATGACCTGAGCTGACGTCAGATGCTTAACTGACTGAGCCACCAAGGCGCCCCCTAGAACCAAACTTCTTGAAAGAGATGTCATAACATGTTGATTCCATCCTTCACCTCTCATTCTTCAGCTCTCCATAGTGTAGATTCTTACCCCAACCATTCCTCTGAAGAATGTTTTTTTCAAGGTCACCCACAACTTCCAAGTTGCCAAAACCAATGGCTTATTCTCTTGGCACTGGCCAAAAAAGATGCACAGAAGAGCATATTTAGAAGTTAAACTCATGAGATCTGCCTGGTAGCTGGTGTGATGTGGAAGACAAGTGTGTGAAGACAAGGGTGCCAATCTGATGTCTTGGTTTGAATGCATGGTGGTGGCATGTAGAGAAAAGCACATATAGAAGAGCAAGTCTGGGAGATGGAAAGGTGGTGACATCACTTTGAGATTGGAGTTTAAGACACCTGGACTTCTAAAGGGAGTTGGACCATTCAGGTGTGACACCCAGTTAGAGATATAAAGTGGAAGGGGAGGGGCTAAGAAGAAGGAGCCGGGAGAGAAGGGGACCTGCTCCCTCTCCAGGTCTGCTCCCCCGTGGATAAAATGAGGGGCTTGGATTAGGACCTTCCATTTAATTCAGCATATATTTATTTGTTCTTGCTATTCCTTAGGCATGTAACAGGCATGTAACATTCCTTCTGCATGTAACAGAAATTAATCAGAGTCCTTGCTTAAAGTAGCTCACATTTGGGGTGCAGGCAGGAAAGGCCAGGAGGGAAGATAGGAACAAAAGGCACAAGCAGAGTCCATAGAGAACTCAGGAAGAAAGGATTCTTTCTGAAATCAGAAGGGCTTCCTGGAGTGGGTGACCCTTGAGTTAGGCTTTGAGGAGTTGATAAAATTCTAATGGAGAGACGGCATGCCTCCCTCCCAGAGACAGCAGTGACCATTCTTCTCTGAGCCCCCGTCCCCAGCTCTGTGGTAATGTGAAGATAATAATATCTGCAGTGAGGACTAGAGGAAGGAACACATGTGGACACCTCCCTCAGGACCTGGTACATGATGGATGCTCGATAATACTTTATTTCCACCCCTGCGCTTCCTTTCCTTTCCTTCCTCCCCAACCTGCTTTTACTTCTGGGCCTGGGGCTTGGCCAGGTGCCCCACCCCATGACTAGCACAGTAAAGAAATCCACTGGATTTCTCCAAATGGGACCACTGGCGAGTGGCTAGCAGATACTAGACTGTATGGAAGTTGGGAGCCATGGAGAATTTTTGACCAGGGGAGTTCTAGCTAAGAGGCCAGGGCAGGAAAATGGGATCACTGGGAGCTGGATGTAGGGGCTAAAGTTTTAGAGGACAAGGACCAGGGAGCATGTGGGGAGGGAGGGCCTTTTTCTAGGAGCTTGCTGGTTCCTGGGGAACCATTTCTAAACTTGGGGAAGTGGTTTTGTGGGTCCAGAAGGACCTAAGCCGGGTGTGTTGGGTAGGAGACCAAACCGGGGCCAGAGAGTTCCCGGGCAGCTAACCCAGTGGAGCTCCCCAGGTGCGAGTCTACAGCCCGTACCAGGACTACTATGAGGTGGTACCCCCCAACGCGCACGAGGCCACATATATCCGCAGCTACTACGGACCGCCCTATGCAGGTAAGTATCCCGCCAGGTCCGCCCCCTGCCCTGCTCCGGCGCCAGGCCCCACTCTTGTAGTGACCACGGATTTTCCCAGGCGGGACCCTCCACTGGGCCCTCCCCCCCCCCCCCCCCCCCCCACGCTCTGTAGATTTGACCTCACCTCTCAAGGCCGGCCCCTTTTCAAGGGTTGTCCTGCAATATCCGTTTCTGAGCTCGTGGCGACCCCTGGTGGCTAAACGTGGGAACGCCCATCNGGTTTTTTTTTTTTTTTTTTTTTTCTTTTTTTTTTAAGATTTTATTTATTTATTTGACAGAAAGAGACACAGCCAGAGAAGGAACACGAGCAGGGGGAGTGGGAGAGGGAGAAGCAGGTTTCCTGCAGAGCAGGGAGCCCGATGCAGGGCTGGACCCAGGACTCTGGGATCATGACCTGAGCTGAAGGCAGACTCTTAAGGACTGAGCCACCTAGGCGCCCCTGTCCTGGAGGTTCTTAGAGATCCCGGAGTCTCCTCGCTCTTGCACCCTAGAGCCGCAGCCCCAGAACGTCCGTAGCTGATTCAAGGCTTGTAAGCCCTGGGGAAAGAGCGCCAAGTCCTTCCCACATCAAGGCCTCGGTTCTCCAAATGAGGTGTTGGAGAGTGGGTTCAGCCCCTTGTCCTAGGTTGGGTGAGAGTCTAGGGGAGGAGAGGGACAAAGTTCTTTCTACTCTGAAGTCCCCAGCCCTCACGGCTCTCTCCACAGGCCCCGGCGTGACGCACGTGGTGGTGCGGGAGGACCCCTGCCACAGCACTGGCGCTCCGCTGGCCATGGGCATGCTTGCCGGGGCGGCCACAGGTGCAGCGCTCGGCTCGCTCATGTGGTCGCCCTGCTGGTTCTGAGCCCTGGGACTCGGAGTGTGGACCCTGCGCATAGACCAACAGACCCCAGTTCTTATTTGACCCGACCCTCCACTACTCTAAGCCCTGCCATACTTTGGCTCCTTCATCTCCATTAGCCGCTTCTGGACTTGGATCATCCATCTCACTCCCCCACCCTCTATATTGGAAGAAGTTACCATCCTAGCCACAAACATAGCTCAAAATCCCTCTATCTACTGCCAGACACCCCAGAATTTTGTTATAGACATAAAACATATAGACAGGTTTCCCACAAATACACCAGGACACAGAAAACACAGCTCATGTGACTTCAAGTTCCCACATGCTGGAGACACAGGAGTCAGGTTTTTTCCTCCAGCTGCTCCAGGGTTGGTGGGAAAAACAGAAGTAAATAAACACTTGACAAGGCAGAGTTATCCGTCCTTTGACCCATGAGGGTAAAGAGCAGCAGAAGGTAGGCTAGGAGTAGAGTTGTTGGCAAGAGCGCAGAGCGGTGAACATCACGGCATGTCCAAGGAATTACAAGTTCATTTAGGCTGGGGTGAGGACTGGGATCAGATCATGATGGCCCTCCAGGCTAAAAAGCTTGCTGGGTAAAGGCAAGATGTAAGCTTTTTGGAGGGAAGTTTCATGATTGTGCCTATGATGAATATATTGCCTGTTTTATTAATACTGACACATACTCAAATCCAAAACACTCTCTGAGGTTAGCCCCATCCTTTCCACTACCAGCCTCCTGGGTCCCCTGTTCCTTCAGTGCTCAGAAAACATCTGTTCCCTATGTTAGGCTGCCTGAGGCAGAAATTGAGCTGAAGCAGGGGTCCCCTTGCTGGGGGCTGATGAGCTCTGTTTAGGACCTCCAGCCCTGGGATGGTGCCTCCATCAGGAAATGCATTCCTGGTCCCCAGGAACTTGGACCTCTCTCCATGACTGTGGCTGTCATCATCTCAGTCTTTGTCTCTTCCTTCACTCTGGGGGAGATGGCAGTGTTCACCTCTTGGGCCTGATCTACTGGGAAGCCCCACATGTGCCTCCCTGTCAGGTGGTCCAGCAGTCTCTCCGTTTGGCTCCCTTCCAATTTCTTTTCTCATCCTGTCCTAATAGAAGTGCTAACATTCCTGCCCAGTAGCCAGAGTAGCCTGCTAAAGTTCCCTTGTAGACAGGGGCTCTGGGAGCCGTGCTGCAGAGACTAATAAAAGATGTGACTGGCTCTAGCCCTGGCTCTGGCTTTTTCATCCATCACCCCACCTCCCGCCCTAGGGGCCTTGTTTCCCTGGGACATCTCAGTGACTCAGCACCTGCTACGGCCTTCTTTGGTGTACTGGGAAGAGTATGTAGATTCTGAGGGCAAGTAGAACTGATGACAGCATGTTAACTGAGCAATTTGGGGGCAACTCACTTAACCTTTCTGGATCTTGCTTTTCACATTCATAACTAAGGTGGTAGGTTGAAGGTGGCCATCCCTGAGGGCTCAAAGGGAGATGCTGTATCAGAGTCTCTGTCATCTGATCTGATGGGTGATCCCGGTTGTGTCCTATCTGCTGAGAGTCTGGTGGTGTAGGGGTCTTTTCCAGTAGGTTCCCATCCTTCTAGAGGTGAATCAATGAGTTAGTCTCATAGAAAGCAGATGTCTAGGGAAGGAAACACAACCATCTTGCATCAGGCCTTTTGAAGCTGCAAGTAACAGAAACCCCCTGGTCAAACTGATTTAAGCCAAAGAAGGGAAAGCACTGGGTTATATAACTGAGAAGTCCAGAAACTGTTTGATGCATGGATTCAAACAGTGTCCCTTAGACTTTGTTTTCATCTCTACAGTCACAGGGCTGGCTCATTCAAAGGTTGCAGTGACATTCGGAAGCTCCAGACTGATGCCCTTCTGGGTTGAAGTCTGGCCAAAAGAGCTCTTCTTCCTCCAACAGTATGAATAAAAGTCTTGGGGCTGAAGGACACTAGCCCAAGTTGGGTCCTGTGGTCATCCATAAGCTATGGTGATCTGGAAAAGACAGCCTAAAATAACAGGGCTTAGAACAGGGGAGGAGTGGTGTCCCAAAGTAAGTTTGGGTCATCGTTACCAGAAGTAGGATGAATAGATGAGAACTAAGTGGCAAAAACATAGAGTGTCTGCCATAGAACAAATAACCCAGTCAAGAAATGGGCAGAAGACATGAACAGACATTTCTCCAAAGAAGACATCCAAATGGCCAAAAGACACATGAGAAAGTGCTCAACATTGCTAGGCATCAGGGAAATACAAATCAAAACCACAGTGAGATACTACCTCACACCAGTCAGAATGACTAAAATTAACAAGTCAGGAAATGACAGATGTTGGCAAGGATGCGGAGAAAGGGGAACCCTCCTACACTATTGGTGGGAATGCAAGCTGGTGCAGTCACTCTGGAATACAGTATGGAGGTTCCTCAAAAAGTTGAAAATAGAGTTACCCTACGACCCAGCAATCACACTACAGGGCATTCACCCTAAAGATACAAATGTAGTGATCCTCAGGGGCACGTGCACCCGAATGTTTATAGCAGCAATGTCCATAATATCCAAACTATGGAAAGAACCTAGATGTCCATCAACCAGATGAATGGATAAAGAAGATGTGGTGTGTGTATGTATACACACACACACACACACACACACACACAGGAATACTATGCAGCCATCAAAAGAAACGAAATCTTGACGTTTGCAATGATGTGGATGGAACTAGAGGGTATCGTGCTAAGCGAAATAAGTCAGAGAAAGACAATTATCATATGATCTCTCTGATATGAGGAATTTGAAGGGCAGGGTGGGGGGTTGTGGGGGGTAGAGAGGGTAAAAATGAAGTAAGATGGGATTGGGAAGGAGACAAACCATAAGACACTCTTAATCTCACAAAACAAACTGAGGGTTACTGGGGGGTGGGAGGGTAGGGTTAGGGTGGATGGGTTATGGACACTGGGGAGGGTTTGTGCTATTGTGAGTGCTATGAAAGGTGTAAGCCTGATGATTCACAGACTTGTACCCCTGGGGCAAATAAAAAAAAAACAACATAGGGTATCTGCCCCAGCCATATCCCCAGAGACACCAACTTAGAGGGAGACATAAACACTAATGATTCAATGAGGTAATGTATATGAGGAACATGATAGAGTGGGAGCTCTGAGGAGAGATATCAAACTCTGCCAAGGAAATGGGAAAGCTCTGGGACAGGAAGGAGAAACTTAGGATGAGCCTTGAAGGATGAGTAGGAGTTTGCCAAGCAGGGAAGGGTGGGAGAGCTTTCCACACCAAAAGAACACATGGAAAAATGGCATGAGCCATGGCCTTTAGAAGATGTTGGTCTTGAGAACACTGTCAAGTTCGTCTGATGTCACAGCAGATTGCATGGTGAGGAGGGATGGTAGTGAGGCAATATTATAGAGAACCTCCCACAGCTGGGTTAAGGGCTCTTTGTGCCCCTATAGCCTCAGGGCTACCATTTATCATAATCCTGATGAGACCCTGGTTCTTTCTACCCACCCCATTGAAGAGGGCAAGACAAATATAAATGGATGCTTCAGATGGAGTTTGCTTCAAAATCTCTCCACCAACAGGATTTTTTAATCTTCCAGCTGTCCAGTAGACAATTAGTAAATTATTCACACATACATTAAGACAAACATTCTCAGAAACCACGGTCTGACCTGGAGGTGGCTTATGGACCACATTTGGCTCACATATTCTTTTGTTTGGTCAATACAGTGTATTTGAGAAGTTTTGAATTAAAATGTGATACTACTACACATCCACCTAAATGGCTAAAAGTGAAAAAGATAGACAACATTAAGTACTGATGTGGAGCAAATTGAAATCTTACGTGAGTGTAAATTGGCACAACTGCTTTGGAAACTATTTGGTAAAGACAAGTATATGCATACCTTATAATCCATCAATTATACTCTTCGGGTACATCAAACAGAAATGTGTACATATGTTTACCAAAAGATAATAGGTATAAAAGCAGTAGAAAAACCTCAAATTCTAAAATAGGTGGATCTGATATATTCTATTCACAAAATGGAATAGTCAATGAGAACTAATTACCCATAAGTATATGCAAAATTGGGAGTGAATCAAAAAAATAGAACAAGGAGAGTGAAGGGGAGGTGGGAAAATAGAGTTATACTGGGGCAGTTTTCTGTATTGTATGTGAAGTAGTACAATATTAAGTATATGTTATAAGTCAAAGATGCACACTGGAAAAACAAGTGTTGGTGAGGATATGGAGAAAAAGGAACCCTCATGCACTGCTGGTGGGAATGCAAACTGGTGCAGCCACCGTGGAAAACAGTAAGAAGCTGCCTCAAAAAGTTAAAAATAGAACTACCCTATGATCCAGTAATCACTCTACTGACTATTTACCCAAAGAATACAAAAACACTAATTCAAAGAGGTATAGATACCCCTACGCTTATTGCAGCATTATTTACAATAGCCAAACTATGGAAGCAGCCTAAGTGTCCACTGATCGTTGAATAAAGATGTGGTATATATACGTAATGGAATATTACTCAGTCATAAAAAACAATGAAATGTTGCCATTTGCAATAACATGGATGGATCTAGAGAGTATAATGCTAAGTGAAATAAGTCAGTCAGAGGGGTGCCTGGGTGGCTCAGTTGGTTGAGCATCTAACTCTTAGTTTTGGCTCAGGCTGGGAGCTCAGGGTAATGGGATTGGGCCCTGAATCGTCTCCGTGCTGGGCACAGAGTTTACTTGGTAATCTCTCTGTTTTCCTCTCCCTCTGCCCCTCCCCCAACTCACTCAAATAAATAAATAAATACATAAATAAATAAAGAAGTAAAATCTTTTTTAAAAAGTCAGTCAGAGGGCACCTGGGTGGCTCCGTGGGTTAAAGCCTCTGCCTTCGGCTCAGGTCATGATCTCAGGGTCCTGGGATCGAGGCCCGCATCGGGCTCCCTGCTGGGCGGGGAGCCTGCTTCCTCCTCTCTCTCTGCCTACTTGTGATCTCCCTCTCTCTCTGTCAAATAAATAAAATCTTAAAAAAAAACACACACACAAAAAAATAAAGGCAAATAACATAGGATTTCACTCATATGTGAAATTTAAGAAACAAAACAGAGACAAACCAGAAACAGACTCTTAACTATAGAGAAAAAAATGAGGTTTCCCTTAAGATCAGAAAGAAGACAGAATGTCCACTTTTGTCACTTGTATTCAACATAGTACTGGGAGTTGCAACCCGTGGAATTACACTAGAAAGATAAAAGACATCCAAATTGGAATAGAATAAATCATCTGTTTACAGATGACATGATCTCATACAGTTGACCCTGAACAACACAGGTTTGAACTGCATGGGTCCACATACATCAGACTTTTTTTCAAATGAATATAGTACAATATTGTAAATGTATGTTCTCTACCTTATGATTTTAACATTTTCTTTTCTCTAGCTTACCTTATTGTAAGAATGCAACAATTAATACAAACAATTTGCAAAATATGTGTTAATTGGCTGTTTATGTTATTGGTATGGCTTCTGGTCAACAGTATTGGTAGTTAAGTTTTTGGGGACTCAAAAGTTGTATGTAGATTTGTTTTAATTCCAGTTTAGTTAACATACAGTGTTATATTGGTTTCAGGGGTACAAAATAGTGATTCAGCAATTCCATACACCACCCAGTGCTCATCACAAGTGCCCTCCTTAATCCCCATTACCTGTTTCACCGTTTATCCCACCCACCTCCCCTCTGGTAACCATCAGTTTGTTCTCTATAGTTAAGAGTCTGTGTTTTTTTTTTTTTTCTGTTTGTTTTGTTTCTTAAATTCCACATATGAGTGTGGTATTTGTCTTTCTCTAATTTCATTTAGCATTTTATTCTCCGGTTCCATCCACGTTGTTGCAAATGGCAAGATTTCATTCTTTTTATGGCTAATATTCCACTCTGTGTGTGTGTGTGTGTATATATACATACGTATCACTTTTTTTTTTAAAGATTTATTTATTTGACAGAGAGAGATCATAAGTAGGCAGAGAGGCACGCAGAGGGAGAGGGGGAAGCAGGCTCCCCGCTGAGCAGGGAGCCCGATGCGGGGCTCAATCCCAGGACCCCGAGATCATGACCTGAGCCAAAGGCAGAGGCTTAACCCACTGAGCCACCCAGGCGCCCTACATATCACTTCTTTATCCATTCATCTATCGATGGACCCTTAGCCTGCATCCACAGTTTGGCTATTGTAAATAATGCTGTAATAAACATAGGGGTACCTGTATCCCTTTGAATTAGTGTTTTTGTATTCTTTGGGTAAATAGTCAGTAGTGTGATTATTGGATCATAGGATAGTTCTATTTTTAAGTTTCTGAGGAAACTCCATCCTGTCTTCCACAGTAGCTGCACCAGTTTGCATTCCCACAAACAATGCACAAGTGTTCCTTTTTCTCCACATCCTTGCCAAGACTTGTTTCTTATATGCAGATTTTTGACAGCACAGGAGTCAGTGACCCTAACCCCTCCATTGTTCAAGGGTCAATTGTATGTTAAAACTCTAAATATTCCACAAAAAAATTGTTAGAGCTAATAAAACAAATTTAGTAAAGTTTCAGGATACAAAATCAATATAAAAATCAGTTGCATTTCACACACTAGCCACCAAACAATCCAAAAAGGAAATTAAGAAAAAGATTCCACTTAAAATAACACCAAAAGGAATAAAATATTTCAGAAGGGTGCCTGAGTGGCTCAGTAGGTTAAGCCTCTGCCTTCGGCTCAGGTCATGATCTCAGGGTCCTGAGATCGAGGCCCGCAGCGGGCTCCCTGCTCAGTAGGGAGCCTGCTTCCTCCTCTCTCTGTGTCAAATAAATAAACAAACAAATCTTTAAAAAATAATAAATAAATAAATAAAATACTTAAGAATAAACCTACCAACCAAGGACATGGAAGACTTGTATGCTGAAAACTAAGACACTGCTTAAAGAAATTCAAGATATAAGTAAATGCAATGTGTTATGGTCTGAATGTTTGTCTACCTCAAAACTCATACATTGAGGCCTTAACTCCCGAAGATGATGGTATTCCTAGGTGGGGTTTGGGAAGGTTCTTAAATCATGAGGGTGGAGTCCTCATGAATGAGATTAATGACTTTATAGAATAGAGGCTCCAGAGGGATCCCTTGTCCATTCTGCCATGTGAGTATACCACAAGAAATCTGTGACCCAAAAGAGGCCTCACATGACTATGCTGGTACCCTAATTTCATTGGATTTCTGGGCTCCAGAACTGTGAGCAATAAATATCTGCTGTTTATAAGCTACCCAATCTGTGGTATTTTCTCAAAGTAGCCCAAAGGGACTAAGAAAAATTGGTACCAGGAAGTGGTAAAACCACTTTAGGTATACCTACTTAGGAATTTTTTTTTTAAGTATTTTAGGAATACCTTAGGTATTCCTAAAACCAATACCTAAAAATGTGGAAGAGGCTTTGGAACTGGGTAATGGGCTGAGGTTGGAAGAGTTTGGAGGTGCATGCTAGAAAAAGCCTACATTGATTGCTGTGAGTGGATTATTAAGGATAATTCTCTTGATGGTTCAGAAGATAACAGCTGTAGAGAAAGCTTCAAAATCTTAGAGAATACCTGCAGTTGTGACCAGAGTAGTGGTAGAAATATGGAGGGAAAAGGCCATTCTGATGAGGTCTCTGACAGAGAAAAGGCAATCCTTAATATAAGGTGACCAAGAACTTGGCTGAATTGTGTTCATGTCCTAGTTTTTTGTGGAAGGTAGAACTTGTGAATGATGAATTGATATTTGACTGAAGGAATTTTTTTTTTAAGATTTTATTTATTTATTTGACACAGAGAGAGAGATTACAAGTAGGCAGAGAGACAGGCAGAGAGACAGGGAGAGGAGGAAGCAGGCTCCCTGCGGAGCAGAGAGCCCGATGCGGGCCTCGATCCCAGGACGCTGAGATCATGACCTGAGCCGAAAGCAGAGGCTTTAATCCACTGAGCCACCCAGGCACCCGACATTTCTAAGCAAAATGTTGAAGGGGTACCTCGACTTCTCTTGAATGCTTACAGTAAAGTGAAAGAAAAGTGATTTAAAGGTGGAATTTTTTTTAACTGCAAAATAATTGACATTATTTGACAAAATAACTGACTACTATAAGTTTCAGGTGCGATTCAACAATCACATGCGTTACAAAATACTCACCAGTGTGGTTACCATCTGTCATCATACAAAGTTGTTACAATATTATTGACTATTATTTCCTACCCTGTACTTTTCATCCCTGTGAATTATTTTATAACAAGTTTGTATTTCTTAATCCTATTCAACTATTTTGCCTATCCCCTCAAACAAGTTTGTTCTACATTTATAACTACTTCTGTTTTTTATTTGAAGTATAATTGACATACAGTGTTACATTAGTTTCAGAGTACACTTATCATGATGAGCACTAAGTAATGATTCAACAATTCCTAAAGGTGGAATTCTTAATCAAAAGGAAAGCAGAGGGGGCCTGGGTGGCTCAGTCGGTTAAGCGGCTCCCTTCAGCTCAGGTCATGGTCCCAGGGTCTTGGGATGGAGTCCCACATCGGGCTCCCTGCTCGGCAGAGAGCCTGCTTCTCTCTCCGTCTGCCTGCCTCTCTGCCTACTCGTGATCTCTATCTCTCCGTCAAATAAAATCTTTTTAAAAAAAAAAGGGGGGGAGCAGAAATGTAAAATTTAGAAAATTCTCAGCCTATCAGTATGGAAAGAATAAGAAAACTAATTTTTGGAGAGAACACGAAGGTGTGTGGCCAGATTTGATAAGATTGGTGTGAGACTACCGTCTCACAGAATCTAAGAAATATTCATCAAGACGTGAGGAAACTGGTTGGCCAGTACCTATTCTCCAAAGCAATAAAAGTATGACCTCTAAGGCATTTCAGAAATCTTCAAGGCTGGTCCTTCCATTGCAGTCTCAGACAGCAAGGACCTGTGGGGCAGGATTTCAAAGGAGAGATCTTTGATGCCTGGCACCCCTCACATAGCAGGCTCTGCTACCCAAATTCTGGCACGTGGCACTTCAACTACCTCAGGAGTAGGGCAGGCCCCAGTGGCATCCCCTTCAGAGGGCACAAATGATAAACCTTGGTAGCATCCACACAGTGCAGGGTGTGACTGTCTTCACCTAATTTCCAAAAGATGGACCGTCCAGGAGCCTGTGGTATACAACCCAGATTGGGGTCTGCTCTGGGGTCAGGCCATAGCAACAACTCCTATTAGGGCAATGCCCCGTGGAGCCACGGGGGCAGGGCTATGTTCAAAACACCAAACCAGTAGAGACACCACGGTGAGATTCCACCTCCAGAGAGTCACAGGCACCAGACTCCAACCTGTGAGAACTTGGGCAGAGCCATCCATTATTCCAGAATGCAGAACCCTTCCTCAGTGTGCCTTAAGGTTTTAGAGTTGCTAGGAACCTGTTACTCCTTTTTTTCTTTCCTATTTCTGCCTTTTGGATTGGGAGTGTTCATCCTATGCCTCTCCCATCATTGTATTTTAGAAGCACATTGCCTTCCCCAGGTTCACAGCTGGAAAGCCATTGCCTTAGGATGAATGCCTTGAGCCTCACCCATACCTGATTTAGAGGAGACTTTGGAGACTCTGAAGTTGACACTGGAACAGGTTAAGGCTTTGGGGGCCTTTGGGATGGAATCAATGTATTTTGCATATGAGGACATGAATTTTGGGTATTCAGAGGCAGAATGTTATGGTCTGAAATGTTTGTGTCCCTCTGAAATTCATATATTGAAATCCTCCCCAAAGGTGATGGTTTAGTAGGTGGGGCTTGGGAGGTGCTATCATGAAGGTGAAGCCCCCCATGACTGGTATTAGTAGTGCCTTTATAAAAGGTGCTCTAGGCTCCAGAGAGATCCCTTGCTCTTTCCACCATATGAGAACACAGCAAGGAGCTAGCAATGAACCAGGAAAAGGGCCCTAACCAGAAGGTGACTGTGTTAGTGCCTTGCTTTTGGACTTTGCAGCCTCCAGAATTATATAGGTAATAAATTTCTGTTTATTAGTTACCCAGTCTGATCTTTTGTTATCACAGCCCAAACAGACTAAGAAAGGAGGACATCCTGTGTTCATGGATTGGAGGATTTAATAGGAAGATAACAATATTACCCAAAGCAATCAGAACAAGTTGCAGTACTCACATTTCCAGACTTCAAAACTTAAGTACAAAGTGACAGTAATCAAAACAGTATAGTACTGGCATTAGGACAGACATGTAGATGAATGGAACAGAACAGACAACCCAGAAATAAACTCTTACACATGGACAACTGATTTTCAACAGGAGTGCCAAGACCATTCATTCACCGGGAAAAGGAGTCTTTTTGACAAATATTGCTGGGGAAAAGATATCCACATGCAAAAGAATGAAGTTGGGCCCTTATCTTACACAGGATACAAAATTAGCTCAATAATGGATGAAAGACTTAAACCTGACAGCTAAAAGTGTAAAACTCATAAAATAAAACATAGGAGAAAATCTTTATGACATTGATTTGGCAAGGACTTCTTACATATGACACCAAAAACAGGCAGAAAAAAAGGTAACTGGACTTGATCAAAATTTAAAACTTTTGTGCATCAAAGGACTCTAGTGAAAAGATGACCCACAGAATGAGAGAAATATTTGTAAATCCATGTATCTATTACAGGATTAATATCTAGACTATATAAAGAACTCCTGTAACTCAACACAATAAACAACCCAATTTAAAAATGGGCAAAGGACTTAGACTTTTCTCCAAAGAAATTATACGAATGGCCAGGAAGCATGTTTAACACTACTAGTCATTAGGGAAATGCAAATCAAAATTACAATGAAACAGATATCACTATACACCCATGAGGATGACTACTATCAAAAAAATCAGAACAGGGGCGCCTGGGTGGCTCAGTGGGTTAAAGCCTCTGCCTTCGCCTCAGGTCATGATCTCAGCGTCCTGGGATCGAGGCCCGCATCGGGCTCCCTGCTCAGCAGGGAGCCTGCTTCTCTCTACCTGCCTCTCTGCCTACTTGTGATTTCTCTCTCCCTGTCAAATAAATAAATTTAAAAAATCTTTAAAAAAAAATCAGAACATAAAAGGCGTTGACGAGGATGTGGAAAAATTGGAACCCTGGTACACTCATTAAATGTAAAATGGTGCAGCTGCTGTGGAAGGCAGTTTGGCATTTCTTCAAAAACTTGCACATAAACAGAGAATTATACGATCCACCAATTCTACCTCTAGGTTTGCACCAAAAAGAACTGAAAATAGGGACTCAGACAGGTACCTGTATACCAATGTTCTTGGCAGCGTTATTTAAAACAGCCAAAATGTAGAAACAACACAAGTGTCTACCAACAGATGAATGCGTAAACAAAATGTAGTATATACATAACCTGAACGTTTATTCCGCCATAGAAAGGAATGAAATTCTGATACATGCTACAACTTGGATGAACACTGAAAACACGTTAAGTGAAAGAAGTCCAATACAAAGGACAAATACTGTATATTTCCACTTACACATGGCACCGAGAATAGGCAAATTCAGAGACAGAAAGCAGAATAGAGATTACAAGGGAGATTACAATTGAGAATTTTGACTATTTACATTTCCTAGAATTCTACATAAATGAAAACGTAAAATATGTACTTTTTTGTCCAACTTTTTTCACTTAGGTTATATTGAGATTCATGTTATCAAGTTTTTCTGCTACATTGCATACTATAGTACAAAGTATACATGTATCATTATTTGTTTACACATTCACCTCTTGATAGACATTTGGGTTGTTTTCAGTTCTTGGCTAATACAAGTAAAGCCATGAATATTTGTGTGCAAGTCTTTGTATAGATACATGCTTTCACTTCTTGTGGGTAAATACTTAAACATGGAATAGCTAGGTTATATAAGTGTTATGTTTAACTTTCTAAAAAACTGCCAAACTTTTTTTCAAAATCTCATACTAGCTGTACATGTAAGTTCTAGTTGCACCTCATCTTCACCTAAACTTGATATGGTGAGTCTTTTAAAATTTGTCTTTCTAGGGCGCCTGGGTGGCTCAATGGGTTAAAGCCTCTGCTTTCGGCTCAGGTCATGATCTCAGCGTCCTGGGATCAAGGGCCGCCTCTGGGATCAAGGGCCACATCGGGCTCTCTGCTCAGCAGGGAGCCTGCTTCCTCCTCTCCCTGTCTCTCTGCCTGCCTCTCTGCCTACTTGTAATCTCTCTGTGTCAAATAAATAAAATCTTAAAAAAAAATAAATTAAAATTTGTCTTTCTAAATATGTGTAGTAGTGGTATTTTGCTGTGGTTTTAATTTGCATTTCTCTAGTTAATGACGTCAAATGTTTTTCATGTCTTTTTTTGCCATTTGTGTATCTTTAGTGAAGCGTCTGGTCAAATTTTCTACCTTTTCATTGATTTGTTTTCCTATCAAGTTAAGAGAGTTCGTCATACATTCTGATTATCGGTCCTTTATGAAGCATGGAGTTTCCAAATATTTTCTGTCTGTGGCTTTTCATTCAGTTCCCTGCAGTCTTGTTTTACTGAGGACCTCAGTTCCTCACTTGCTGGAGTGTGCTGTCAGCTCCTTACTACGTGGGCCTCTCCACTAGCAACTCACAACATAGCAGATTGCTGTACAGAGGCAAATGAGTCAGAGAGGTGGACAAAACAAGTGTTTTTCATAACACAATCTTCAAAGTTACATCTTATTGTTTTTGCTATATTCTATTCCTTATAAGCAAGTTATCAGGTCCAGCCTACACTTAGGGGAAAAGGATTGTACAAAGGCATGAAATCCAAGAGGCAGGGATCAGGAACCATTTTAGAAGCTGCATTCACAAGATACGCAGATGATTATCATAAATACTATCTTCATTTTCAGTACTCGAGGTTTTTGTTTTATCTTTCTGGAATTGCTATCAGATGTTATGTATACTATTGTCTTCTTAGTCTTTTCTATTTCTTTGCTTTCTAGGGAAAAAGCTCCTCATTTTAATGTTCTCACTAACCAGTGGAACGTAGTCTACCATTTATCTCGTGTTTTTTCAACTATTATATTTTTCATACTTTAGTTATATTTTATGATTCTTATTCCATAGTGCTAATATTTTCTCTAATATTTACCATGCCATCTTTAAATTATTTTTCTTTTCAAATATTTCTGCTTCAGATGGTATTCACTTTTTCTTTTGAGACCGTTTCAACCAACTATTCTGGCTTGTGGCTGCAAATTCTCCTGGGGGTATGTGTTACAAGTCTCGGAAGGTATACTGGGCAAAGGTCAAAGACCGGAATGTCAAGTGTTTTAAGAAAGGAGGGGACAAACTGTGGGACAGAGTTGCAGGAACCACAAGACCACATGTAAATGCTCCCATTCAGTCACATTCCACTAAACCACACATTTTTTTTTTTTTTTAAAGAATGCCTTACCTTTAAACTAGTTTAGGAAGAAGCAGCTCTTGCAGAAGACAGTCACCTAGATTACAGACCACTAACTATAAAGTTTTCAAAGGGAAGGGTTAGAGAGTAAAGTCCTAAGGTAGGCAGATCATTCCCCACTATTTCATCAACTCCTCACTTATCAGGGATTTTACACTGCCCTGATACTACCCGTGTGGACACCTATACCAGTAGTCTCGCCTGTGGCCTCCCTTTCTGTAAGGGAAACAGCTATCTTTGTGCCAAGGCAAGAGTTGGCCCTTTATATTTTTTTAATTAATTAACTTATTTGACAGAGAGAGAGAGAGAGAGAGTGAGAGAGGGAACATAAGCAGGGAGAGTGGAGAGGGAGAAGCAGGCTTCCCACTGAGCAGGGAGCCCAATGCGGGGCTCGAACCCAGGACCCTGGGATCATGACCTGAGCCAAAGGCAGATGCCTAACGACTGAGCCACCCAGGCACCCCATGGCCCTTTTTCTATAAAGGGCCAGACAGTAAATATTTTTGGCTTTGGGGGCAATAAGTTCTGTCACAACTACTCAACTCCACCTTTGTAGTGAGTTTCAATAAAACTTAACTTAAAAACATGTAGCAAGCTGGATTTCGTGGGAGGGCAGGAGTTTGCTGTCCCTGTCCCTAGGCCAAGGTGGGTTAGGAGAAGGCAAAAGCAGAACATAAACCATGTTTTTTAATATATTATTGCCTCTACCAGTGGACCTTTCTTTCAAGTCGTAGCCACCCTCCCTCACTCTGAAGAGTTGAAACCCCAGGGGTTTCTTATTGTTTTGTTATTTTTCTGGATTTCAAGTTCCCTTCACAGTTCTGAGGAGGAAGTAGAAAACTCATGCTAATTTACTACCTTGGCAGGAATAGAAAACCAAGTCAATAATTGTTTTCGTTTGTGTTTTATTTATATATTTTTGGCAGCAAAATTGTTTATTAAAAAAAATCTGGACTATGAACACACTTCACTGCTTCAGTTGAAGAACCCCAAGCCAAATAAAAGGACCAATATTAAAAAGCAGCATAACTGGTTACTGTTTTAAAGATACATAAAAAGAGTCAAACACTACAGTGTAGGAAGACAATCACTCCCATGTCAGAAATCACAACTTCTTCCAAATAAAGAATATGACCCATCTGCCATATTGAATTGATATTTATTTCAGGACATGCCATGTCAAAATAAAACAAAAGAGTCAACCCTTGCCTTTAACAATAATATTGTATTATATAAAAGCACTTTACAACTCCATCCCATCTTTGAGTACAAGTTACTGGTATGTGGGCTAATGATTATCTGAAAGCATTTCTCTATTCAGACCCATAATCCAAGTGCTCTCTGAATATTACAAGGTGACAATAAGTGGGAATTGGAGAAGGAAGAGGAAAGAGAGGGGAATAAGGTTCTCCCAGTTAAGGGTTTTGTTGCAATGAGGGGATGAGGAAGTATGAATTTTGTTGTCTTTTCATCTTTATACTGTGTTAAGTAATGCTTACAACGTAAATTCAGCAGGCTTTTCCTGAGCTGTAACTCAGAAATTTTCTTCCTGCAAACAATGTATTTACAAATGTGTTTATTAACTTACACAGCAATCTCACAATAACTAGTAAAGATTAAAATGGTGCACTCCTAGTATATTTGTTTACAGTGTTTTAAGGGAAATATATATTGCCATGGTGATGAAGCTCTAAATAGACTGGACAAAACATCTAAAAATTGAAAGTAGTTTTAAAAAAAGGCAAAGAAATAAATATCACCAAAGAAAAAAGATTAATTGTAGCTTAAATATAAAACTAAATCACTGGTTAATTAACCGAACTATACAAACCTAATAAAAAGCAAAACCAGCCTGAAAGACCCAACATTTAAAAAAAAAATGCTAAAAAATAAGGCATAAATCTGCATAATATTGAGTTTTATTTCCATTCTCTCCTTTCCCTCTTCTATGTATGCTTTTCCAGATCTGCCTCTAGGGGCTTGTAAGAAAACTGTTTCTATTTTCAGTTTGACCTCAAATGTCCTGAGCAAAGTATTTGCTATTCTGATGAGGATTCTTTTGTTGGTAAACTTTAGATATCATTGTTTTTACTGGTTATTGTAGTTTTGATCAAGGTGCCAAGTTTAAATTCTTTCACTGGTTCTTCTTAAAGGAATTTGATTTCTATAGCGCCTTGCCTGCATAGTATTTTTTGAAAAAAGAAAGAAAACCCCAGAGAAATCTATTGCTTACAAAAGTTTTTTCTTCTTCTACTTTTTTTTAAAAAAAAAACAAAGAAAATAACTTTATCGTGACAATTTTAAAATTCTGGGAGAAATAGTTCACTGGAAGAATTCAGTATTAAAAACATGTTCTGAAGTAGTGTTACCCTTTTCTCCCAGAGACTAACACGTGAAAGGGTCATCTGTTTTGGTCTGAAACACATTTTATGTTCACTTGACTTATTAAGTACTCAGTGTGTTCGTTAGGACTCATTTTGAATATGCAACAGAACCCCTGTCTTATTCAAGCACTGCCTACTCATGATAGCTGAGTTTTGACCTCAAATAAAGTCTAAGTAATTTATATCACTGCTCAATAATAATTTTGGACATCTTGGTCCAAGGCTAGAATAAGTGGTATCACTAAATTTGAAGGATCCAATGGGCTTGGTCTGACTGCTGCCATCATACCTCATTTGTTTTGATGGAGAGAGATTAAGAACAGGGAATACAGTAAGGAAGAGGTGAGAAAAGTTAGAGAGAGATCAAGTAGGTAGGCAAGTGCTACTATGAACAATTGCTCCTTAACCAAACCACATACTGTTGAAATTTCCATCATTTTGAAATACATTATCATAACATTGAAAAGGAAAAAAAAAGTTGAGAAAATGTATCTAATTTTTAAAGTTATCACTGGAATATGTTGGAATCATTTGGCTTTTTGTAAAATATAAATAATGAAGACACTGAATTTTTTTGTGCTTGTGAAGCTAATAGATCATCTCCACGAGACAGGCAGCAATGATGAATTGCAATACGTTATTACTGAAGGGAAAAGGTTCAAGCCAATATTCACACTGCAGTCAATGAAAGAGTAAGGGGGCCAAAGCAGTGAGCTTCTGAAGAAAAGTTAAAGATGCCACGGGGGATTAACAGGAGCAGCCTCCTTCACTGACTGGTTGCTCCTGAGGCTTTTCCAGTTTTATGTCAATCACTGAAACAAAAGTTAAGGAGCCATAAATGGGAAAGTACAATTCTAATTCTGCTGAACACTGACATCTCTTACAAGCCCCTTCTATTCCTATTGGCTTCAGAGTGGATACAGCCATTATTTCCTATCTAGCCAGTTCACTGTATGAGGTGCTCAAATGAATAAACTTGCCTGTATCTCCTATATGCAACAAGGGTTAGAATAAGGTTAAGTCCTATTAATTGGAATCTGTTCTAAGGAAATTACAGGAGCAAAAAACCATGTAAAAGATGATGCTCCTCATGAGATTATCTATAATGAAAATCTGAAAACAGCCTATAAAAGAATTCTAGCAAAGGAAGAGAATTTAATAAATGACAGGACTTCAACTCTGTAGAACATATTATCCTATTAAAAGTAATAAAGGCTTAGAAAACATAAAATATTTAGCAGTGGGAAAAGCTAAACACAAAACTGCTATGAATTCTGTGGCTTAAAAATGAATATGGAAAAACACTAAAGGTAAATATAAAACAATTAAAATATTAAAATTAAAAGTCCTTTAAAATAACTATTATTAGATATACTTCATTATGTAGAGGCCACAATAAAACTCCAGACTGAGTTATTCCCTGCTTATTATGCCAAGAATAAAGCTTGAATGTTAGAAAAAGCAAGGGAGGAAAACAGAATATATATTGTAGGGGAAAAGCTCAGAGCCAACAGGACTCAAAATTAAAAGGCAGAAGGCTGGGATTCTAAGTTTCGTGTTCATTAAAAATCAAGCACGTAAAAAACACAAACCTTTTCACTGATTAACCGTAGTAAGCAGTAAGCTGCAAAGGGTACACCTGAATCACCAGATCCCTTTGCCACAGAAAACCATGGAACTTCTGCATTCCTAACCCATTAATTCCTGGCTGTAAAAGGCAATAGCATAATATTCCTTAGCTAACCAAGTGGAGCTCTAAAGACCAGTTAATAATAAAATTTTCTGATGAAACAAAAAGGATACTGTCTTCTCTGCTTCTATCCTGTGTGCTTTCCATTCCAGGCAAAGCTGCTGCAACACGTCGGAAGAGCTGTGGAAAAAAGAAATGTGATAACCAGAAGGGAAAATTTAGCAAATGGTATCAAGTGAAAGTGGATGACCACTGGATGATAAGTTAAAAGATACAGTTTCTGGGTTATTTCTCACTTAGACCTTAGCATAATGAAAGCATATTAAAATGTCTATTTATTTTATAAGTGCTATATGCTGTATGCCATATACAGAGAGGTATAAAGATATCCTTACTTTCCAACTGGTGAGATCAGACATGAATAAACAGCTAAGAAATAAGCAGCAAAAATGTCATCTGAGTCATAAACACATACTATAACAACTCAAAATAAGGACAGAAGATTGCTCATTTAGGAAAACTATGAAGTGGCATTCCTATCTTTTATAAACAGTTTCTAAAGTCAGTGAGTATATAGTAAAAGTCAGTCTAGTCAAAATTACCCTGGATAAGAAAGCATTATGTTAGAGCCCAACACACCATCTCTCAAATTCAACACAGATGGCTTTTCCTCCATTAACAGAAAAAGTACCAGTGGAAGTGGTTAGCTTGTGTCCAGGTATGATTTATGAAAAATATCTTCAAAAGGAGAGTCACACTCAAGCCTGACGAGATGGTCACTTTCAGAGGCATGTGGGAACAGAAACTGACTGAAGGAACAAGACTCATACCCCCTATTATGTGTCCAATACTAGGCATATACTCACTGAGTAGAATGGCAGGTGAAACTGGCTGATTATTTCAATCATTTCTCTTTTTGGCATGCAGTATAAAATTCCTGTAAGTTAAATGCACGTGTGATGTAACTCCCTTGTACTAAATACCTGCTTGTTTGAGTCACTGTCTCAGGTTCTCTAAGGACAGAGAAATGAATAAAATGTAGCTTTTTAATTCAAGGGAGCTCACAGTCTGGTAAGGGAGACAGATGCAAACAATTTGTTATGTTATAGTGTGACAAGTGCCATAAACCAAGGAAATACAAAATGATATGAGAACACAGATATAAAAAGGCCCTTCTCAGGACACTGGGAAAAATCCCAACATTTCAGTTGGGATTTAAAGGCAGTTTAAAAATTTCACTTGGGCCGGGGGGCGGGGGGCGGGGGGCGCGCCCAGGAGGCACAGCTGTTAAGCACCTGTCTTCAGCTCAGGTCATGATCCCAGGGTCCTGGAATCGAGCCCTGAATCAGGCTCCCAGCTCAGCGGGGAGCCTGCTTCCTCCTCTCTCTCTGCCTGCCTCTCTGCCTACTTACAATCTCTCTCTGTCAAATAAATAAATAAAATCTTTAAAAAAATTTTTAAAAAGTCAGATGAAGCCTTAACTAATTACCTTTTAATTACCATTTCCTTCAGCAATTTAAACACCATACCACCTTCACAAAAGAAAGCAGTATTAATGCATTTAAAAAAAAAGAAAAATAAGGGTTACCACAGACTTTTTTTTTTTTTTTAAGATTTTTTATTTATTCATTTGACACAGAGAGAGAGATTACAAGTAGGCAGAGAGGCAGGCAGAGAGAGAGGAGAGAGGAGGAAGCAGGCTCCCCGCTGAGCAGAGAGCCCGATGTGGGCCTCGATCCCAGGACCCTGGGATCATGACCTGAGCCGAAGGCAGCGGCTTTAACCCACTGAGCCACCCAGGCGCCCCAGACTTTTTTTTTTAAAGATTTATTTTAGAGAAAGGAGAACAGGGGGAGGGGCAGAGAAAGAGGAGAGAATCCTTAAGCAGATTCCCCACTGAGTACAGAGCCCAACATGGGGATTGATCAAGGGTTGGATGCTTAACCAACTGAGCCACCAAGGTGCCTGCATAGACTATTTTTCTATGAAATATTGAATGGAATGAAAAATATTACTTAAATATCCTATATAATATAAATGATCATGCTAGGTATTATTATTTATTATAGTTCTAGCCCTGTATTTTTACTTTAAAAAACTGTAACAATATTTTTTAAGACATAAACAGGGTTTTAGAGCTTAGTGCTTATACAACGTTTAAGAGCAGAGGGGTTAAGCAAAGAACATTTTTAAATAAGAAAAAGTAGCAGTACTGGTCAGGAATAAATTTTTATTTTAAGCCAAAATTTTGGGGCATTAAGGCCCAATCACTCGAACCATAGTCAGACATTAATGATGCATCGTTAATGAAATCTCTTCTAGAATTGTTTAAAAAGTACACAGAGGAATAGAGGAAGTCCATTTTCAGCTTTTATTATGTGTATTATAATCCAGTATATAAGAGTAGGGAGCAGGAATCCAATTAGCAAATTAGCAGAAAGCTAGAAAACATCTCTATACGTGGAAAATACAACTAGATAGTACCTTTAATACCAAAAGGTATTTATACAAAAAGACTACCATGTAATTTCCAGTGAAAGCACATGATGATTTTCTCAAATAAATTGAGTACAATGCACAATCATCAAAAGTAATTGTGCTTTGTAAACATATACGGCTGAACAAACACACACAATGTTTACTTAACAGGCATTTAAGACTGTGATTCCCAATGTTTCCAAGACGGTGACAGGACTATGAAATTTACCTGGTAAATTTCTGAATACCAGCACCATTTCTGAATTGTGACTGACCTACAACAAAAATCTCAGAAGGGGTCTGAGATTATTTCTTCATAGTAGTTTCTGTTAATATATTACTTATTAAATATATAATTTAAGTCAAAAATCCACTTATTTTGATGCCGGATAAATAACACACAGAATTCAGGAATAAACTGGCCTTCTATGTTAGAAAAACCTAAGTATGCACATGCTAAGTAGTCTCAGTTGTTACAATTACCAGATATTTTAAGTTTTACCTCCCATAAGTTTAATTTCTTTTAAGATATATTTATTTATTTGAGAGAGAGAGAAAGAGAGAGGGAGGGCTCGTGCACACAGAGGGATGGGACAGAGGGAGAGGGAGAGAGAATCTCCAGCAGACTCCTCACTGAGTAAGGAGCTGGATGCAGGGCTCAATCCCACCACCCTGAGATCATAACCTAAGCTGAAATCAAGAGTCAGTATCTTAACCAACTGAGCCACCCAGGCACCCCTACCCCCCATAAGTTTAATATCACCTCCAGTATGGGTAATTGCAGACTAACTTGTATAGGACTAACACTCTTGAAGATGGCAATTATTAACTCTGGACAAACTAAAAAAAACAATTACTTGAAGGCTCTCAAGAGCAACACAAAGCAGATACAAATTAGGGAGAATTCAACCCTGGGAAGAAGGGAACCCACACTCATTGGGTGAGATCCATGTTTATACAGATGTTCCCAAGAGCCATTCCTAGCCTGTGCAATACGAGGTGGTGAGAACTCATGCAGAAAACTAGAGTTTTAAAGTTTTGCAGTGTCAGTGGACTGCTGGTGTGGTTGGATTGAGGAAGGAAATAACTAAGGAGGAAGCCAAGAGGAGGAACCCTAAATTCTACACATAAATTTCGTGCAAATCTCAGTTGACTCTTGAATGATACATATGTAGGAGAGACTGCAAGAAGCCCATCTGAAAGCAACAGGTAGAAGGCTGGAAGAAATGAGCAGAGATTTCAGTTACTATCTGCTCCAGGGATACACTTTAAAGCACTTTAGAGCCTGAATCCCACCAAAACAGAAAAGTCTGATAAATACCTCAGGCTTCCTACAAATCCACCCAAACAAAACATAACATCAAGACTCCACAAGTTAAAGGTGATCAGCTGGCAATATAACAACCTGCCATAATAAAACTCAGCATTTTGCAGAGAAAAATAACAGAAACCAGAGACTCTATGTATTATAGATAGTGCTGAGCATACAACCAAAAATGACAAGACACACGAAGAAACAGGAGGAAAATCTATCTAGAGGCAAGAGAAAAATAGCCAACGGAAACACTCAGAGATGACTCAGATGTTGGATTAGTAGAAAACAATTCCAAGGAAACTATTATTAATATGTTCAAGGACTTAGAGTTAACAATGCCACAATGATCAGATGGGGTACTCCAACACAGAAATGGAAACTTAAAGAAATAAAGGAAAAATCTAGGACTGAGTACAATATCTGAAATGATAAATTCATTGGATGGACTTAACAGCAGTTTGGATATGGGAGAAAAGGACTGCTCAACCTGAAGACACATCAATAATATTATCCAATCTTAAAAAGAGTACAAAAAGGATAAAAAAAAAACAATGGACAAAGCTTCAGTGACCAGTGGGACAATATCAAGCCATTTAACAGATGTGCCACTGGAATTCCAGAAGAAGAGGAAAGAATAAAATGAGGAAGGAAAAATGCTTTTAAGATAACACATTATATAGAGAGAACATACGAATTAGAGCTCACTTCTCATTAGAAACAGTGGAAACCAGAAGACAATGAAATTTATCTTTTACAATACTGGAAGAAAAATATCTGTCAGCCCCAAATTCAATAACAAAAACATTCTTCAAAAATTATTCTTCAAATGCTCTTTTGGGCTACGTGAAAGCCGAGCAAATTCATCACTAGGAGATGTCAATAAGAAACAAGAAAAAAGTTATTTAGGCTAAAGGGAAATAATACCAGATGAAACTCCTATCTTTAAGAAGACAGGAAGAGCACTGGAAATGGTAAATATATGGGTAAATAGAAAAGGCTGTCCTTTTCCTTCTCTTAATTACTGTTTAAAGCAAAAAATTAAAACATCTGTTATAGGGTTAATAATCTATGTAAGTATAAAGTATGTGACAACAATAACAAAAGCAAAAGAGCACAGGTACAAAGGATGAAATGGTATATTAACTCTAGTTTAATCCACTGACCAACCACTAAAAAAGTTACGAGGTTTAGCTAAAAAGAGGAGTTAAAATACAATATAAAAATATTTTATTAAACTAAAAACGAGGGCGCCTGGGTGGCTCAGTGGGTTAAAGCCTCTGCTTTCGGCTCAGGTCATGATCTCAGCGTCTTGGGATCGGCGGGGAGCCTGCTTCCTCCTCTCGCTGTCTCTCTGCCTTCCTCCTCTCGCTGTCTCTCTGCCTACTTGTAATCTCTCTCTGTGTGTCAAATAAATAAATAAAATCTTTAAAAATAAATAAATAAATAAACTAAAAACGACAGATAAGCAGATAACAAAGAGCAAATTACAGACATGAACCCAACTACACTAATAATTACATTAAATCTAAATAAACCCAACACTCCAATTAAAAAGCAGAGATTTTCAGATTGGATTTTAAAAAACAGTGAGATTCAACTAAATGCCATCTAACAGCGATCTACTTTACGAGGAAAAAGATATACCAAGGAGACAATAACCAATAAGAGAACTGGCATGGCTACATTAAGATCAGATAAAGACTTGGAGACAAGAAGTATTATTAGAAATAAAAAGGAACTTTTTTTTAACACTAAAAACAAAACACAAAAAAGCAATGCATTAGGAAGACAGAACAGTTCTAAATATGTATCCACTCAATAACAGAATTTCCAAATACATGAAGTAAAGCTGACAGAACTAAATGGCAAACAGGCAAATACAAATGTTGTTGTAGATTTTAATATCTCCCTTCTCAGTAACTGATAGAATTACAGACAAAAAATTAGTAAGACTATATAAGGTATGAACAATGCTATCAACTGTCTTGAAATAACTGATATTTATAAAACATTATACCTGACAACTATACAAAAACATTGTTTTCCAGTGGAACATTCACCAAGACAGGCCATATGCTAGGCCATAACACAAATCTCAATTAATNAAAAAAAATTTTAAAAAAAAAAAAAAAAAAAAAAAAAAAAAAAAAAAAAGAATTACAGACAAAAAATTAGTAAGACTATATAAGGTATGAACAATGCTATCAATTGTCTTGAAATAACTGATATTTATAAAACATTATACCTGACAACTATACAAAAACATTGTTTTCCAGTGGAACATTCACCAAGACAGGCCATATGCTAGGCCATAACACAAATCTCAATTAATCATGAATGACTAAAATGTTACATAGTATAGTCTCTGACCACAAGAGAATTAAATCAGAAGCTGTAACAATAAGAGATCTAGAAATGCCCCAACTATTTGGAAATTGTTTCTGTATCTTCACTGATATAGTCATTACATCTACATAAACATTTACCAAAATTCACCTAAATGTAAACTTAAGATGTATACATTTCACTGTACATAAATGTTTACCTCAATAACTAATGGGAAAAAGAGTTCAATGTATGTTTAGCTGAATTCAAAGAAACTCAAGGGGTAGGAGAATCTACATCTAAACTGCAGTGAAAATATTAAAGCATAATTCCTCATGGAACCTAGATCCTCTAAGCTTGTTCAGTGTCTTGGAAAATTCTTAAGACAGAATCAACCTCATTAAACAGATTTTTTTTCTTTTTCTTTTTTTTTAAGATTTTATTTATTTATTTGACGGTGAGAGATCACAGGGAGGCAGGCAGAGAGAGGAGGGAGCAAGCTCCCTGCCAAGAAGAGAGCCCGATGCGGGGCTCGATCTGAGAACCCTGAGATCATGACCTGAGCCAAAAGCAGAGGCTTTAACCCACTGAGCCACCCAGGTGCCCCAACAGATTTTTTTCTTACAGCGTAACATGGCAGCTCTAAGTATCTGCTCAAAAAATACAGCATATTCTTCTTCCATTCAATAAACATTTACGAGTTCAGTATGGCAGGAGGCAGAAGTGACAAAAAACTTCTATATTAAAAGAAAGAAGGGGTGCTACTTCAATAATTAGGAAAGGCACTTGATCTATATTTGATTATGTCTGAACCAAGTTTTTAATTACAAATAACAGAGAAGAAACAGTATTTTGGAAGAAGGACAATAACATAACAATGGAAACATAGGAACACAGTAAACCTGGGGGACTTCAAGCAGTGTAGTACTGTATACAGTGGATGAAGATCAAGATTTTGAGCAGCAGCGCATAGCATACTAAGGACTTTGTTTAATATTCAGGATAAAATTCACAAGTAACCTGATTAAATCTGCATTTTAAAATAATCACTGATAGGGCGCCTGGGTGGCTCAGTGGGTTAAAGCCTCTGCCTTCGGCTCTGGTCATGATCTCGGGGTCCTGGGATCGAGCCCCGCATTGGGCTCCCTGCTCAGTGGGGAGCCTGCTTCCTCCTCTCTGCCTGTCTGCCTCTCTGCCTACTTGTGATCTCTCTCTCTCTCTCTCTGTCAAATAAATAAATAAATAAATCTTTAAGAAAAAATAATCACATAGCAGGATGTAGGGTAATGTAAAGTGTGGCAAAATTTAAG
Source organism: Ailurus styani (assembly GCA_002007465.1). Lineage (NCBI taxonomy): Eukaryota > Metazoa > Chordata > Mammalia > Carnivora > Ailuridae > Ailurus > Ailurus styani. The sequence goes on from LNAC01000086.1 coordinate 2,125,702, forward strand.
GCAGGTATCAGTTAATAAGCTACAGGAGCAGGCAAGGCAATAGACAACAGAGCCTTTATATAGCAGAATCAACAACAGTAGGCACCTTTTAAAATTATTTATTTATTTATTTGGCAGAGAGAGAGAGAGAGAGCGAGAGAGCACACAAGCAGGGGAAGCAGCAGAGGGAGAGGGAGAGGGAGAAACAGACTCCCTGCTGAACAGGGAGCCCAACCTGGGGTTCAATCCCAAGACCCCAGGATTATGACGGGAGTCACAGGCAGACACCCAACCAACTGAACCACCTAGGCGCCCCTCGTGAAGACACATTTTGGCACCAGAATACATAATATTTATTTATTTTTTATTTTTTTTTAAAAGATTTTATTTATTTATTTGACATATAGAGATCATAAGTAGGCAGAGAGGCAGGCAGATAAAGAGGAGGAAGCAGGCTCCCTGCTGAGCAGAGAGCCCGATGTGGGGCTCGATCCCAGGACCCTGAGATCATGACCTGAGCCGAAGGCAGAGGCTTTAACCCACTGAGCCACCCAGGCGCCCCCAGAATACATAATATTTAATTCCTCATGTACAAATGTGGCTTCTACATAAGACTGAGCCTCTTAAATGTAGGAAGTCTGTCTTTGGTATCTAGCAGGGATTAGAGAATATGTGTCTGAACAATTATCAAACTGAACAGATTTGACACACTTGCTCAATCATCTCCATGGCTTAACAGGTCTTTTACAAAGTATAGTTTGCATAAGAAATCCCCTGAGATTCTTATTAAAAAATGTAGATTTTTAGGGTACTACCCTGGACTTACTGAATCAGTGTCCAGAAATAATGCCCCAGGAACCTGTTATTCTATGTAAGTTTCTAGGTAACTATTATGCACATTAAAGTTTAAAATTATGGGCGCCTGGGTGGCTCAGTGGGTTAAAGCCTCTGCTTTCGGCTCAGGTCATGATCTCAGGGGTCCTGGGATCGAGGCCCGCATCGGGCTCTCTGCTCAGCAGGGAGCCTGCTTCCTCCTCTCTCTCTGCCTGCCTCTCTGGCCTACTTGTAATCTCTCTCTCTGGGTCAAATAAATAAAAAAAATCTTTAAAAAAAAAAAAAAGTTTAAAATTATTAAGCGATTCTCTAATCCTAGGAGATCTTCCTGGGGACAATCTGCAATTCTAAAAACCTCTGTCCTTTCTTACCTTTGTTTGGATATCAGGTACTCTACTGTCTACCAAAGAAAGGATGGAGGAAAAATACATTCCTAACCTCAACAGTAAGTAAGAGTATGGGTTTCAAAAATATATTAGGGAAAACCTTTGTCACCAATTTCTGCCCTTCCCCCACTGCTAAAGTTTCCAATGGCATGATAAACATTATATTTGCAAAATAAGCACTGAACTCAAACCACACAAGGTGCACTGTCCAGAGTCAGGAACTGGACAGCAGTTATTTCGTAGATTTGATTTAGATTTCATTTAGGAAAATGTGAATTTTTCCATATACCTAATTTATCAGGTGATGTCAAAGGGAATAGTTTTGTTTGTTTTCTCAACACTGGGGTGATCTGTAGTGCAACTAAAAGAAAAAAACTATTTCTTCCATTTCTAGTCATTTAAATAATTAATTTTTAAAAAAGATTTTATTTATTTATTTGACGGTGAGAGAGAGATCACAAGTAGGCAGAGAGGCAGGCAGAGAGAGAG